>VXBJ01005423.1:0-294121 GCA_013400055.1 Nycticryphes semicollaris | reverse complement strand
TTTTTTTTTTTTCAAAAAAAAGTGAAGTTTAAGGCAGTGAAGATTTCTGAAGAAGGCAAGTGACAGATTCCAACAGGGAGATGCACTGCCACAAAATTGTGGAAATTCTGAAACATGAATATCAGGACTGTCATGGTTTAACCCCACCTGGCAACTGAGCACCACAGAGCTGCTCACTCACTCACTCCCCACTGGTGGGATGAGGGAGACAACTGCAAGAGTAAAAGTGAGAAAACTCATGGGTTGAGATAAAGGCAGTTTAATAGGTAAAAAAAAAAGTCGTGCACACAAGCAAAGCAAAGCAAGGAATTAATTCATTACTTCCCATGGGCAGGCAGGTTTTCAGGCATCCCCAGGAAAGCAGGGCTCCATCGTGCATAATGGTTACTTGGGAAGACAAGCACCATCATTCTGAATGTCTCACCATCTTTATATTCTGAGCACATGTCATATGGTGTGGAATATACCTTAGGCCAGTTGAGGGCAGCTGTCCTGGATGTGCCCCCACCCAGCTTCTTGCACACCCCCAGCCTACTCACTGGCAGGGTGGTTTGAGGAAGAGAAAAATCCTTGACTTAGTGTAAGCACTGCTCAGCAGCAACTAAAATATGGATGTGTTGTCAGCATTATGCTCATCCTAAATCCAAAACATAGCACTATACCACCTATTAGTAAGAAAATTAACTCTATCCCAGCCAGAATCAGGACAAGGACTTGAAGAGGCAATAAAACCATTGCCTGAGATGCACCAGAGAGCAGCATTGTGACAGGACTGCGTGTTTTCCAGGACAGTAGTTGAGTCGATGCATAGTCGATGCCTTTGGAAAACAGTGTGAGAAAGTTACAAAAGAATTGAGTTGAATTACTGAGTGCCTTTGTCATTGCCTGGATGCTAGGGTTGGGATGGGAGAATAAAAAGCCAATTTCTGATGAGGAGGGAGTAGTCTTTCCTTTGCTTATATCTCAAAAAGTGAAGGTGGAAATATGAGACAACTAGGACCTGATGTGCTGAAATTGATAATAAAAGAAAGGAAACTAAGAAAATAAGACAGGAGGCTTTATCTTTCCTGTGGTACTAGATTTTCATGCTTTTGTGCACCCCTCTGCATTCATCACTGCCTTCAGTGACCCCAGAGGCACTAGCAGGGACATAAGGATGTTCAGAGATTAGCAGTGTCTGTATGAAGAGGTCACCTCCACGTGAATGGAGAAAGAAGATTAACCACAAAATGTGTAGAGGGGAGATCTAGAACTGAGTTCTGCAGGAGGTGGTAATGAAAGAGTCGGGGAATATCACTTTTGCTTTCAACACAAACAAACAAACCAACAAAATAGATTAAAATTAGGAAACAGCATTCTTGAACTATTGGTGGAAAGCATTAAAGGGCCACTGATACCAGCAACATTAACTGTCACACTGTGCCAAAAGAGGACAGGGTGCTGAAGACAAGAATAAGAAACTCTCTGGTAATCGTGAGAAAGGCCTCAAGCAATGTACTTACTCAGAATGTGGTAGAAAGCAAAGCAGGAAGAAAGAGAGAGCCCTGAAAAAAAAACCTATATGGGTAATAGCCTTTTACAGTCCTGCTTAAATGTGAAATTAGTGACGTGACAGCAGCTGTTGCAAAGAGACTTCAAAAGATAGGTTTTATATAACCTGAAAATGAGCCTGAAGTTCTAGGAGGTGAGTGGAGAACAGGCCAAGAAAGACTGACAGCTGTCAATCACAGCCAACGGGAGGTCTGAATCCTGCTATTTATATGCTATGTTATGCCTTCTTTGTTTAGTCCAACTTTATAACTTAAGACAAGGGATGGGGAATTTACTAACTTATTTACACTGATGAGATAGTGAATTAAGTTTTCGCTGTTCATACAGCCACGCAAATCTCTCCACAGGTAACTGAGCAAGTGAACCTTGTGTCAGTCTGAGCTGTTTAAATAGAAAACATCCTGCAGCCTGCAGCAGGTTTTGAGAAGCTTGGCTTTTCCTTTTTTCTCCTTTACAACTCCTCATTTTTATTTCAGGTGCATACTGAAGGCCTAAAAGGAGAGCGGGTAAGTGAGTTTCAATATCTGTTCTTCGGTTGTAAGGATGCTTTTATGTAGTTCAGTGGCCTGTTAGATTCCATTTTGCTTTAAAATTATGCTTCAAAATTAAGCTGGATAGAAACCTTGTCAGGCCATCAAGTAACAAGTTTTCCTATTTACAGTGGAGAGAATAAATAAGAAAGGAAAAAGAGCAATGTCCGTTTCAGGTGCAGTAAATCTTACAAAACAAACAAACTAATCTATTTCTAATGAGAAATAGAAATCAAAGCGAGCCAGCTACAAAATGATTTAAGTCCAAGGTTGTGTTAATATAAAAGTTAAACTATATTTGAGTTTTACATGGAGTTTGTCGCTGAACATGGGCATTTAAATAGGGAAAAGACACCAATTGCTTCAGTCTGTTAGTCCTACATACAACTAAAATATATTTAATTTTTTATTTTGTGTTGGTAGGTGTGTAATTTGTATTTTCCTTTTATTTAATACAATGATATGCATCATATAAGTGATACTTTAAAGCACTTCACAGCTGTGCTGGCTTGGGGGAAATGCCTGTGGAAGTTATTTTTGCAAGAATTGCTTTTCTTCACCAGTGAACCCCAACCCACAGAATTTTACTGGAATATCCAGGATAGCCCTATGTCTTTGGTAGAGTTACTACCTTTGAAAAGACAAAGAGCCAGTTATGGATAAATGCCCACTGCCTGTGGGTGGGTCAGTCTGTGTACAGTCTAACAAGGTCTGATAATTCAAATAGCTGAAAAATTAAGGAGAAAACCAGATGGTCTCTGCACTGGTTCTTCAGGACCTACGAGGAAAAGGGTGGTATAGGTCCTGCACAGATGGCCAACATGAGTAATGCGCCCATAAATTTTCTCATACAGAGGCTTTAACACTTTTTTTTTTTTTCTTTTTTTTTTAATCCCCATTTCTATAGGGAGAGCCTGGGCCACGAGGACCACAAGGTCAACCTGGACTTCCCGGACCTCCAGTAAGTTGTTTCTGTCACTGCTTGCAATTTCCAGAAACTGGAACTCAAGCTGCTGTCAGGCATACATGCAAAATCCTATATGTTATTCAGGTCCTAAAATCTTAAGCAGTGTTCCCAGCCTCCTGCTTTCTTTGCTGCTGAGAGAAGTCCTCCTGCTGTGGGTGGCCACTCTGAACATATGTAGGTGGCACCCAGGACATGGGCAATCATTGCACAGTGGCAGACTTTGCCTCAAGGCTGTTGTCATGCAGAACCTGATGCTTTTTCTCTGTTTCCAATATCCTGAAGAGCAGTATGGGCATTCGGCATATCTCAGAGAGGCACTCATGGGTAACTTGTCAGCTATTATGTAGAGAATGGTTGCTGTAAAAGGGGTTGGTTGTATGCCACAAGGTCCTAGCTAAAATAATTTGGGGGAAAAACAAATGAGTTGGGTATGTGTGTTTGTATTTCAAGGCATCTTTTGCAACAATCTAGACATGACTTAAATATAGCTTATTCTAGTTATATTTCATAACCCAACTCTGCAGAATATCTCAGTTCAGGCTGTCACTGCTGCCTCATTTGCAAATGCTCCTTATTTCCTCCCTTTTGAAATGTTTGTTGTGTTTCACTGTTGATTGCATTTTGTAAAATTGATGGCATTGGGAAGGTGCATTACTTAGGTAAATCTGGTTTTAATTACATAATTTAAATTTGCTTATGTGCTCTGTATTTAATCAGGGCATTGTCACTTTTCTCTATCCTGTTTTCTTATTCTCTTCTGCTCACAGGACAACATAATTATCAGGTAAGAGTTGTCTAGGTAGCCATGCAGTAATGGTAGCACAAAACAGCTAGGAAATGGTTACATAGTTAATTAGCTTTTCTTTCTCTGTTAACTTTATAAAATCTTTCATTTTTAAAGGGAGAGGCTGGTCTGGAAGGCAAGCCTGGTGTCCCTGGTTTACCAGGTCAAAGGGTGAGTTTCTGTTTTTATTTAACATAAGTCTCAAGAGGCAGGAGGCAGCTTTACTCAATAATGTTTCACCCACTGTACATATACTTTTAGAATCATAGAATGGTTTGGGTTGGAAGGGACCTTAAAGATCACCGAGTTTCAACCCTTCTGCCATGGGCTGGGACACCTCCCACTAGACCAGGTTGCTCTAAAGCCCCATCCAGCTTGGCCTTGAACTCCTCCAGCGATAGGGCATCCACGGCTTCTCTGAGCAACCTATTCCAGTGTCTCACCACCCTTACAGGAAAGAATTTCTTTCTGGTATCTTATCTAAATCTCCCCTCTTTCAACTTAAAGCCATTCTCTCTTGTCTGATCACTCCATTCTCTGACAAAGAGTCTCTTCTGTAACTCCCTTCAGGTACTGGAAGGCTGCTATAAGATCTCCCCAGAGCCTTCTATTCTCCAGGCTGAACAACCCCAACTCTCTCAGCCTGTCTTCACAATAGTGGTACTCCAGCCCTCTTATCATCTTTGTGGCCCTCCGCTGGACCCATCCCAACAGATCCATGTCCTTCCTGTGCTTTTCTGCTTATTTAAGAGACCTGGAGGTCCTGATCCTTTCCTTTATTCTTTCTTTATGGTCCAGAAACATTCAGGACCTCTTGGAGTCCACAGGTAGTATTCAGTGTCCTGTGTTTTTTTCTTGTCGTTTGCTCTCTTGTCTTCATGTCTGCTCCTTGCTCCCGAGAGGACTCTTGATATGACTCAGAGTGTGTAGAGCCACTAGTAATATACAGAAGTTGCAAATTCATAGAAATATTATTGTCCTGGAAGCCAAATAAATGCAAAGACACTCACAGTACTTATTACCTTCCGTTCTGTTTGGTCCGTATTCAAGCAATACAAGCACCCACAAAATGGGAGCTGGTGTACCATTCTTCATCAGGAACTTAGGTAGTTTCCTCTTGTAAAGAAAAATATTGGATTTTCTCTAACTCAGATTTATGTCCTGAAATATTTAAGTACTGACAAAAAGTAATTTCTCAGTGGACCTGATCACATCACCTGAATGCTCTGAACCTGCCTTTCCTTGCTGCAGCCCATTAATGTGAGGAATATCTCACTAGACAACAGATAAGGGTGGAAGTGAGATAACTCTGTGGAGGTAGTCACTTCAGTTTCAGTACTGCTGTTTGAAGGGTTACTTTTTCAGGTAGTTACAGAGATGAATAGCTTAATCCAATGATAGGAGCTTGTGGGGGTTGCCTGTAATGCTTTGTACTTGAGTCAGCACCAGAGCTGCTAGAGAATGGGTGGGAAAGAGCTGCTCTTGAGCATAGGAGGGTTATGGATAAGTCTTTTTCTACCAACTTTCGATTTATTTACATGATATTAAATTGTGCTGTAAGCTAGGGTTTTAGGAATCCTCTTTGGAAGACGGGGCATGCAGTCTTGTGTTAATGCCACAGTGGAAAAGGGCATTTACTTGCTTTTTTGTACTTTTCCAGTCTTCAGAAAATATTACATTATCTCTTCAGGAAATAACCATGCTGTGCTTTACTTAGGAATTGACAACTTCTGAATTGTCTTGGTTTTAAAGCCTGCTGTAAAACATTGTTTCTTGAATAAGATTAATAGAGCATATTAGCTAGGGAAAGGATAGTGATCTGTCAGGATCTGCAATAG
The DNA here is from genome assembly GCA_013400055.1 of Nycticryphes semicollaris. NCBI lineage: Eukaryota > Metazoa > Chordata > Aves > Charadriiformes > Rostratulidae > Nycticryphes > Nycticryphes semicollaris. The sequence goes on along the minus strand of VXBJ01005423.1, from coordinate 288,451 downwards.
GACACGAAAAGCTCCTGCTAATGATCATTTGATTAGAGATATAATTTGATCCACACTATCTTTAAATGTTTTCCTAGACTCTGTTGTGTCTAGCTAGTTAGATTTCTTCTCCTAAGGGCCTTTATTAGTCACTAGGCATCTTAGGTGGAAATATATATATATATTTTAAATTAAAGACCATTATTGAAAGACTGAATACCTGAGATGAATCAAATCCTAGGCTTGGTGGACCTACACTAAAAAACCTACATGTGGGAGAGAACAGATTAGTGGATGCTACTGTTCCACTATTAGTACAGTTCTTGACAAAGCACAAATATAAATTCAGTCATTGATTACCATCTTACATAAATTTGGGTGCAGACAGTGTTTCTCTAGACAAGCTTTAAATTTAAAATGCCAAGCAAAAATCTGCTCAAATAGTTGCTTGAGCCTAGCTTTAAATGACTGGGTGAATGTGCTCAGAGCTATAGTGAATCCTTTTGAACACCCAAACAAGACAGCTCTCTGGTAACAGCCTGGTGTTGAGGACATGGATGGGGTCATGATTTAGAAAAGTGATTATCCCTCTCTATTCAGCATTGGTGAGGCCCCACCTTGAGTATTGTGTCCAGTTTTGCACTCCTCAGTACAGGAGGGACATTGAGGTGCTGGAGTGTGTTCAGAGGAAAGCAATGAAACCGGTGAAGTGTCAGGAAAACAAGTCTTATGAAGAGCAGCTGAGGGAGCTGGAATTGTTTAGCCTGGAGAAGAGGATGCTGGGGGACACCTTATTGCTCTCTACAGCTACCTGAAAGAAGGTTGTAGGAAGGTGAGGGTTGGTCTCTTCTCCTAAGTAACAAGGGATAAGGTGAGAGGAAATGGCCTCAAGTTGCACCAGGGGGGGTTCAGATTGCATATTAGGAAAAATTTCTTCACTGGAAGAGTTGTCAAGCATAGGAACAGGCTGCCCTGGGGAAGTCACCATCCCTGGAGGTATTTAAGATGTGAAGATGTGGTGCTGAGGGACACGGTTTAGTGGTGGACTTGGTAGTGTTGGGTTAACAGTTGGACCTGATTACCTTGAAGATCTATTCCAACCAAAATAATTCTATGATTCTGTGTAGCCTCCATCACGATGGTAAGGACAGAAAAATCAGACAATGCTAGCAGCAGATTTGGTACTCCTTTACCGTCTTGTTAGCCAACCTGTGCAGAACAGATAAAAATCACTAACCAGGTAGTTGGCTGGTCCCTCTGCTATTTTATAGAAGTGAGTTTTCAAGATGTGGGTTATTCTCCTGAAAATTTGATTCCTGAGGTACTTTATAACTACTCTGCACTAATATAGCCTAAGGGATAGATAACAATGCAAGATTGACTTCAGGACCCTCTCAAGTCACATGCTACAAAGGGACTGATGTGAAATAGTAACTGTTTTGCAGTATGGTTCAATCTCAGCTTTGCTTTATGGTCCTCAACTAAGATATACATTAAGTCAGCAGATGTGCAGAGCCTCTATTGTGAGAGAGGGATATAGATATGACCATTTGTTTTAGTCCTTAGAAGCCTGCAGCGCTTTGCTTAGTTGTAATGCAACTGGCACAAGCTACTAATCGACTAAAGATGTGCTTGGAACCATTTCATAGAGGAATTCATGCCTCATAACACAGTCCACTGGAAGTGAAGGATCCTGAGCTGTGCAAGGACAGAGGCAAAGTTGGCCAGTGTTAGAAATATGATGCAGAAGCCACCTACACAGTGTGAAGATTTCATAGAAGATGACATATTATGCCAAATAACCTAGTGACAGTTTGGCTGGCAGGAATAGGGTCATAAGTTTTGGTAAGATTTCTAAGAATCATATGATATTATTTTAGCCTTAAGTTGCTAAAGAAATAAAAGAATACATGGGATAGTACAGTTGCCAGTAAAGAAGACATATTCTTTATAGAGTCACCATATGTGTTATGGTAAAAAGAGTGTCAGTTCAATTTCTTAATATAGCTATTGCAAGCTTAAGCTTTTATTTAAATACATTTGTTTTACTTGCATATTTTTTTCCCATCACCTGTGCTTAGACTGGACATTTTTTGGAGCAGCTGCAGAGCCTTCTCCTAATGCATGGTACGAGTCTGGCTGAATAACCAAGTGGGGTGAAGAAGCCCTGGCATCAGGGCTTCTGATGGCCCAAGGCTTCTTCTGGCCTTGGTGTTACAGACTGCTTAAGGCCATACATAACACCAAGAACCAGTGCTCAGGATTGAGGGGACTGAGTTCACCCTCAGCAAGTTTGCAGAGGACACCAAGTTGGGTGGGAGTGTAGATTTGCTTGAAGATAGCAAGACTAATGATTCTATAATTCTGTTCTGTGTCTCTGTTGCCTTTTGAGGGCTTGCTACCGAGCCAGCCTTGCTATCTGCAAGCATTGAGAACTTTAGATACAGCCCAGGCACACCCCACAGGCCACCTCCGAGTGGTTCAGAACACCACTGTGTTACTCTCAGATAAACTTCCAGAAGTTGGGGAACAAGAGAGCAGCTTATTCACAGCTGTTCTCAAAAGCATAAAGGTTGCTCATGAGTCACAGAATGTATGGCCAAAGGCTGGGTGAGACATGCTGCTTTTCAGGAGGATGGGGTCTGAGGGAGCAGGGGAAAGACTGAAGAAGATACTAGAAGACCCTAGTTGGCATTAGAAAAAGAGACTCCTGAGATGAATGAAGAATGTGTCAAAGCATCTTCCTAATGTTTTCTTTAGGAAAAAAGGATGACATAAGTTTTTGGGGACAGAGAGTGAAGAGGGTTTTATCCTCTAAAAAGAGCTGATGGTATTATAAAGATCTGATTGCTGAATTTGTCATAAGATCCATTCCCAGGAACTCCAATACGGAGCATGTATTTTCCATTTACTTATAAAAACGCACACTTACAGACATAATTATTTAATATGGAAAGCTAATTGGAGGGCTGCTTACATTTCGGGGAGTGGCCCTGTAGTGGAAACCCACTAAGAAGAGCATAAGGTGGGAAGACAGATCTTTTGAGCATTTGAAAGCTTTTCTCTGTTAGCCTGTGTTAGTTTGCAGATCTTGAAGTGTTTCATGGGCACGGAAAAAATGTGTACGCTCTTCTTGGTACATCAGCTGAACTGCTAATCTGACAATTCACATCCATCCTTTGATCATGTCTGGGGGCAGGAGGTGATAATTCCAACCTGAACCAAGCAACTGGTTATGTTCATTTTATTAGCCAGCTGCTTCCAAGTGCCTGGCACCTGATGTCTATATTTTGACAACAATACTCCTATCTCAAAAGCGCATACTGGGAAGAAAGAAGCTTTGCTGTTCTCATCTGCCCCATAAGACCTTGACTGATAGACAATACTGTCTCTCTGATTTTACTAAAACCGCCTGAAGAAGAGGTGTGGAACACTGAGAGTCTGGTTTCATTTTAGAGTGGTTTTGTGTTTGGTTTTTTCCCTCTTCCCCGTCCTCTTTTTTTCTGTGAAATTGAAGAGAATTGAGTTGCTTTGATTCTGCTGCTCAGTTTTTTGACATTCTTTTTAACACTGAACTGTTGGTTTGGAATAAACCCAACTATTTTTTTTGCTTGATAGACACAAATGGTGCAGATGTATGACTTGCTCCTGGGTAGCATGCGGATCTTTGGTAATCCAGCCTAACCACAAGGTTCCTCTGAATTGTGCTCCAAATAACTTGGATTCCAAGAATTTGCCCCATTGACATGATGAAAGTTCGTTCAAGTGATTGAAATTCCAGAAGTAAACCAGAATAATGTATCTATTTATTCTGTAGCAGCATTTTCCACATAGACCCATTTTGAGTTTGATGTGCTGTACTGCAGACCAGGTTTCTAAATTTGTACTGTCAAAATTTTTCCATGCTCAGAGAACAATGAGTGCAAAACAACAACAACAAAATAATAAAATACAGGAGTCTCATAGGATAGCAAGAACAGTCTTATGGGAGAAAAAAAAATAATGGAAAATATCTTTTTAAAATAGTAACCTTTAATGAAAGCCTTTCTCCATGATTAAGACTCCAATGTACGTGAGTCAAGCAGATAAGTAATAATTCCCCTTTTTACTAGTTACTTCATGCACAAAATGATTCGTGAGAAGCACAGGATGAGAGTGAGTTGATTGTAGAAACAGAGATAACATAGAAAAAATTTACTGCAAGACCCTTTTTTTGTTTTTGGTGAGCTAATTGCAAAGTTCAGCATTGAAGTCTGTCAGGTTGGAGGCAAGAGGAACAAGAAGCAGCTCATGGAGTGAGTTACAAAGGGGTGTCTTCTGCATCTTTAATTCAGCTGTCATGTTTCAGCAGGTTTTCGTGTTCGTATGTCCACATCCCCTGGATGTTTATTCCCAAGATCAGAGCAGCACAAAAAGCCTAACAGGCTGACCTTGACTCCTTACAACTAGGCTATGTGTCTCAGAAATTGTTAGATATTTGCTTTACAATAGAGTCTAAAGAATCCTGCCAAAACCAGGGACCGCTGGGTTCAGTGCGCATCCTCCACCCAGAAAAGATGTGTTAAGAGCACTTGCCAATGCATGAAAGGTTTATCTCTGTTATCTGCCACAAGGGAGATAAAATTATCAGATCTCTGGAGTGCTGCTGAGCAATTCTTTGTGCATTTGATGTTAGAACAGAAACTTATTGACCCATCTTTCTCCTAAGTGTGATGTTGTATATAACGTTCTGGCCAGTCACTACTTGATGGGCATTCATAGAGTCATAGAATGGCTAGAGTTGGAAGGTCCTTAAAGATCATAAAGTTCCTCCCCTCCCTGCCATGGGCAGGGACAGAACAGGTTGCTCAAAGCCCCATCCAGCCCAGCCTTGAAGTCAGCACTGCTTCAACTCCTATTTCCCTGTGTATGAATTCTCCTTGATTAGAACCACCTTAGACTTGCGTGGTCCAAGGGAAGGAGATAGTTGATTGATATCTCCAGCGGGAGATATATAAATAATGCAGGAGAGAGAGAGGAGAATAAGTTTGCCCAGCAAATTAGGTAGACATTATGGCAAGAGCCAGTCCCAAGGTGAAAAATCTTTCAATGTCCAGAAGTCCTTTTAGCCCTTTTTTTTTTTCCGTTGCCACAACAGCCCAAATAATCATCCCTAAGGTAGCCAACCATGATGCTATTTACATCCTCAAGTTAGGGAGATGCTCTCTCTTCATAATTTACTGTCATTATCTAATATGTATTGGGACTGTAAAAGGCTGGTGCCTTCAGGGAGCTCAAATGTCGATTAACAGTGCTGGATTTTTCTGGCTTCTCTAGTAAGTAGAGATAGAAGGACAGGGTTGAAAGGGGTAATCCTAGCGTCCCATCTAACTTACAGAGGAAATAGTTGGTATTTATGTTAGCGGTCATATTTCTTCACTGTTAAGGATGCTTCCTAGGTACTTGCTACCAAATTCAACTCTGTTCCTGGGGCAAAACTTCAGAGAAAAAGATGCTATGAAAATATATGGCCATTCTGGCTATTGCACAGCAAGATGAGAAATAGTCTTGGGCTGTTATACCTTTCAAAATTTCCCCTCTAGCTGAGTGGAGCCAAGGTTTTCCCTTGGTTTTCTGTCTTCTGTGCAGTAGAGATCTTTCCAACGGTTGCACTCATATATATTTGTGAGTGCTTGAATTGTTCAGATGACGCTGCCTGCCCTGGCAAAGCTCAACCATGCAGAAGCTGAAATGTAAGCAAATTAACAAAAAGAAGGAAGGAGTGCGTGATGGCATAGATTAAATCCCAGAGCAAAGCTGTAATTGTCAGTGAGGTAAATATATCCATTTCCAGTAAAACACACAATTTTAGCTGTTCTATTGTTCACATTCCTCATGAAGGCAAATAACGTGCATTTCCTATATTCAAAGGATATACATTCTTACACACTTAGCTCATTTTTACTATCAGTAGAAGAACATAATTGCTGGTTTCTCTGTCATATTATTAAGCGATGTGACATTTTGCTGAGCTTTGCTCTTATAGGTATAATTTATCCCAGCAAGTATTTCTGTACTTTACAGATGGGCTGTAATGGTATGCAGCAAATCTGTTGTAGTTTGATTTTGGCTAACCTCTGATTTGCAGAGGCATACACAATTAAATTTAGACAGGTGATAAACTTAAAATAAACTTTATTCTAACCAAAAATTGTTTCCAGAGAACCAACTGGAAATGCAGTATATCAAAAGCATTTAACACTCGAACAACATTAGTAAAGTTCAGGTTCAGCACACACGAGGAATCAATACTGCATGAACAACTCAAGAATTCTTAAGCTTTAGGAATGATAATGCAAAAACGTGCACACTCATATAAATTGAGGGTTCTCAATTTGTGCAGGAGATGAACTGTGGGTGGTGTGCCAGCCCAAGTGGAGAGTCCCTGACTGCAGAACCACTGCTTCCAAGGAGGACAAGTCACATTTTTCTCTCTGTGGGGGACACCATTCATACACAAATAGAATTTGATCTGTGGTCATGCCAGCTTTTATTGGCTGACACCCCAACTTCCTCACATTTTGACTAAAAATGTCTAAGTGCTGACCACCACCATGTGCATGGGATGAGCTGTGGTGGGAGATTTTTGTCAGCTTTTATTGTGTCTTTGATAGGTCTTTGTCAGGTCTTTGTCGGGGTGGGTGTGTCTGCCAGGGTGGACAAAATGTCCCCTTCACAATAAGAAATTACACTCTCAGCCTCTCTGTCAGTATAATTATAGCCTGATTTAAGGGATTTCTGAGTGTTTTGAAGAACAACAATGTTTCTCAGCATTATACCCAAGGAAAGGATAGGCTCCTTTCATATCTCTCATTACTGCCACAGATTAGCATGCTGAGCTATCAGTATGGAAACAGAACAATTGGTGTATACTTGTCACCAGAGGCAAAATATGTCCTCTCTCTGCCTTCTTGGCTCTTGAGATGGGTTTGGGGAGAAGGTGGTGCTGTCATAAGTTTTACAGATGGAGCCAAGTTCCCAAAAAGCATTGATTCAGCAAACTGTAACCAGGTAATGCCCTTAAGCTGTAAAGCTGCTAAAGACATACCATTGTGGACTTCCAAAATCAGGTCTGAGTATACTACTGGCATCTCTTCACTTGCTGTGTCACAAGGCTCACTGGGATTTTGTTGGCCTGAATACTATCTCATGTATCACCCATTACGGTTTTGTATAGACTACACAACAGGGTATGTTCATGTGCTCCAACATGCGGTATCTGATTTGGGGTGACTACTTAAGAAGCTAATTCCATTGTGCTCCTTCAAAGGGTTATATCATGTTCCTGCCTCTAATGCAGTTTCTGAATTAGAGTGTAAGGTGATATGCAAATATTACAAGAGGAGGTACAAGATGGGTGGTAATTATGCCCAGAGAACAACGAGGTTGGTGGGATATGAAGAAAACAGTTATACTCTGTTGTATGTTGGCCTCAGTGTTGTAGCTGTGGAATCATCTACCTTAACGCGTGGCTCCCATGGTGAGAGGATTCTGGGGGTGGCATGCAGTCATACTCACCCCCCATGTCTCACCTCACACACCACACCCCGTATGCTCTATTCATAAGCTTATTTATTTATTTAAATTAGTATTTTAACAGTGTCCTTTGCATGGCCACCTTGGCAGTTGGCAAGATGAGTGTCTTCAGAATATGTATGCTAAAACATGTGCTGACTTGAGTACTTCAGGTTTAAAATGGGTTCTTCTGGGCTTTGAACAAGCAAGGAAGTGATGAATTTTTAAAAAGTAGAATGAGCGCTCATGAACAGTGCATATACTTGTGTATATAATGTAGATTTTTATTGGCATTATGGAGATGGAAGAAAACAAAGTAATTTCCCGGAAATGACTACAAACTACTTCTGATATCCAAGGACCTCATAATCACTCCTTTAATTTTCTTTTTAAGTTCTTCTGTATGTGACAAATGTTGGGGGTTTTTTTTTTGTTATGAGAAAATAAGATCATATTCTGACACATCAGCTAATGAAATTCAGTCAAACCTGGGGAAATTACAGTGAAGATTTGTTTGTTTGTGATGTTTTTAGTTTTTTCATTCTAACTCAGCTGGAATGATATAAATTGTTTCTGAAAATATTTCCATAAAAAAAATAAAGGGAAAATTATATATCTGACTCTTATTTCTGTATGACCAATCACATCACCAGTGACATGAAACTTGCTTACTTTACTATAATACCTTTGTAGAAAGAAAATAAGTTTGGGTGAGAAGTAGAAATGAGGATGGGAAAAAACAACTTTTCTCTGTCTCTTAGATATTTACATGGACTCCTCTTGTACCCTGCTAGCATATTACTAATAATCTCAGAGGTATTAATGATTCAGTGTCTATTAGATGCTGGAGAAAGACAGATTGTTTTTACAAGAAAGCTGAGTCACAAAATATGTGACTTGACAAAGTAACACAGCAAGTCATCTGCTGAGCTCAGAAACAAATTTAACCTCTACCTTAACTCCATGCCTTCAGGCATCCTTGCTCCACCCTTTCTTCCTCCTTTTTTCTTATATGGGACTTTTTCCTTGTGAACTATTTGAGGTCAAATCCAATGGGATCACAGATGCTGCAGCATTCATATAGGTAAACTTCTCTCAACGGTATACTCCAGATAGGCTATTATCCTTCCCTTGCATGGGCAAAGCTCTCTGCTTCTCTGGAAAAATCTTTTTTATGCTTGTGGAGGTCTCAGTGAGCTCTGCCCCTTGGTGGAAATGCCAACCCTAGTTAGAAATGCCTCATAGATTCTGGTTTTCTGGCTTAGAGATAGTGAATCTTTTATATTCATCCACACGCTATAGTTCTTAATTATTTTTCTTTCTTAATGCATGAGGCAGTGCAAGCAACACAAGGGGCGTTGCATGATGAGACGAAAAGGGAAAAAGGTCTTTACTGAGAAGTTCAAATTAACAATTTGGACTTTACTCACAGGTCCAATACGACACTAATGCAGGTTCTATGGGTACAACGGCGAATACACTACACTATTGCAATTCAAAAGCAATTAGCGGAATACACTATTATAACCTACAAGTGATCCCGAAAAGTAACAGCACAAACCATAAGAGTGCTAGATATTAATATCTTAAGAGAGTGCACCGATCACAACCTTCATGCTCTATATCATATGTATGTTTCTTAATCACTTTCTCTCTCGAGTAAGGTCACTCAGTCCCTAGAAAGTTACCCTGTACAGCATCCTGGACAAGAGGGGCACAAATCTCCTACAGGCCAGCTGTATCCTTGGAAGTTTCCCAGTTTTTCTCTCCAAACCTTATGGTTTATATTTCCTGATTTGAAGGGGGTGCAGGATTGTGCCTGAGTGGATTGCACTATCTGGAATATTTACTTCTGATGGTGTGATGGATCTTAAGTTTCTATTGCTAATTTTGTGATGCTCAAAGTCACAGAATAGTGGTGGGATGGGACTCTGGGCATTTTGTTTGTTAAGGCTCCATTCGGTTTCAGTTCTTGTTGTGATGTAATCTTGAGACAACCCCAGGCTGAGCCATTTTTGCAGCTCCCCCCAGGTTATCTCTGCATAGACAGAGCAAGGCAGAGATGGAGCTCAGTCAGGTGATAACTCCCTGCATCTCACTTACTGTGCTCTCAAACCAGTTTGGCTGGGTGCTCCGATGCACATTGGCTTTGCTGTTGAGGGGTGAAGGGCTAGACTGTAGCAAGGAAGGTGCCTCTCAGCTTGTGTCGACAGATGATACATCCCTTGGCTGCATCTGTGACCTCTCTGTGGGGAGCACCCAGGTGGAATTGCAGAGTGTAGGAGACACCAAGACCTGCATGAGACCAACCGTCCTCTACCAGGGCACTTATCACAACCTGAAGAGGTACAGACCTGTGAACAACAAATAGAGTTTCGCATCCAAATGGAGTCTGCTGCCTTCATTTCTAGCTTTTGTGCTTTGTGTACCTGCATTATGATGATTTACCTGTTTGGGGGTGAAAAGCTTTGGAAAGTCAATGGAAGTCTTTGCCATGGTGTCTAATTTTGCTCCTCTGTTGAACTCACAGGGTAAAAAGGGAGAACCGGGATTCCCAGGAATCAATGGTCTGATTGGCCCTCAGGTAAGTGACGATTTCTTCCTTTTTATATAATGTGTGGAAAAACATATTTTGTGGCAACAAGTGACTTGGAACCGCAATGAATCATGCTGTGACCTCATTCTCTTCTCATCTGCACTCTTTGAATCTGGTGTTTCTCATTTAAGAGCCAAACTAATTTATCCTGTTGTGATTGAGAGAAGCCTGCCTGTCTGGCAGCAATTACTTTTACCTTCCAGAGTTTTTCAACGTCTTTTGAACAGGGACATAAGGAGGTGTTTCGTATTTGATTTCCCCATTACTTGTGCATAGAGCAGTATCATTCCGGAGGGAAAGCAACGATTTGTGTTTGGTAATATTTAGGACAGTGTCTCAGCTAATTGTTGGCTGTGTGAATTGACAATTGCAGATATACCTCCTGTGCTGCAGTCTTGAGGGAAGAAACAGTTCAAAAAGGTATTTGCTATTCTGAAAGCACATTTCATTGAGCACAAGACTGTTTTTCTGGCTTTGGTAGTCACATTTCTACTTTTTACAGAGGGATAGGTGGTGGCTTATTGAGGAAGGTAGGGGCAGGGGCTTAAAACTGCATGTTTATTCTCCCTATGAGAAAGGATATCGACCTCTTAGCTCCTATTTTTTTTAAAGTATTGGAAAGTTAGTGCTGCAAATTGCACCATCTGTAACACAAGGGCAAAATAGTGCTGAGGAGGATTTACCTCCACCTTGGATAAACCCATTCTGCCCTGCATTATAACAACACTGACACTTGCCTCTGGCTGGGTTTCTTGCTAACTTTGTAGCCGAATTCGGCTGACCAGAGTCACTTTGTAGGGTCACCCCTGCAATAAGAAAAATGCCTGTGGGAAGCAGGAAAGATGCAACCTCACTTCAAGCTGACCATTCAGGATAAAACTGAATGTTTAATTCATTCCCTTTTCAGTAATAGATTAATGAATTGGGTCTTTGGCTTTGGTTTTCTTTTTTTTTTTTTTTCATTAAGTGGTTAAATTTTGAAGACCCACCATTGCTACAGCTGTTGTTGGTGTATTGCCATAGCTGGCACACTGCTAGACAGCAGATGATGATTCTTCATGTATTTTCTCTGGGAAACATGAGCTAGAGATGATTTCTGTGACAGATATTTTTCAATGAGCTGTTCACATGTGTGCGGAGGCTAGGGGAGAGGCGAGCCAGGGGCTTGTGATCCCATGCAGGTGAGGGCCCCTTGTGTCCAACTGGTAACTTTGTCCTGTGAAAGACCACTTGATACTGCTTAACGTATTTTAAAGACTTCTTCTTTGCTAGTGTATCTGGTTTGCAAGTATTCCATCAGCAGCCTTCAAGAGGAATGAAGACAGTATTTCTAAAGGATTTAAAATGTTTTGTTGGTTTTGTTGTATTTTTTTTCCCATTAGGTAACATTAAAAGGTCCTCCCAAGCCTTCTAAACCACTGCAAACGTTTTCCTTGCTTTTGGGGGAAATTTTTTCTCTGTGTATTATTTTTGAGATATCTGACATTATTCATCCAAACAGTGTCACTCTTGCTCAGCTCAAGTTCCCTGTAACTTTAAAAAAAAAATATATACACATGCATGTGTCAGCAATTTTATAAATCGGAGAAACTTGCTGATATAGCATTAAGTAATTTTCCTTTCCAGTCTAAGTAAAGTTAGCAAATTTTATGTTAATTAAAAGTGCATATAATCGTGGCCCCATTGAAGGATACTTAAATTGACTGTTCCTCCAAGCTAACTGTAAGAATGGAAAAATATTGTTCCTATTCCTGAAGTGGAACTCTGTTCTGGACATATTACTGCAGATTTCCATATTTCTGTTTGGAGAAAGTGCTTACATTTAGTTTGCAACATAACTACTTTTCAGCTTAACAGCACTTTTTGTAACATAAGATTTTTTAAGCACTTTATCAGCACTTTTTTTTTTCTTTGTCAGACTATGCCCCAAAAATACTCAACAAAACCAGTATCCTTTGCTGTAGTTACATGGATATTCTTCCAAGTCATATATGGAAGTCTGTGTCACCTGTTTCTGGGCTATCTATATGTCATTGAGAACCAACAGATTTGAGTTGGCTGTGTCCTAGAATAGGGCACTAAACCAACCTCCCTTTCCTTTTCTATTTTAAATTTAAATTTACTTTTGTTTTCTGACCCGCTTCCTCCCATCAATAACTGTATGGGCAAAAGGAAAGAATAGATGTAGGAGCTGTAGAAGGCACATTGTTGCTGAAATATGTAGAAAATCTGATCTGAACTTCTTGTTTGACTTTTTCAAGAAAAATAGTTGCTTTCATCCTCAGTCCAACTGAGAATCCACAAAAGGCTCAGGCAGCTGTGCAAGAGGCCCACCTGAATGCCACTCTGAAAAGTGCAGGTACAGTGAAGAACCACAATTGAGGGGATGTCAGCCTGACTCTCAAGGACCATTGATGAGATCTGCTCACATATGAGAGTTAATTAAAGTGTCAAACCCTGAAGCAGCATCTATGGGGCAACTTTTTAACTAGCCTAGGGATCTCTTGTGACGATAGGGTAGCCCTAATTTTGCCCCTCTTCATGCACACACCGATGCAAACTAAATGTTAATCCCAAAAGACTTTTAAAGGTTTTTTTAATCTTCTAAATTGGCTGTGGTGGTAAACCAGTTGCTTATTTGCTCCACATTATCCAGTCAGTACCCCCAAAAATGAACATTTATTTTCCAGTGACCTTTAGAAATGGTGCATCTTGCAACATCATTAAGTCATGGAGTAGACATTCTGTGTCTTATTTCCCCTCTGGATATGACTTTCCTGCAGCAAGGATACAGGCATCTGAACTCATAATGTGTTTATGTGGTTATAATTTATTTGTACTATTTTATTTTCCAGGAAACTTAATCATGGGCCAAACCTCTATTGCAGTAGGCTGTTCAAATGTAGCCTGAAAAATGAGCATTTCTATAAAGCACTGTCAGTGGAAATAGATGGATGGGTACCAAGCATGGGAAACAACAAGGCTGTGCATTTCTGCATGTTCACACGAGATCTTGGTATAGCTTATTTATCCCATCATCTGTTGAGAGGAAGGGCTCAGAGAAGTGTCTGAAGGGAGTTGATAAGGTACCTTTGCAAATGCTTTTCTAAGCAGGAGGGGTACCCTCAGGAGAAAGATTTGCAGTGTTTGCTAAGTGAGCCACGGAGGCTGAGTTTGCAGGCTCAGCAGAGCTGAGGCCCCAAGTGCTAACCCAGGACTCAGACACTTTGAGCTGTATCACTGAATTACCAGGGCTGGGCTTCAGTGCCAGAAGCAAGCACTTAGGTTGCTGTGTGCATCTACAGGGATGGAATCGAATCAAACAGAATAGGTTGGAAGGGACCTTTCAGATCATCAAGTTCAACCTAACATCATCAACCTAATGCTGCCCAGTAGTTGCTGTCATAATACCTGCAGGGATGGCAATTCCACCAGTTCCCTGGGTGGCCTGTTCCAATGCTTGATAACCATTTTGGTGAAGAAATTTTTCCTAATATCCAATCTAAACCTCCCCTGGTGCATTTTGAGGCCATTTTCTCTTGTCCTATCACTTGTTACTTGAGAGAAGAGAACGCCTCTCACCTTCCTCCAACCTTATTTCAGGTAGTTGTAGAGAGCGATAAGGTCTCCCCTCAACCTCCTTTTCTCCAGGCTAAACAATCCCAGTTCTCTCAGCTGCTCCTCATATGACTTGTTATCTCACACTTGTTGGATGAGGAGGCAGGTGTCTGAGCAACTGTTGATGAAGATCCAGTTAATATCATCAGTGGAGCCTGAAGCTCTCCTAAAGCAGGCACCTACAAATGGCCCACTGAGCCACTCTCTAGTTTCCCTAAGCTGAGCAGGTAAAGCTCTCTATGTTTTAAGCACAAATGCCATACCTCCACTTGCAACATCTCTGAGCTGTCATTGAGGTTTGTCTTCTGCTAGATAACCTGCTGGTATAACTAGGACCTGCAAGGAATACTGGTACAAGCTGTACCTATTATGGTTGTGGCTGGCAGTGATTGAATTAGTATAGACTTTTCTGTAGGGTGTGAGCTCAAGCTCAGCTTTTCTTAAGTAATTCAGGAAATAAATTGCATCCGCTGAAATGTACAGTGTCCTTAATGTCCTTTTTGTAATGCAAGTTAATACTGGGAAATGTAAGAAAAGGATACAGGCCCCAGCTGCAAAGCTCAGATTGAATTCAAACTATGCCAGTGCTGCTTGAAATTGGAAGATATTGCTCAGAGCTATCTTTAATAAGATCTATACCTTTAACAAAAATAAAAGGGAAAAAAAAAAGTCTTCACCAGTACAGATCACTAGTAGTACTGAAATGAAAGACTATAAGGGAGGTTTTTTGGTTGTTTTTCTCATTTGCTGTACTGACTCAGTAAACCAACTCAAAGCAAACACACAGGGAAATAAATCTTCCTCTGTAGACAAAAGAGATCATGTCTGTATCTTACACTAAGTGGTGAAATTAAACAAATACTGCCTTTCACTGGAAGCAAGAAATTCTCCTGGAGAGACTACTGTGTACAAAGTCAACTTTATTCCATGCTTCTACAGACCTGCAAAGAGAGTTCAGAGAATATTTTTTTTAAAAACCTTTATTTTAAAAAATAATGTTGGTACTCTAATTACCATGCCAACTGGTGGAATAATTGGAGCCCTCATCTATTTAAGAATTGTGATGCTATCATCGAGGCCAACTATAGAGCATGCATCACAGCTAAATGCTCAGGTCTGTTGTCTCTTTAGGCTTTTGGTTTTCAGTGTCATCAGCAACAGCCTTTTTCTGTATCTGCTTTGTCTTGGTTTGTGAGGCAAGGGAACACTATGGTCCTCTGATGCAGCATTACTGAAAATCATTCACCGTAGCTGTGCTGGTGGGTACTGTAGTACCTGAGGTGAGAAATGAAGAGCAGATTTGAGGAGCTGATACCAGAAACCACTCAGATGCAGCAGAGGAGAAATGGAAAGTTGGAGCAGCAAGGGACGTAGTGAGACACATGTTCTGCTCCACAAAACTAGCTGCAACAGCCTCATTTCTGATGGGAGAGCAGTGGAAAGAAAGGGGAGACAGCGCAAAGCCAACAGGATGGGTCTGTGGGGACTTCCTTGAGACATGCAATTGCAGGGAGTAATTGATGTTGAAAATAGAGACAAGCACAGACACTGGAGCGGAAAAGGCTGTCAGCGCGGTGGTCATGCATTTCACTATCACTGTGGCAGCAAACAGGATCCTCCTGCGTGTCCTGGACATTATTCTCATTTGTAAAGCTGGCATGCTGCCTAAAAAGCCCAGACCACAGTCTGCTTTGACATGGGTTAAGAGCTTTGCTAAGCCTTTCTCAGAGTCCAGTCACTGGCATGGAATAATATACAGAAAATACGCCTGTGCAAGCTTTGCCTCCAGAGATACCTGGAAAAGCCATCAGACTTCAATTTCCATCTTGGAATGACATTTATTCACCTCCTTCTAAAACGTAGCCACCACTTCTTTCATGGAAAATAAATTTGGGCCAAGCAGCCTATTGATGTAGCTACAGACAGAGGGTTTTGTTTCTTTTCAGAGCTTCCTTAGGGAGTGCAGTAGCTAAATCTTAAGAGCCCTGCCCTTCCCAGCCTGTCTTTCAGCAAGGTACAGTGTGGAAGAGGAGAGCATCCTTCAGTGGATGCTGGAGGACAGGCACAGCTGTTCCTCCAATATGGAGAGTGTCAGATTTCTGAGAGCTGTCCCTGCATTCCATTGTCCAAGGAATAAGCTGGATGAAACACAAGTCTGAAAAATCCCCTTTCCTTCAATGTTTTTAAAGAAATCCCACCCCACGACACACCCCCTCTTCTACAAATTATTTGGAATTTAATGAACATTTGAAACCTCTTGCCTTCTTTCCCATACTGAGTTTGTGTAGTCCTGTTGTAGAATAAAGTTTTCATACATCAGTGTTTGCTTCAGCATGTAGGAAGCACACATCAAGGTCTTTACCGTCCAGAAAGGAACAGTCTGCAACTATTTTCTTCTAATCAGAGCTTTAAATGGACAACACTTGGGACTGGACTTGGGACAGGGCTTCTAGTCTGTATTAACTCATCAAATGATCACTGAAAAAGGTGATCAGTAAAATCAGGTACTTTAATATATAAATTCATTTACAAAACAGAGGCAAAGAAAGCAGATGGCATGAGATTTTGGGGTTAAACATTACAAGCTATCTTCCTTCTGCTGTTTTATAGGGGATTTTTAGTCACAAATAAATACTGTTGGTTTGGTCCTTTCTAAATGCTTAGGAAGAATAGTCCTTGCTCTGAAGTATACTCAGAAGTCAGGAGAAGGGCTACAATAACAGAAATTGATGTTCAATTGAAACTGGACAGTAGCAAAAAAGAGGGCTCTTTAAAGGACATGTATGATGTATTTCTGCAACTTTCACATGATCGTGTCATTTTATTTTCCTGTGTCCCAGCCACTTGCTGTAGGCTAGGCTGCAGAAGGCAAGAAATACAGTAGGACAGTAGATGTCCTGGTGTACAGAGTCAGCTGGAGCAGGCTGTCAGCATCCTGTGCATCTCCCAGGGATACCGGTGGTCATTACATAAAACTACTCTTTTTATGTCCATCTCAGAGAGGCTTTTATCAGAAGAGTTTTCCGTTAGTGTAACATTGTTTGGTGCAACATGTGGTGAAGCTGAGTAAACCAGTTTTGGGCATGACATCCCAGATGATTGCTCTCATGGAGAGCAATGAAACAGAATTTTTAATGGTAATTTAGGGTAAGGATCAGTGTGGTTCCATTTCAAGACTTACAGTTGCATAAAGTTATTGTGGTCTAGAATATAGAAAGTTTAAGAGAATAAATAGAAATAGTCCTGGATAGTGAGAATATTGAGAGTTACTAGGAGAAGTAGTTGGGATGAAGAGGGTGTAGCACCTCAGGCTTCAGGAATTAAGCTGGCTGCTAAGAGACTCTTGAGTTAGACTTTGCTTTTTGGTTGGATTGACCCCTCTCTGTACTGTGTGGGGTTTCATGCATCACACTTGGGGATGCTTGGGCTGAGGCTGGGTCTGGGCTGGGGGATTTCACCTCTTTCTGTACTTAAGCATAGACCATTCTGACTCTGAATCAGTTTGTTGTTTTTGTAAAAGTACACCCACTCTTCATGGAAGTCCCTTCTTGGAGCTCATATGTGCTGCAGGACATCTCATCAATACCATCCTTGTAGAGCCGGAGTAGGGTCAAGCAGAATTTCAAGGTCCCTGGCATCTGAGTTTTTTTCCCTTGCGTTGGGCTAATTTGGACAGTTGAGTCTTTTCTTTGAATGGCAAATCCTTTTTTTAAGTGGTGGATGATCTTGATCAGGTGTCTTATGATGGAACTAGTGCTCCTTAACTGCAGGACCATTCTGCAACAGCAGTTGAACCAATGTCCCCCGAACCCGATGCAGGGATTCCCAGGTATTATGTCAGCACCACTGGTGAATTCCAAGGAACATCTCTCTGGGGATTTTTTAGTTATGCTCACATCTGAGGCATTCTGCAAATCCTAATGTTGATGGGATGACCCCGTGTCTGTTCTGAGTAGCAAGGAAAGCCAATCTCGGGAGGCAAATTCATCTGCAGATCAGTTTTTTTGGTCACTTTGCCCCATCTACTGGTGAGAGGCTGTCTTCTCTTTTGGCTGAATTTTACAAGTAGTCTGCTGCCTCCTCTATCAAACCTAAAACCACGCCACAAATGACTCCTTGCCCTCACTTTTTTTTTTTTTTTTAACAATTTTTTCTTCTCTTCAGCTACAAAAAAATGTAAAATGTTAATATTGAGCCATTACTTGTAATATGTTAATCAAAAAAGCTGTGCTTTGTGATATTGAATGGTGAAAGGGAAAATGCTGACTGGCCATTTTCTGTCTAGTATCAGTTGTTCAGATTCAATTCCTTACATATGGTACCGTTGGGGGTTGGAGTGAGGGTTGTTTGTTGTTTTTTTTAAGTGCAAACACCAGAATTCCTGCTATGCTGAGAACTGAAAATGAATGAAATCATCGTGTTAGAAAGAAAGAGACAGGGCAAAATTTCAACTCAGTCATATATCCATCTCTCACATCCATCCAAATGTTGTTTGCTTGGGTCCTGATCCAAGAAGTGCACAAACATTTCACTCTTCATGCTTTGTTCTGAGCACAGGATAAAACCTATCTTGTCTACAGTGGAAGCTGGAAGTAACAAACACCTCTGCATCTCGGGCAACCTATTAAGATCTGTCAAGTACGAAAACAAATTTCTCAGCTTGGAAGCCAAATTTGACAATTTGCTCAAGACACAAAAAAAAAAAAAAAATAAAAAAAAATCCCTGTGGAAATCGGATGGCTATGGCGAGAGTATTTTCCCTAAGAGAAACAGCTGTTTCAGGGAGATGACTAAAAAAGATTGTTAGGACATTTCAAACTGAACTTGTCCTTTGAAGTGTTAGTTTGTGAGGAGTTTTGACTGTCAATAGAGTTAATGTAGAGCACTAAAATGGTGGTGCATTTAGTTTAAAACACTTGATTTACTCCATTGGTTCTTCATGCTCTTGGATTCATATTTTTATCCCTACCCCCTGCTCTCTCCCTACCCCCACCCCCTCCAAATAAAAAAGCCCAAACCACAAGCCTTCTGCATTCATTAGTTACTCTGCATTAATTAGTTACTTCAGAGGTCTTTTTGCCGAAGTGAATTGTTCACTTTAAAACATCATTAAAGAAGATTAAATTAGGCTGGATGTTACAAAGGGATCCTACTAGACAAGCTTTGTGTTGTATGTTACCACTGATGGCCTTCAACTCCCCTGTCCCTTTTCCTGGAGGATGGAGCTCACCTTCTAGCAAAAATAATTAGTGGCTTGAGCAGGAGATACTGTTCTGGTGGAGAGCATGGTTGCCTTGGAGCTCAGTTTGGCATCTTGCATTTTTTTTGGTAGAAGTTAATGAAATAAAGCTCAGTGCTTTTGCTTGTTTCCAATAGGGCACCGACTGCACAGGGAAGGACCTGAGGTTTTCAGCCTCTATCAGAGGGACTGATAAACTGATTTTGCTTCCTTTCTTACAGGGACCTCCAGGGCCCCCAGGCATTGCTGGACCCCCTGGACCACCTGGAGCACCAGTAAGAAAACAAGCTTGCATTCATTTTGTTTTATAGCAAGGAGAAGAAAAAAAAAAGGCCAAGGAGAATTTTAGGTCATAGATTTCAGAGGGAACTGAGTCAGGGCCTCAGGTAATGTGTGTTTTCTCTTATATTCTCTCACTGAAAAGCCACAGCTGGTCCTAGAGGACACCTTCTCTGTGCCTAGCATTAGAACCACACTGGTGCTACCTGGGGATAAGTCGATAATGTCTACAGAATTCCCCATGGCAGAGACCTGACTGCTGTAGAAGGGAAAATTGCATTTAAACTGACAGAAAGGACAGCAATACTGATTTTATGTTTTTCTTTTTTTCTGACAATTTTTTTTTCTTCTGATTTCATTTTTCAGGGACTGCCTGGAGAAATTGGAGTCTCTGGTAAAACTGGACCACCAGGACCAGCTGTAAGTGTTGAGGAACTGTTTCCCTTGCCTCCACTGCTCTCCATGACTTCAGATTCTCAAGTCTTTGCCTCCTTTCCAGCAGCTTTTCTGCACGTAAAATTTTAATGTGGGATCCAACACTATCACCTTTAACGCAGACGTTAGCCTCTGATAACTTCTATGAACAGGAATTTTACCAGATGCAGTTCCACTACTCCTGCACACTAGGACCATGATGTTTTCTTTGTGTGATACCTTTCAAAAGTCATTTTTCTTTTGGCAAGATATTGTTTTTTCCAAAACTGTACTTTCCTGAATTAGTCCAAAGAACTGAAATTAAAATCTTTAGCAGAGTATAACAATTTCCGTTGGCTGTTAAGTCAAGAAAGGTGAAATATGAAATACTTAGTGTGAAGAAGTGCCATCTACAGGCTGCTGTGTTTGGGGATTGACTGACACTTGAAAAGGGAACAAAACTTTTTTTCACCATTTTAAATGCGTTACAGGAAGTAATTCTAATTCTTATCTTGCTGAACAATTCTGTCAGTATATGATGTATAATTTAATTTTAGGAGTCTGTGTATTGTATGAGAAATCACCAATATTTAAAAAGAGAAATAGACTTTTAAAAATATTACAGTTACAGATAATGGAGACTTACAGAGAATGATAAGTATAAATGTAAATTTTTAAAGTTATTTAAGAATTCACATTGCACAAGATGGGTGTACTGATGATGATTGTACTGATGTTTCTCTGTAACAATACTGACACCCAGTGGTCATTCATCAAAACTGGGATACTGGTAAAAGGACTGAGCAGATACATGCATTGTGGGGACTTTTGTATGTTTTCAGTCACAGTAAGGAAAAAATTGAAATGCATGGGGTGGTTTTTCTTTTCTTCAACTTAGGTTTCAAGAGGGATGAACATGAGCATGATTATATGAGCTTGCTGTTAATGATTTAAAGAACAGGTGCTTACATTTTATGACCCACAGCTTAAGGTTTTCTCTTGTTTAGGGGTTGCCTGGCAAAGATGGATTCAATGGACTTCCCGGGCTTCCTGGTGAAAAGGTAAGTGATGCCACGTATACTGGTATTAAGCTACTTACCTGGGCTGTTTATCTGGGTGAGCTAGCAAGTGTAAGCAGCAAGGGGAGCAGGTCTCCAGAGCTAAACACCCCTTACCAATCCCGCATGATTGAGCCACCAGTGAAGATCCAGGGTCAGATCAGCTGGTGTGATTGCACTGTACTGAGTTGTTACGAAGATGGTTGTAAATACAGTAGGGATGAGAGATCCTACTTCCGATCTTCAACTACTGCATCCAGTTCGGCAAACACAACTGAGCAATGTGGAGAAGCTTCTGCTGTCACCCAGGAAAGCCAGTGACACTAGCAATTCAAGGCACAAAGAAGTGTGTGAGGGCAGGCTCCAAAGATGTTCCTTTCTTTCCTCCCTGAAGCGCCGGAAAGAAGAGATGCCGTGCCCCTAAGGCTATTGTAGGTCTGTGTGACAGAAATATGACTCTTCATTATTTACTTCTACTTATGCCCCATTTGAAAGCCTCTAAATTTTGGGAAGAGTTATCTCCTCTGCTGTCTCTGTAGTGGAAGAAGGGAGATAAGAGATTTAGACATAGGAGGAATTCTGGTTGACTTGCCAGCACTATGGAAATAAGTGTCAAAGGAACATGCCATATTTTGATTATGAAGGCTAAGCTAGGCTTTGGGAATGATGACACTATATGCTGGAATAAGGACAACAGCTCTTAACCATCTCCTGCCTTGGATTGCATTGGTGTCTTTTTGTCCCTGATACTTGAGCATTATGACCCTATTTGATTCAATAACACCCTACATTTATACTTGCCTCTCTCAACTGAGAGCACTGAACTCTTGAGCCCAGAACTAGCAGAGTTCCTAGCTCCTATTTGTTGATGAATAAAGGTAAGGAATTTCGAGCCTATAAAATTTTTCTGAGGCTGAATAATTCTTTTGATCATATCCACAGCCCTGTGCAGTACCTACTATGCTTTCCAACTATGTGGTGTGATTCAGCTCTTAATCCACTGAGGTCACTGCTCTCCATTCTGACACCTCTTGCATTTAAAGATCACAGAATTATAAAATGCTTAGATTTGGAAGGGACCTTAAAGACCATCGAGTTCCAACCCCACTGCCACGGGCAGGGACACTTCCCACTAGAGCAGGTTGCTCAAAGCCCCATCCAGCCTGGCCTTGAACACCTCCAGAGATGGGGCATCCACACCTTCTCCGGGCAACCTGTTTCTTACTGCCCTCACTGTACAGAATTTCTTTCTAATATCTAATCTAAATCCACTCTCTGATTTGAATTATTTACCTTAGAGGCCCAGTGGCCAAGGTCCCAAACCCATAATTATTTCTTTTTCTTAGTAGCAATAAAGTAGACTTTCTAAGCACATATATTTTGAAGAAATGGAATGGAAGTTTTCATTTTCAAGTAGTTCAATATGAACATCTTTAATATAACAGTGGTTGACTTTGTGTTATTCCAGAAATACTCCATTAAGGTCATTGGTGCTGGAGGTGACATTCCAGGAAATGCATTCTCACATGGCTCCATTTACATCCTTAGGCTGGTACTGAGGATCTGATTCAAAATATTCCTCACTGTTGCTTACAAATATGGGCTGCGTGCATTGCCAGAGGAGTTTGTATATAACTTCTTGTGTTCCTGGCAGGGAGAACAAGGGGGAAAGGGTGAGGAAGGCTCTCCTGGAAAAGCTGGCCCAAAGGTAAGGAATTTGATTTCGTAGTTTTTTGTAGCCATTGAATCGATCAAAGTATGATTTTGGAAGGTCTTACACTGAAATCAGGACAGTAAGATTCCTCTGAAGTTGGAGGCATAAGAGGATAAGCACTGGTTTTCAGAGTTCATGATGTTTCAAAATGCTAAATGGTATTTGATGCTCTTCTATCAAGTCTGCGTGCGTAGTGACAGCCTGGCCCTTGCCTTGACTCCCTGTGGTCTGGGTTCCCAAGCCACCAAAAGGCAACTTCAGTGCCTTATGAGAAGCAGAGAGAAGAACATAGTCCAGGACCATAGGGGCATGTGCTTTACTAATGAGAAAGTGTTCTTACCAAAGGGTCAGGTCCTTGAAATGTTAAAGTTTTGCTTTTGTTTTTCTAGGGTGAACACGGAAGCCGTGGCCAACCTGGTGAGCAGGTGAGCAGGAAACATAGTCTTAGCATCAAGGCCTACCTGTCAGCGATATAAAGTGACCATATTTGCCAATAATGAGTTCCATGCAAATCATTTGTATCTACGATTGAGGGTGTAACAGAGGAGTGGATGAGACCCAAGGCTGGACAGAACAATACAAAAGTTTCAGAGCAAGAATATGCTAAATCCAATTTTTCACTGTATCCTGGAAAACTCAGTCATCTTGCTCCTGGTGGATAGGAGAGAAAAGCAAGGCAGAGTGGCTTAAAAATGCTTGTTTTCCTTCACACTTTGCATTAATTCAGGGGTCTAGAAGAAGAATAAGATCTTATTTGTAATTATGTGATGCAAGGGGTGATGCTGTCTTTTCCAAGCTGTAAATGCTTGCTAGGAAACAACCCCAATTGACTGTTAGAAGTTGCAGTTATCTTAGGCTTTTTTGTACTGGGATTTGTGTTTCAGCAGACAGCTACTAAGCTCACTGAAGAACCAGGGAAATGTCCTGTGATTTCCTAAAGCACACACTTGTTTAGAGCCCAACCAGGACCGCTAACCATAGATGTTAACATTTTTGTCTGCATGCCAACTTCTCAACTGTAATAGGAAGATCTGTAGAAAAAGAAATCCGTATGAGACAGAGCTTTGTGTCTTTGTCATACATCTCAGGATTTTAGGAAGCACAGTGTACACCAGAAATAGAAGAGTCTCAGAGCCTCAGTCATTTTCTCCTACCAGCCTCAGTCCAGTCTTCTGCTATAAAAATGAAATGAGAGAACAGTCATGACCTATGTTGGAACAAAGCAGAACATGCACCACAAACTGGACTTAGAGGGAGTAAGAGAAAAAGCTGTCCACAATGAGTCTCATAGAGCAGCTTTCATAAGCTGTGACAGCCTCTCCATGACCATTAAATTTTAGGAAATGCTGACCAATTTTCCTATTTGTCAGGCTGTTGTGATCAGAGCCCCTGCTTCTGTCTACCCCTTGAAGGATTAAGGTTCCGATTCTGAAGTGCAATGTCAAATTTACTGGGATAAGGCATTTATCAAGTGGGTAACAATTACACCACCATGTGTGTGGGTAGTATTCTGTTTTTATTCCAAAATTAATTATAATTTACCTAGTTAGGTATCACCCAATTCCCAATTCACAGTTGCCAGGCAAAGGAACTGCTGGGCTTGTACTTGCCAGGCAATCTTAGCCCCAGTGCAATGAGGGGTCAGGCCCCCAGTCAAAGCACAGCCGCTCAGTCTGTGTTGTCTCTGCATGGGGCTGTTCTGAGTTCTAATACCACCTTCCAGAACACTTGCTTCTCTCTCCACAGCCTGGTGTTCACCACACATTTCATGAAAGTTCTCTTTCCTGTCACCTCAGTCATAAATTAAAATAGAGGACTTCATATATCCTCTGAATTTGACAGGAAACAGCTAGTAACAGGTGTGTGAATGTAGTTTCTTCAATCAGTTGTGCGCCATCCCCCAGAGACTCTTCTTCTGTGCTGCATTTCTGTAGTTTGCTAATGAGAATGTCATGTTGGCCTGTGTCAAGTACCTTACTAATGTCAAGATACATCACACAAATGCTTAATTCTTGTCTACTTAGTTATCTTGTCAAGGGAGGGAACTGGATGGGTTTGATATGATTAGTCCAAACTCACACTGGCTGTTTGGCATTATCATTCTGTCCTTGAGCTCATATAAACTTATTGATGTTTTGTTTCAGTACCTTTCCAGAGGCCGAAGTTACACCACATGTATTAATTTTTCATCCAAATTCTCCTTTCTTTCTTTCTTCTTTTAATGTTAGGCTCTCTGTTTGTCCTCATGATCTCTGGGATCTCATCATCAGCCAGGATCCTGCAGTGGCTCTCATAAAGCACCAGTACTTCTGTCACCAAATGTCACTTCCTTTAGAATTCTCCAAACATCACCCTGATGTTCCTAGTCATACTCAGTCACCACAGCATCTTGTACCTCACCTGATTTCTTCCACAGACTCATTGCACCTATATCATGATAATGTTTTGAGTTTTCCAGTACTTCAGAGATGATCTCTTTAGAGCAGGGATTGCCTTTTCTTAGTTCAATATGTGTACAGCACTTAGTGAATTTGTGTCCTGTCCATGACTGAGAACTACTACACTACAAATGCAGAGAGCAGAAAAAATTATAAATAGGAAACAAAAAGGTTGTTTTCAGATGACAAACTGGGTCATCTGGGAGCTAAATTTGAGAATACTTGATATATTTAGAACAAACCACATGACGCAGAGATCATAATTACTC
Source organism: Nycticryphes semicollaris (assembly GCA_013400055.1). Taxonomy (NCBI): domain Eukaryota; kingdom Metazoa; phylum Chordata; class Aves; order Charadriiformes; family Rostratulidae; genus Nycticryphes; species Nycticryphes semicollaris. The sequence goes on along the minus strand of VXBJ01005423.1, from coordinate 263,293 downwards.
CAATAACAAGTGTCATAAAGCAGAAACTGAAAGATAAGGTTCAAGTAGAAAGAAATCCAAATGTGCAATAGAGCATCCAGAAAAACGCATATCTGTTTGTCAGGTAACAGCTGTACAGATCATTACAGTGCAGTTTTTGCATTTCCAGATCACACCAGATCATTAAAAATTACAATAAAAGGTAGATTTAAATTTTTAGCTGCTTTTATTTGCTCGCTTGGTCCTGGTACAGAGCAGCGTAAAGAAAATGCACCCTAAATTTCATTGTGTCAGTTAACAGTATAATGGTAAAAAGAAAAAAACCAAAAAGGTTCTTAGCTGCTGTTTTAAGTAATGATTTTCCAAGAATAAGAAATTATTTGCTAGTCAAACTAATCCCATTTTCTCACAGCAAGCTACATCTATAGTAAATACCATGAAAAAAATGGGGCATTCTGGTCTATCGGCATAGACCATACGTATCCTGGTGTGACTAGGTATCAAGGAGAAACCATCTGCAGGCATTATGAGTTCTGAACAATTCACAGTCTAGTGTTAGACATGCAAAGAGACAGGCAGCTAAATCAGGGTTTCAACCTCCCCAGCCTAAGGGCACTGAGACTAGACTAGTCTCCCCTGAGAACCAGACTTGATGCATATTTAACTGACATGAGTGAAAGAGGATTTTGGTCCACCATTCTGCTTTTTCATTCTTAGTTATTTTTGAGAGTAATGGGATTTATTAATAGAAGCCATGCTTGATGCTTCTTCCTAGATTTCACATACTTCTTTGTCTTACCTTCAGGGTGAAGCAGGTCTTCCTGGTCCTCGGGGTTTACCTGGACTGAGAGGAGAAAAAGGAGACCAGGTGAGTGACTTTGAGCCATGGCTTTTTTTCTTTTTCTTTTTTTTTTTTTTTTTGGTGCCAGGAGGACTTATTAGGAGTGTCCCTAGATGATGGTCTCTTCTTGGTGTGATTGCTGTGGTGAGCAGCTGACTGGCATCCAGCAAAGTCACCAAATCACCCCTTCCAAAAAGGTGGTTTACTGCCTAGTAACTGTTACTAGTTGTGGTGGAGGTGATAATGAACAGGAGATTATGTCTTGTGAGGCAGTAGAAGAGGTACAGTGGTTCTTAGGCCTTACTTCTGGAAACACCTCCCTGACTTGAGAACATTTTAACAAAAATAATAACAGCAAAAAAAATATGACAAATTCCCCTTGTCACTGAGCCCTGGAGAAGGCTCACAATAGTTGGATGATTTTCTAATGGCCTAACTTCCACCCAAGTCCTGGTGTCTACTGCTTCCCTTGCCTAGCTCCAGACTTACAGAGGCATTTGCAAATTGAGAAATAGTTGTATCAGGGCTCTGACAGTACATTAAAGCATGTAACCTGCACTCCTGATAGCTGACCACATGCTCAAATGTGAGCAAGAAGGACCTAAAATCAACTGAGGTCTGACCATTTAGTTTGCTATATTATGTATTGCAGAGCATAGGATATAGAATATATTCTCTCTAAATATATATAAAATAATAGAAATGTATTTCTGACATAGGAGCTATGAAATAGCTCCTATTTGAATGCAGGATAAATACATTTTCTGTATGCACTTTGAGGAGTAGTATAAATGGTAGTATGACTGTCCACTTTGAGTCTTAACTCCTGTTCTGATGCCTTTCTTGTCCAACTAGAAAAAAATCTGGTTTTTTAGAACTGCATCAAGCACTGAGATCTTCTACATGAATGCCGATTTAAGATCAGTGCTTTCCGTTCCATGAACTCAATTGCTATCTGTTGGCTTTTGAAGATAGTATGGATAGTATGAAGCCATCTCTAAAATTTTACATTTTTAATTATTTGCAAGACATCCTGGAGGACTGGTAAGATCTACTGAAAGTGTAAAATATTCTAGTGGGACTGATGCAATCAAATCATAACATGCATATTTCCTGCTTTCTTTTACCTGCTTTTAGGGAGAAAAAGGAAAAGATGGTCTCCTAGGATTGAAAGGTGAAAGAGGAGAAAAGGTGAGTCATGAAATGAACATGCTCCTCCTCAGAGAAGACAAGAAAAGAGGCAAGGGCACAGAGACAAGTGATAGAGTACAATATCTGAGGAAGATTAAAGACATTGGAAATCTGTTAGCTGAGCCTTACCAACAAGCAGCAGAGGAAGCTGTGTGCAGGACAGAGACAACCGTATGTTGGGTAATGCAAGAAATAGTAAGAAGTTGGTGAAACTTAAGGACAGTTTCTTTAATTCAAGGAAAGTTTTCTTTATTTTAAAAATTTCTGATAAAAATGAGCCTGGAATTAAATTGTAAGGAGCTTTTCTGTGCCTGTATGTGATGTGTTAGAACAATTATTTAAGGAATGGTCTGGGCTTCTGCCACCACAATACTATTATTTTTAGTGAAAATGTGAGAACTAGACAAAGGTGATGTCCACCAAAATTTACATGCAACCACTGTGAACACAAAGGTGAAGATGAAGCACCGACTTTGCAGATGCCTATGGCTGTGTAGTGAAAAATTTGCCATCATTATAGTAGCAATAGCCATCAGGAAGTGTTCTTCCTAGGATACATCAACTCTTAGTTTACCAGTGACTTTCACCATCTATGGAGAGCTAGAACTGAATTAAGAAATTTACATTTTTCATGAAAAACAGAGGCTTTTTTTTTTCCATCCACAAAAAAGTTCAGCTAAAACATGTTTTTCAAGCAAGAATTTTGCTCAACTTTAACTTAAAATGTAAATTAAAAGCGATATAACTCCTGCACTGGATTGGGTAACATTAGAAATTCATTGACCTGTGAATTCGGATCAAAATCATCAAGTGATAAAGACAGCAAAGTAAGAATCCTGTAGGCCACAAAAAAAGAGCAGCAGAAATTCTGACCAGAGCAATGGGATAAATTTCACCCATCAGAGAAGTGCTATGGGATTTTTCAGTGTCACTGAGCTGACAGGTTGTCATTGGGTTACAGTTCCTCTGGTAATGTTGTGTCTTTGAGCTGATAACATGTTGAGTTTTATTTAGGCATCTTTTTATAATTTTATCTTTTAAGTTATATTTTTATCTTTTAAGTTATATTTTTCTCCTTCCCCAGGGTGACATGGGTTCCCCTGGACCACCAGGATTACCTGGAACAGTAAGTAGGATTCTGTTCTGTGCTATAACAATATTTAAGGCATCATCACACTTCCTCCACACAAATTCTTCAGAAAAGAAAAAAGCTTTTAAAGATCTCTACTTTTCTGCAAAAACTTTAGGAGCCATAGACTCTGAGATGAGCTCCCTTCGCTTCAGAGAAGTGCTATCAAGGTGTATTTGGTCCTTTTATTTTTTATGGGAGGTTGTGTCCTCCTCTGCTTCTTTTCAAACAATATTTTTGTATGACCTTGCCTTATTGTAGCACTTAAATTGAATTTGTGGTTTGTTTAGCAGCCATATAAGGGGTCTGAAGAAGGTCACGGCTGAAAACTGGGAGTGTGCTCTTACAGACTTTCAAGGGTGAGCTAAATTTTTCCCACTGGGATCTCAGGATAAGACCAGTTCACTCTCAACAGATACCAGTGAAAAACAGCTTGTCTTCTTCCAGGAAGAGCAGAGGATCCCACTTCTCACTGGCATGAACTTATGAGTTGAAGTATTCATTATCAGTGATGCTGCAGCTTCCCGGATCCTCCATTACATACAGTGCCATGCTCTGCTGTAAGCCCAGAAAGACCTTCTCATCCCAGAGCTCAGTCTGGGTTCAGTACTGGATCCAATGCTGTCATGATTTAACCCTGGCCAGCAACTAGGACCACTCAGCTGTTTGCTCACTCCACCTCATTTCCAGTAGGGTAGGGAGAAAAGCAGAAAAGAAAGGGAAAAAAGCTCATGGGTTGAGATAAAGACAGTTTAATAGAACGGTAACGAAAGAGAGAAATAATAATTATAGTAAAAGAATATACCAAGATACAATTCAAGTTGTTCTCACCACCCGATGATTGATTTTCCAGTCCATCTCAAGCAGTGATTGCAGATTCCTATCCCCAGCCAACCCCTGTTTATATACTGAACATAACGACTATGGTATAGAATATTCCTTTGGCCAGCTTGTCCTCTCTATGCTTCCTGTCAGCTTCTATGGGAAGCTGGAAAAGTCCTTGACTAATGTAAACATTATGTAGTAACNGTTTGCTCACTCCACCTCATTTCCAGTAGGGTAGGGAGAAAAGCAGAAAAGAAAGGGAAAAAAGCTCATGGGTTGAGATAAAGACAGTTTAATAGAACGGTAACGAAAGAGAGAAATAATAATTATAGTAAAAGAATATACCAAGATACAATTCAAGTTGTTCTCACCACCCGATGATTGATTTTCCAGTCCATCTCAAGCAGTGATTGCAGATTCCTATCCCCAGCCAACCCCTGTTTATATACTGAACATAACGACTATGGTATAGAATATTCCTTTGGCCAGCTTGTCCTCTCTATGCTTCCTGTCAGCTTCTATGGGAAGCTGGAAAAGTCCTTGACTAATGTAAACATTATGTAGTAACAACTAAACCACTATGTGTTATCAACATTATTCTCATGCTACATCCAAAACACAGCAGCCACTAGGAAGAAAATGCACTCTATCCTAGCTGAAACCAGGAGAAACCCACAAACCAGTCACACCTGATTGCACATACCCTTTCTGCTAATAAAAAAAAAAAAAAAAACCAACCAAAAAAAACCACAAACAAGAAAACATCAAGTTATTGTTTTAAAAATAAGCCTGCCAAATTGGTTTGGGGAGCATGAGTATAATTACAATGACATTCACTGATGGTTAAACCAGTGTACACTGAATGTAAATACATAAATCTTAGAGTTCCCTCCAGAAAAATCTGAGTAAGCACTAGGAACAGGCCTGTCATTGCAACAGGAGGACTGATCCCTTACATAGATCCTCCAAAAAATGGCAGATATCTCCTTGTCATCGTTGCTCAGCACAGCTCGTTACAGCTGCCACATTCACAAATTAGGGAGAGAATTTGAATCAAGGTCTTTTGGTAAAAATCAGGTACCTAGAGACCTTCACATGGCAATGGAGGAGGTGTTATAATTTATTCCCTGCCATTAGTTGGGCCTCTTCAGTCTGTGCCAGAGGGTGCTTCATGGTATCATGTAGGAAGGTTCCATGTGTTTCACACAAGAATGATTATGCCAAGGATAAATCTGTCTAGTAAAGGCAAAGAAGGTAGCTTACAAACACAGTACATGGCTAGATATCGAGAAGATATGCCTGACCAAGCTTCCTGTGTTTCTATTTCAGCTGTAAAAGTCAGTGATGATTTTGATATATCCTCCTTTCATCAAGGACTAAGTCTTTCTTCCTAATTTGATCGGTTTCGATAGATGATACTGCCTCTCTTTACAAAACTTTACCTTTTGTGGTTTTTTTTCTTTTTGTGGCTAGTCCGTCAGGATGACTGTGCAATCCCTAAGACAACCACTTTGAGATGTATATGTCTTGTACATGGTACAAAGCAGAGAGAACCACCAAACTCAGCCATGGAGTCAAAATATTTAATAATACTTAAAATGGCTTGAGGTGGAAAAGTGAGCTGGAGATTGTTAACAGTAAATTTGCAAAGAAAGTTGAAGATTATTCAGTTTTTCATAGCAGTGGGACATAAAGGATGGTTTTGAGTTTATGTTCATATTTCAAATACTCTAGGAGATGTCTGATACTTGTGGGCTTTTTTTCCAAGCAGCCAGATGTTACAAGGAGTTGCTCATTTAAAAAGCTACTGATGGATGTATGGAAGGTGTAATCTGCAATGACAAGGAGAATACATGTTTTATCGTGTTTCAAGGAAAATAGTCAATGCTTCTTTTAACAGTTCGTTTTCTTTTCCAGACAGCCTTCTTCACTCCACACCCTAGGATTCCTGTAAGTAACATCTCTGCTAAATATGGCCTCTGGGTTATTACCTCTTGTGTCTCATAGACACACGACACCTTATTATTTTTCACGTTCTTTAAATGCTTTCAGTAAAAAGATCAGCTTCAACCTATGGTAACAGCAGCATCCAAGCCAGCTGTGGCCAGTACACAGCTGTATGTTGCCCCAGTCTCTTAAATGAAGTTTAAAATAAAGTTTTATTTCCCACTTAGAGCACATAGTGGGAAATATCTGGCATTAGATCAGTTCACACCATTGATATGTGAATATTCATGTTAAGGATGCCTTAACAATACCTTGGATACCTTCCAGTATCTGAAGGGAGCCTACAGGAGAGCTGGAGAGGGACTCTTTGTCAGGAAGTGTACTGACAGGTCAAGGGGTAAAAGCTTTAAATTGGAAGAGGGGAGATTTAAATTAGATACCAGAAAGAAAATCTTTCCTGTGAGGATAGGGAGTCACTGGAAGAGATTGCCCAGGGAAGTTGTGCATGCTCCATCCCTGGAAGTGTTTAAGATCAGGCTGGATGGGGCTTGGAGAAACCTGCTCTAGTGGGAGGTATCCCTGCACAGGGCGGTTGGAACTTTGATGATCTTTAAGATCCATTCCAACTCTAACCATTCTATGATTCTAAGGATCAGGAGGCTTTACGGCATGTATTGATGGCAGAGGTTGGCTGTAAGAGTGTCAATAGAAAAGAAAATGCATACGCCAGGTTTGTCAGAGGCTGAGGAAAGAAATGTGAAAGTACTGGAAATAAAGACAAGATTTCTTTGGTCCACTTTTCCCTTTGGCTCATAATTTGCTCATGCATATACTAAGAAAATATGCAGAACAATGGCATCTCATGTGGCCTTTGTAGGGCGACAGTTGCAGGAGTTCTGTCTTTGGCTTTGAGCACATTGCTCGTGTAAATGGGCTGCAAGACAGAGAAGAATAAAAAGCTTGAAGTGTGTCAGCAGGTCAGTTGCTGGGATTTTTGCATGTGCAAGATGAATGTAGTATTGCAAGCTTGTGGGGGTGCGGAGAAGGGGCGGGAAAGATAGTTACCTTTGATTTACAGCTCTACAAATTAAGATGTCTGAAGGTGGGGGTATGTCTTAGGACAGTGTCATGGGTTATTTTATTGAGGCTGCCGCACTGGCAGGGTGCTGAAAGTTGTCATGCACTCTCCAAAACTCTGAATTTTCCACTGCTTTCCGTTGAGTACGTGGTGACAGTGACAGAGAGCATCTTACACAGGCAACAGGAAACACAGCCTGGAGAGAAGGCAGCAGCACCCATCGTTTCTGACAATTACCGATGTGTGATTTAAGTGAATTTGATTTTAACTAATAATACATAAGCAGAGCAATGGACATCCTATTTAGCCACCACCACAGCTCCGTTTTGTGTTTTGGGTGCTCTGGAGAAACTTGCCAGTGCAGTAGGGCAGTAGAAGGGGGATCTGTTTCTTCCATCTGTTTCTGGCACCATGGGGTGCCAGAAACTTTTTCATGTTTATTTAGGGTAACCAGTCAAAATCACAAAAATATTTCTTGGAGATGAGGTGTGTGAGAACCACAGTGGTGGCCAGCTGTAATGGTTGGAAAGAGGCGAAAGCAGTAGAGCAGGAGACGGCTCCCCACTTGGCCTTCTATCTCCCACTGCAGCTGGACACAGCTGAGTCCCCGCTGCGTTTGCTCTCCTTTAAGTGGCAGAGAAATGAATAAGGCATTAATTGAGAGTACAGGAGGTAGTCAGAGAGCAGGTCAAGGAAGCTTTAAGCACTGATCTGGCTGAAGCTGGTAGCAGCTGTTGGCTGTCACCACATCATTCCTGTTCATTGAGCCGCAGGGGAGAAGTGGGTGGCAGTGGATTAAGTCCAGCTGGCAGGGGCAGAGGTCTCCACAACGTGCAACGCCCACTGGCAGTGTGAACAATCTTGGCAGATAGTTATTTAAAAAGGAGTCACAAGCAGATTTGCTGGCAGGTTGGGTTGAGAAATGCTGCCTCTACCCATGTTCGGAGGTGCGCAAGGACATTTGATGGAAATTTGCTGATTTTGCATTTACATGCAAGTTAAGTATCAAGGAAAAAAGGGTGAGAAAGGCAAATATTAAAAAAGAAACTTCCTCCCTTTACCCTTTGAGTTCCTTCTACCCTTTGCAGTCTTTTTTCCCCTGGTAGTATGTGCCCTTTTTTTCCACTCTGTAACACTATCCCTGTCTACAAATTTACCACTGTATATCTGTGTATTGTTACTCTGCTCTCTTGGGAGGATTTTGGAGCTTGAAATGTCAAAACACAAAACAACTTCCAGGCCCAACCATCCAATTTTATTTTTTTTTGCCGAGGACCCTTTGCTTGAACGACTTCAGGTGGTCCCGCTATTTTTCCGAAGGCCACTAGATGGCAAAAGGGACTGCCTGATTAAAAGTTCACCTAAGGGGGTGCTACTCGTCGAATGAAATTCCTCCTGTTATTTATCACAGATGATAATATTTATTCATAATGCATAATAAATACGGACATAAGTAATATTTATGCAGTTACATTTATTACGCCTGTTAAAGAATCGTTTGCAAATGGACTTTGAATTCCCAGGTGCTGCAGAAATGATTGGCAAATAGCTGATGTGAATAAAATTCAAGCTGATTTGTCTCAGGCTCTGCATTTTGACTGATCACTATTCCTCGTGTGTGTGTAGCTTAAATCACTGATGCTCTTACTCTTCCTTGATTGCATAATTGAAACACCTTGTATGATAAATAATGAATAAGTAATGATTGCTGTTGCCTGAATACATATGTTCATATAAATTTACAACTGTGAGTATTCATGTAATGCCTGGTTTATTCCAGCTAGTTCCATAATTGTGTGCTGTTCCTTTTCAATTTATAAAAAGCAGAAATATGGATTTATTGATTATTGCTCTAGAGCTCAGAACAAAGCTGATGAACTTGAACTGTCTGAAAGCATCTTCAATTTACTGTAAGGAGGAAGAACAGGAATAAATTAACCCTATTAGTCAGTAAGGGTGGTGCATGAAATAAATGTACAGACATTGCAGGAGGGGAGGGAAAGTTACGTGAATGTATGGGGATGGTAATAGAGATGAGGAAAAGCTGCATAGTACACATCTCTGGAAGTTGTCAAAATAAGACCCAGAACACACCTCTCTTATAGGCAGAATACAAAACTGTATGTAGGATAATTTCCTCAATTGTGCGGTGACATTAGATCTGTGGTCCTACAGGGAGGCAGGGCAGTGGCACTAGTGCTTTTGCTCTTGGTCATGTCATCTGGTCTTGCAATACATTGGAAATGAATTCATCATGTTTCGCAACAGGACAACAAACTACTATTTTCTATGAGGAAAAGCTGCTCTCTTTTTAAATGAAACATTTTTGCAATTATTATCATATGAGCCCAAGATGTCTAGACAAAGATCTCCAAAACTTTGTGTGTGATATCATTGTTTTGATTCATTGACCTCTAAGTCATTGAGGAAGCTACTCTATACTAAAAATTGATATCTGAGTGAAAGGTCTGTCTTACAAAACAGGACTAGTGTGATATACAGCCATGGAAATAGCTTTTATTTCTCTCTGTCTTATTTTTTTATATCAGGGTGAACCTGGACCAAAAGGGGAGAAAGGAGATAAAGGAACGAGTGGAGAACCTGTAAGCACATCCAAGTGTGTCTTCAGTTGGCTTTGAACTTTAACAGGAAGAAGACACGAGAGCTGCATGTTTTGGAGGAATTGGGGGTGACATGGTCTATCTACAATTGGGATGCTTCTCTCAGATGTGGCTACTGTGGCCCTTGGTTTTGTACTGGTTGTAGAGGAAGCTACATGATTATATGAATTTAAGCACCTAATTTGTAGCTTTGGGCCTCAGTGGCTGAATAGAAGGCTGTGGAGTTTTCTATACAGAGTTTAGTTGATGCTAAGGTTGTACAGGATTTATTCAGGGCTTTTGAAGTGATGTGGCCAAGCTAAATTGTGCCTCTGGCTATTACATTTATATTCTGAACTGCTCTTGTTCTGGATGGAGCCCCAGGAGAGACAGACTCCTGTGCAGTCACAGCGTCTGTAAAAACTAACCTTTCTTCACTCAGTGGGAGGAAGGAGAAACATCTCCTCCTTCTCAGGAGAAAAAAGGAACAGTTTCTTTCAGCCCCTTCACCTCTAAATCTCTTTTTGCAGGGATTACCTGGAGTTCCAGGTGTACAAGGTGTTCCAGGACCTCCAGGAGTACAGGTAAGAGAGCCAAGCCTTGAATAAAGTCTTTGACAGGACCAGAGAGAGGTGCATTCAAAGTCTGCATCACTATAAATATCTCTTACCGTATACAACCATCAGCCCATTTCTATTTCCTCATTGTTGTAAGTTCAGGGACTTATGCAGAGTTATTTACTCATGCAGGACATCAGGACAACATGAGGAATGTTACCCAACACATAGAATCAGCTATTACTTGAGCATTAACATCTTGAACAATTTAACAGCAATCTTTGCATTATGAGAAGAATAGTAATACCATGCAACTTTTAAATAATATCTGCTGTTCAATGGGGACTGTTCAATGAGTAGACTCTGTTCTGCCAAAATCTTCAAGAAAGGCCTACATGATATGCAGGACTGAAACAAATCCTCTGGACTGGGATCTATTTTGACCTATTCTAAATGGCTCTGGGTTGTATCTGAGAACTATGGGCAAATCTTCTGATGCGGGCCAGCATCAGAGCTGAGCAGGAAATGAAGTAGCTGGTAGCCCTGAGGATAGGAAGGAGTTTCACCCAGATGAATGCCTCCAAGTTTCAGCATCCTGTGCTGAGAAACAGCCTCTGGGCTGATCACTCATTAGTAATTCTTCTTATGTCTCAGGGGTTTATTTTTATATTTCATTTTCTCGCTGCACAGAGGACTGGGAGCCATCTCCTCACCCGTTAAACTCCTCTGTGAATTGATTAACAAAAACCATTGCCTCATGCATGTTCAGGCATCTTGAAGGGGTTTTTTTTTGTCTGGCAGGCAGTCCCATCCCATCTCTAATCAGCTGATATCTCTCTTCTTTCCACACAGGGCACAAAGGGGCAGAAAGGAGCCCAAGGAGAAGCTGGAGCCCCTGGAGAGACTGTGAGCAACTGCTTCCCTCGCAGCATTTTTCCCTGACAGTAACATACCTGAAGGGACACTGTAGTCAATGCCTTGTCGATTGACAGTCCCAGGCTGCTCGGGCAGAGGCCACAACTGCAGCTGGGAAAAGTCGCTGCTTGTGGGCAAACAGGCACAACTGCGCCAAGCACATCAATGTCCCAATCAGTCCAGCTCTAACTTCTGCAGCTTTTGTTGGCTAAATGTCTGCCTCTCCAACAAAAAATGCCCTCTTTCCTGGGTGAGGTGCCGGCAGAGCTTGTTACTGCACTGCGCTATCAGCCAAGCCCAGGCAGCCAGCTGGTGCAGGGAGCTCACTTCTCAGCAGCAGCCTGAATTAGTTTCTGATCACGGTTGTTTTTTAGGCTGCTTAGTCAATTCTGCTTTCTTTAGTGCAGGCTCATCACCAGAGGAATCATCACAATCCACTTTTTGAGGCGTGTGTTGTAGGGAGTGCTGCTATTGTCTGACTGAATGCTAAAGAACAGCAAAGGATTCAAGTCCTGTTTTACTATTGCGAGAGGGTGTAAAGCCTTTGCGGTGGAATGAAAGGCCACATACTTTCTTTGCAAGCAGAGAAGGAAGACTGAAGAACTATTTGAAGTAATGGTTGAGAGGGGAGGGAGGGTGTTTGTGTCTGGGAGAAGGAGGGAATAAGAAAACAAAACAAAGCATCCTAAAGCACTGAAATTTCTTCGTCCGCCGTTGTGTCTGTGGTTTTCCTTCTGGGGCTTTCTGGCCCAGCCCTTCCAGTACAAGGGGTTTCTCTGTCCTGCAACTCAGATTATGTCAGTCTGCTGATGCAGAAGGTTTTTGATAGCCCATCTGGTTTAGCCCTAAAAGGATTAGGCATGCTAATAGAAATCCTTTTCCTTGCAAAGCTGTGATGACAGGTGAACCCTGGCCAGTGCAAGGTGATGAGCAACTACAGAGGTAACAACTTCAACCCAATAATGTTCAAATATAGAGTGTCTAAATACAGCCTGGTAACCCCAAACATATATCTCTATGGGGACATAAATCCCCAAATATATGTCCTGTCATTGCCCCCATGCATTTTTGTGGACACACATGGGCTTTCCCACCCTAAAAAGCTTTTATTCGCAGACAGAAAATACCCACAATTCAGAACTATAGCATTCTGAATGGTTTGAGCTGTTCATCTGTTTAGTGCAAATGAGTGTTTTGTTCCCCAGAGTAGAGAAAGTCCAGACTTTTCTTCCCATATCTCATCTAGATTTAGGATTTATTTTGACGGAGGGTAATTTCAAGGTCCCAAAGAGAGAGTCTTCATCCATTTTTTTGTTGTTTCACATGCTTCTTTCCACTACAAAGTGTTTCACAAAAATGCTTTTTTTCGCTTTGTGCTTGTACAACACCTTGTCTGACACAAACTCCAATCTCATTTCAAACATCTTGTTCCTGTGGTGGTACACGTTGTGAATTGTATATGTACACACATTTCATTTTCTTAAAACAGGGTGTGACAGGACCAGCAGGGCCCCCAGGTCCAAGAGGCTTGCCAGGAAATGTGGTATGTATGCATCCGTCTATTTTTTTTTTCCCATCCGTGCCTGATTTCTTTATTTAATATGTTTAGTTTTGCCTTCCACAGAGTTTACTGTCAGATTCAGAAGGCTGTGCTTCTCTACACCTTTTTTATGGTTGAATTGAAAGATCTGGGGGTAACTGGGAATGGTGTATCCATGAAACACACTCTCATTTTCATTTGTATTGCGAGGGAAGCATGGAGCTGCTTCATTCATCACCAAATAGTCAAAATGGAGTTTTTCTGCTAGCTCTTCAAGTGAAAAATTTCATTGTTTATTGTCCTTTTGGTTTAGTTTTGTTTGCCTCCTTTTGAAAATATGTGTTCTTGATATATAATATACAATATAAATATAGTAAGATTCTAATTTTATTATGAAAACATGCAAGCATTTGATCCTACAATCAGAGCCCTGAAATCAGTATGGTGTTCTCGACACCTCATTACATGTTCATCAACGTTATTAAGTTGCGCATGGTAGAGCTTTTCATGTTTGCAGAAAAATATTTGGACTAGCTTTACTTCCCTGCTCCACCAGGGTAATTTTCTTTGTAGTGTCTGGGGTTTCTCTGAGTCTACACCTAAGTGCAAAACAGCAGTTAGACTCCATGTTAATATGTAGTCAGACACAGTGGTTTAGCACAGAGCACTCTTTAAGTCAGAGTTTATTACCTGGGCAATCTAAGAAATCTTAAATTGCTTTTCTACCACTAATTGTTACGGTACATTTGGTTTAATTGTATTAATGTACTGATTTAATTTAAAACTAAAAGATGATATAAAAAAATTAAGAACTTTTCTAATTTCATATTCCTTTAAGCGAACTTCTGTATCAGTAAGACCAATATATTACCTATAAAAGCTATAATATCATTGGAAATAATTTTTACTGGTGTAGAAAGGAAAATAATTATTGCATTGAGCCTGTGAGGAGGTCAATCCAATCTTACTGGTGCCAAGACATCATTTCACATCATAAAATGGAGTACCACTCCATGATGTGTTTTGGTGAGTTAGGAAGTTACAGTATTTAATTGGAAGCTCTAAATCATCTATATTTTGACAAGGAATCCTTTAAGAATTGCCAAGTTGTGAAAAGGATTGAAAACTGAAATAGAAGGTAAAACGAACATAGCTATGCTTTCCAATGTATAGCTTTAAAGAGCAGTAGCCATAGAAAATTAATATTGTGAGACTTTTGGCTTCTCTGATACAGGGGTGATGGTTGGGACCCTGCTGGTAATGGGTTAGGAACTGCTGAGGATACCACAGAATGAAAAAAAAAAAATTAGTTACTGGTAGAAAGAGACGGCACAAATCTGGGATTAGCTCAATTTCTGCTTTTGCTATTCAGCTCTTTTCTATATTGGAAAAAAAAAATAATAACTCCTTTAAGCACTTGGTACACAGCTTTTCTGTGGTGTTCTCTGGATTACAAGTTGTCTGCACTGGTAAATTTAGAACTGATACTAATCCGTGAGGTAGATTGTACTACACCCACAGGTCTATCCATTTGGTTTAGGATCAAATACTGCCTAAAAAGAAAGTTTTAAGCTTTAAAGTTCTTTTCTCTTCAGGGTGTGCCTGGAAACCCTGGTCTGCCAGGAAAGGAGGGAGCAAAAGGGGAAAAGGTGAGTTTCTTCTTTCACAGATTTGTTTTTTTTTCTTCTTGGTCACTTTTAAGTAATGTGGAACAGGAACATTCAGAACTGGGAAATGATTTCATAGCCTTGTTGATGATTAAGGCCCATGGGCTCATTAGATCATTTTATCTGACCACCTCCATTACACAAGCTATAACGTTTTCACCCTGTTGCATCTTTATAATTTACCAATAAAACCACTGAGATAAACTGGATACAATGAAGTCACTGCTGCACATTTGTGCAGTGATGGTGTACTGTCCTCACCGCCTGATGAGAGTGGGCATTTGGTGTTTAAATTCCCTTCTGTTCACCACTGTAAATCCAAAGCTGGGAGGAAAACTGGCTTTCATGGTTAAGAAACTGAGATTTCTGCTTTACTGATAAGGTGTTGTAACAGGATCATTAGTTCAGTTTTCCAGTGCATCCTCACTTATGTTTTGCCTGCCTTGCCTGTTCTCTCTCATCTCATAGCCAAGCAGGTAGCTCTCTGAGTTCAGGGGTCTGTAATTCATTCATACATTGCACAGTGCTCAGCATTCTGGGGTCCTGATCTTGGTTCGCTGGAGTAGGAATGACTTGTTAGCAATATGGATGTATATGGAGTTTAAAATGGGATGAACCACAGTCAAATAATCTTCTAGATTATTGAGATCTACCTCAGGGTCACATGTGGATGAAGAGCCCACTCATATAGCTGGTTCCCAAATTATTTTGAAGTGACCTACTTTCCTTAGAGAAAATTTCAAATGACTTGAGATTATGGAAGGAAAAGACTTCTTGTAAAAGAGGGTTTCCTATGATATGAAGAGAAATTCAGATGAGAAGGCTGGAAGAAATACATATTTTTCAGTCCCAATGAAAGACCTGGGATGAGAAAGGTCGTTAGTATGCTGCTAACAGTTTTGCTGGATTGTCTTGTACAGGGTGATCCTGGAAAAGAAGGAAGCGTGGGTTTACCTGGGCCAGCTGGTGAGCCAGGGCGTGCGGGAGAGCCAGGTTTGCCTGGTAAGGGTAAAGATGGAGAAAAGGTAAGTCCTGCTGGCAAGCTTTGCACTTGAGTAGTTTAATGTGAGATAGGCAAGCATGACTTCTACAGAACAGTGGATTTTTGGTAGAGTTACACTGCATTGTCACAGGGGCTTGCAGGCTGCAGACCACAGAGCTGCATCCAAAGAGGCAGAACTGAAGGTGTGTTTCTGAACATTAAACCCCCTTCAGTGTAGAGGCCATTGAGAATGGAGGCCACCACAGGGAGGAACCATAGTCCTTGTGAGCAGTACAAAAAGGAATGCCTTGATGGAAGGTCCCTGAAAACATTTAATTCCAAGCAAAATAACAAATTTATTTAATTTGCTTTCAAGTGATCTGTAAAATATTGCTAGGATGGTGTGAGGCAAGGAGGGTGGTGGTGGGGATGCTTGCTCCCGTGACTATTCCAAAGTCCAGGCTCCTGTTTGGCTGCATGGTGACTATTTTCTGGTTTTGGCTTTGTCACTTCAGGGGCAAAGAGGCCCACCAGGCTTGCCAGGACCCTTTGGGCATAAAGTGAGTATGGGTTTTATTGCAAACTCTGCTTCTCTCCATTGCTGGAAATAAAGAAATGGTTATGATGAAAGCATGCTTCGTTTTTCACTGGAAAATAGAGTTTGTGAAGCTTTAACTTCTAACTTTTTAGGAGGCTCCTTTCTTTATTATTCCAATGTGTCTGTAAATGTATATATTAAGATATGAATTAGCTGTGTTCACTTTCCACTTTTAAAATTTCTTCTAGTATTATGTGAGTTCAACACAGACTAAGGGCTAAATGTACACCTTTTCAGGGAAACTCTGACTGGGGAACTTTAATCCCTACAGCAAGAGAGACATTGTAGGTAAAGTTTGACCTACTCTTGAAATCACCTGTCAGCCCCTCAAAGAGCACTCCTCCACAGCACTCATTTCTTTCACCTCTCTCCAAAGGGAATTATTTTCCAATAAAATCAGATAGTCCTGGTTTCTGTATTGTAGTTAAAGCAAAGACTAGCTAGTTAATTAAGTTGATGACACTAATTTCAGCTGAAAACAATGTTTATTCCCTTGTAAGTACCCATCAAAGAGACAAAGGAATAAAATAGCAAAAACCTTCTGGATTGTGCTTGAATGTTTAAACAGATATGTCAAAAATTCTGCTCTTTGAAATGACTGTATCCTGATCTGGATTGGAAGAAGAATAGGATGCTGAAACAGATTCTGTAAATGGTAAAAGTAGGAATATAGCAGTATGAGACTAGATCCCATATTTTCAAAATAACCAAACTGCTATGAAATGTTTTCTTTCTGTTTTGCTACATTTTGTTTAAATGCATTGTAATCTGTTGTATAAATCTTTGGCAGTTCAGAACACATACATGAGAATACACTGAGAAGTAAGTAATATAAAGCTCATAAAAAAAACCCCAATGAAACCAAACCCCAAACCTAAAAGAAATCTCATGAAATATTCTATTCAATATCAACACAAGCTGGTAAGAATCTTAATTGTGCATGGGAAAATGCTATTGAACTTTTTGTATTGAAATTATGTTCTTGAATAAAATAATAGATAAGGGATCTGCCAGAGTGTTTGAACTATTCAGAATACATTTTCTCTCACTGTCCTCGCAGTATTGTTTCTTTGTAATATAAGATTAGTTTAAGAAGAAAGAAAGAAAGGGGGAAAAAATAGGAGATACTGCAGACTGCATTTTGGGTGGGCAGAATCCATGGGTAACAATTTTTTATATTCTACATAGCTGGAAATAGTGTAATAATAAATAACATAAATGAGATTCATTGATATAAGTCTGCTGCCAATGCCAGACCAAATCTCTGCAAGACAATCCATAAAAACCTTATTTGTTTTCTCCCTATAAGAAGAGAAGAGATGTTAAATTTAAGTACTGTGACTGAGTTCTTTCTTAACACTCTGTCTACAATCCCCATAAACATTGTCAAGTAGTTGTCTGTGCTCTTCTGGTTTTATTATTGAACTATTGAAAATCCTTTTTTTTTTTTTTCTAGAGGGAGGTCTCTCCTTTTGTAGTATAGTCCTCTAAAGAGAGTAGTAGAACTGTGAAACTATTTTTTTACAAAAAATTATTTATACACTTCTGGGAGTAGACCTATATTGGTAAAGAAGAGGAGAACTTTAAAATATCATTCTTTCTTCCCCAGGTAAAGAAACCTGTGTTTAGCAATGCTTGCAGTTTAGCCATCTACCGTAGAAACACAGAGAAATAAAATTGCATGGTGGTGCTCAGTGTTTCCCCAAGCCAACGAGAGTGTCTAATACCCTGCAGGCAATTGCAAATGCTGGAATTTGGATGCTATCAACTGAAATAAATGAAAATAGTTGTAGAGGCTGTGTTCCTGCTCAGTTGTGTGATGTGACACACACTGGCAGTGTCTGAGTGCTCACAGAGGTGGGCTGGGGCTAGTGAGAAGAAAGGGGGCAGTTTTCTTGGCATGATGGGACAGTAACTATGCTATATCCCCATGCTGCCATGACCTGATACCATTCCTCTATGGGCAGGATCAGATCAGGATGAATCATAGAATCAATGGTTTTGGTTTGAAGGGACCTTAAAGATCAACTGGTTCTACCCCAATGTGCCTCACCTTCCACTAGACCAGATTGGTTTTGTACAAACATCCAGCATGATCTTGAACTATTGGAGGGATGGTGCATCTACATCTTCTCTGGGCAACCTGTTCCAGCGCTTCACCACCTCACAGTAAAGAATTTCTTCCTGGTATCTAATCTAAACCTCCTCTCTTCCAGTTTGAAGCTGTTACCCTTCGTTCTATCACTGCATGCCCTTGTAAAAAGTCCCTCTCCAGCTTTCTTGTAGGCGCCCTTTAGGTACTGGATGTATTGGAGAGCAGTGCCGGGGAAAGGGAGCTGGGGGTTCTGGTGGACAGCAGGATGACCATGAGCCAGCACTGCCCCCTTGTGGCCAAGAAGGCCAATGGCATCCTGGGGTGTATTAGAAGGAATATGGTTAGCAGGTTGAAAGAGGTTCTCCTCCCGCTCTACTCTGCCCTGGTGAGACCTCATCTGGAATATTGTGTCCAGTTCTGGGCCCCTCAGTTCAAGAAGGACAGGGAACAGCTTGGAGAGTCCAGGGCAGGGCTACAAAGATGATGAAGGGAGTGGAGCATCTCCCATTTGAGGAAAGACTGGATCTCTTTAGCTTGGAGAAGAGGACCTCATTAATGTTTATAAATATGTAAAGGGTAAGTGTCAGGAGGATGGAGCCAGGCTCTTCTTGGTGACATCCAACGATAGGACAAGGGGCAATGGGTGCAAGCTGGAACATAGGAGGTTCCACTTAAATATGAGGAAAAACTTCTTCACAGTGAGGGTGACAGAACACTGGAACAGGCTGCCCAGAGAAGTTGTGGAGTCTCCTTCCCTGGAGATATTCAAAACCTGCCTGGACGCATTCCTGTGTGACCTGATCTAGGTGTTCCTGCTCTGTCAGGGGGATTGGACTAGTTGATCTATCAAGGTCCCTTCCAATCCCTGATATTCTGTGATTCTGTGATGTATCAGTGTTATGTTCTGTTGCATTTCAGCACACTTTTTCAACAGTGCACAACGCCTTTAACTTCTTCCTTTGTTTCAGGGTGAGAGGGGAGCTCCTGGGCTTCCTGGACAGACAGGAGACAGAGGTGTGCCAGGAATCGGGCTGGCTGGACCCCCTGTAAGTAGCAGAAGGTGCTGCAACCTATAACAAGGCAAAAATTTACCCATTGTCATCTGGGGAATGTGTTGACTGTGCTCAACTGTGCCTGCTGGGACATTTTACCCTCTGAAGATGCAACCTGCATAGTCCAGAGGCTGCCATTCACGTCTCAGATGTCCACACATCTCTTGTAAGGGCTCTTGATGAATTTGGTTTTAGTCGAAACAGAAAGGCAGAGAAATGCTCTAGGAGTGATTGATGTCACTGGCTGTTACTCATGACTTTTCTGCATCATCTTGAGACACTCACTGTAGATGTGAGTTGAGATCTGTGCTAAGCCAGCCGGACTGGTCTGCTGGGGAGATGTAACCCTGCTGTTACCCCATTACAGGGGATGAGTGTGACACACATGCCCACACCAGTGATGTAGTCAGTGCTGTGATAGGTAAATACAAAATCAAATTACTTAAATTTCTGCATTCTAAAAGTGCCATCATCCCCATATTTTTCCACAAAGATTTAGATCCACTTTGTTCATCTCACCTCCCACCGTTGGTGTTGAAGGTATATCCTTATTTGTAAGCCATGACACATATCGGGGATTCTGCTCTATACTTGGCCACATAGAATCATTCAGGTTGGAAAAGACCCTTGGGATCATCGAGTCCAACCATCAGCCTTATTCTACAAAATTCTCCCCTGCACCATACCCCCCAACACCACATCTAAACGGCTCTTAAACACATTCAGGGATGGGGACTCAACCACCTCCCTGGGCAGCCTATTCCAGGGTCTGACCACTCTTTCTGTGAAAAATTCTTTCCTACTGTTCAGCCTAAACCTACCCTGCTACAGCTTGAAGTCATTCCCTCTTGTTCTATCGCTAATTCCCTGTGAGAAGAGACCAGCACCAACCTGGTGCTATATGACCCCTCCTGAGACCAGGGGGATTTGAGAGTGCTTTGACTACAGTCTGAGCCCTGCTCAGAGTCCTCCAGATATGCATTGAATTTGAACTTTATTTTTAGCTGTAATTACTAAAGGTCTTCTGAGACCTTGCGTTCTTTTGCAACCCCTTGTACTCTACCAATCACAGTCAATGTTTTCGTGCTCTGGATACTTAGATATATTTCCCAATTAGTACAGGAAATTACCTTGAAATTATAAGTCATATTGCTGTGTAATAGGGGTTGACAAATCTAGCTTTCTGAGGTGTATCTCCACTTAATATTTGTTTTTACCATGGTGGATACTCTATGAGGTAAAGCAGACTCCATCGGTCATGTTTCACACAGTGACGGTCTCATGGCCTTTGTGACCCTCGCAGGGTTATCGATGATTTAAGATTTTCTGGGTTTTATTTGTTATAATTTATCTAAGGAACAGTGATGTTCTTGCATTTCTTAATGTTTGGTCATTAACATTAAAATTTAAGTGAAATTAACAAATGAACATCTGGATTGTTTGAAAGTCACTAGGCTGTGCCAAGTTTTTAATTACTGATTTTTAGATGTACTACAGGGTTAGATGAGCTCAATTCTACATCCTGATAAACACCAGATAACAAAGTTTTTCTTCACTGGGGCTTTAGCATCCACATATCCATTAACACAAATGACTAAGAACTTGACTCCTAGTGTAGACACCACTTGTCTCACACCAGAATATTACTACTTCCTGTGTCATCATTGTTTGGCCATAGTCAGGCTGAGTAGCCACCTATATACCACACTATTGCTGACTGATTTGTTTTTATTTAATCTGCTTCACTAAATATATTTTTAACAACTATTATGATGGTATTCTCTACTCGAGACTCATCATAACCTCAGCTCCAGTGGAATTTGAAAAACACTGTGTGAAACTGAATCCATCAGGGCTTCGCAAAGAATAAGTCCCACAGAAAAAACAGAATAAAGTTTGTAGAACTTCATTAGTGCATATTCCACACTGAATTAAAGGTGTCAGCCTATACCCTTTTTAGCAATGTGACAAAATTGTGTTTATAATACTTTCAGCTTGAGGGCTGAGAGCCAGCAACTCTTTATAATTGGAGTCCTCACCCTGTTTCCTCCTGTGCCCTTAACCTCTCTCAGGCTTTGCTCCCTGAGTAAAGAGGTATATATACATGAGGGATTTTTCTTTGTCTGCTAAAGTACTGAGTTTCTATTTACATAACACTGAGGCATAAATTGAGTGCTAGCAGAGTGTGTTCCTTCCAACTAAACCACATGCAGAAGAGGGGAATAAAATGTACATTAAGTTTGCTAAACTATTATACTGAACTCGGAGCAGCTGTGGACTCTCTGGAGCTCGGAGAGGCCTTACAGAGAGATCTGGGCAATCTCCAATCCAAATTCAAGAAGAGCAGGTGCAGGATTCTCCACCTGTGATGGGGTAATCATGACTCACGAGCCACCTCAATTTCTTCTTTTAATCTGCCTTTGATCCTTCCTCTAAATACCCTGCTGTTGGAGTATTGCACGCTCCAAGGTCGTCTGTGTGAGCAGCCATCAGACTTGTGTCTTTTCCTTGCCCTTCCTTCTTCAATTTTTGTTACCTTGATGCTTCAGGACCCACCGTGATCTGCCAAGGAAGGGGGTGCGTTAATTTTAATCTTTTTTATTGCTGTGTCTTTTCTGTTTGCAGGGCCCTATGGGACCCCCAGGAGACAAAGGGTCATTGGTACAGTATGTCTTTCTAACTACACCCAGATTTTATGGGAAGGGGACAACTACATTAATTGTCTTTCTACCAGTGATTTCTTGAAGACATGTTCAATTAGTTTCTTTTTGCCCAAGGACGGTAAGGTCACAGGATGGCTCTGTGTGGCTGACCCTCCAAAAATGGCATCTCTTGTGCATTAACAGCTACTTGTCTGCTATACTGAGTTGTGAGAAAGAGTTGATTGAGACTCTTGGCATAGTGACAACTTTTCCTTACCTGTCAATAGTCCTACAAAAGAAAGAATGAGTGGCTTTCTTAACCCTTCATTCAAAAGTAGTATTTTGAGGCACATAAATCAAGGAACGCTGCTATGCCTTATAGCCAAGGCCTCAAAGGTTTGGAATAAACCATTTTAAAGCATTTTTCTTACTTAAACCTTACAGAAACCCCTATATTTCAGAGTTCACTAAACACACTTCATTCCTCAACATGTGGTTTTACAAGGATGTTGTGAAACAAATCCATTGGCGTGAAACAAATAACTGTGTATGGTAGTCTCAGTGTACAGTAGCATCTGGACCTTCTTTTCCCTTCTCCAGTCCTGAGCTCAGTCATATTTTCTCCCTGTTCATAAGCTTGCCTTCTATAAAGAATCATTATTACCTTTCCAACCATGGTATGTGAGGCTTGACTTTAGTGATGCACATAAAGTCACTTGAGGCACAGAAATGACTGATGCTGTGATAGTCCAGTGTGGTTTTTTTTTTTTTCTTCCTTAAACTCCCTCATAGTTGTTTAACTGATAGTTAATTTTTTTTTTTCCTGATAACTACTGGGTTGGGACTTTCTTCTCTTCAGCTAAGAAGCACCTGATAAGTACTGGTCACATTATTGGGCTTGTCTGTTCTCTCCCTACCAGGGTCCCCGTGGTGTACCTGGTATCCCTGGACCACAGGGACCTCCTGGCCAGGACGTAAGTAAAATAAAAGTGTAAGTGCTCAAGTAATTTGCCAGTGCTTGAATCTAATTTACCTAAAAAGTTATGCTCATACTCCACCATAGTCATTGAGTGTTACTAGGGTAGTCTAAGGGACGTGATTTGCATAAGTGGAGCTCTTACAGGTTAGAACGTCGGGAGTGGAGGGAGCAGCCTAAGGAGGGTAGTCTCAAGGAAAGTGGTGGAATTTACCACTGAACCATTTTAAAATGGCAAAGGGACTTGGCAGCATACACTGGGGAATGACCCCACATTGGAAAAGGATGATTATTAAGCTATCTAGGAACTTCCTAGAAGACACTGAAATAAGTAACCTGTAATATTTCTATGGAAACAGGGCCACAGCTGTTAAAAAAACTCTTTGTGAGTTCATTTTGCTGCTGCTGCTCTTCATGAGAGATGACATTTTAACCTCTTGGTGCGTTGTCCTTATTCCTGCTGTCACAGTGGGTGAGTCACGGAGCTGAGGGGTAGAGAGAAATGTGGCTGACTCCCAGCTGGAAAGCTGACCCCTCTCGCTGCCTGTCTCTGTCGCAGTGTTGAATCAGAAAGAGGAAAGGTATTTTTTCACTGCTGGTCAGCCAGCTCTGTGATGTGGAAACCAGACCTGGAGGAAAACCAGCAAGGGGTCTCTGAAGATTTTGGAAGGGTTGATCTTTGAATTCCTGCCTGTTGAGGGCACAGTGTGGGGAGAGTGAAGTGGCCTTTTGTAATTCTGCTCCTCAGCACTGCTTTATGATGCTGTCATGGCTGGAATGGGTACCAGTTTTCCTTAAGTCAAGCAATTTTCCTCTCTTGTATAGCTTCACTGAGGTACACCAGCTGGCCTAATGGGTGTACTTTCCTATGGGATGGATTTCTTTTCCTCCTGAAGCGTTTGGAGAAGAAGGTCTTCTTTTCTTCCCACCTACATTGTCAAAAAAACAAAAGGAATATGGCCAGGGTAGTCCTCATGACAGTGGAAATGGTCCTTTGCCTTCATCACCCTGTGTCCCTGAGGATTCCCTGAGATTCAGGACTGATTGTGTCCTGCTGACTGTCTTACTGCTGGTGACTGTTCCTCACCTTATCGCAGATGTCTGAGATTTTTAACCTAGAGGTTTTAAACAGAAGGCATGCTAGATGAGTTTACTACAACTGTGTTGCGTGAGGAGTGTCAGAGCCATCTTTTCTGAGTCTTTCCGGGTCTACTCAGACCATTATTGACTGGTCAGCTGTTGGAGAGGCAACACTCAGCCTTTACATCTTTCCTTTTCCCCCAAGGAAATTACCCAAACAGAACCCTTCCTTATGGTACATATATAACACATCCTCTGTTACACTAACTGTTTTAATTGTTCTCAATATGTCTTTCAGGAGCTCTCTGTATCCTGGTAGGTCACCTACTACGCAATTCTACCCATGTTTCAGAAAGTGTATATGTATACTTCATGCTACTATTTCTTGGTGTAACAGCAGGGATACCTGCCTTGACAAGATCATTTGTGGTTTCTTGATCCCCACTTTCATTTATGACTAGTACAAAGGGGTTTTTTGTTCTGTTTTTGCACTCTTGTATATGTATATAGCATTCCTGTATTCTTTGAAGCAAGGCCATTTTTGCAGTCTGTTGTATTTAAACAGTATGTCATCAGTTAGGAAAGCTCCTATTTGAATTGCTAATATGAATTTGCCGTGTAATTCCCAAGCCATTCAGTGGCAATAGCCTTAATGAGTTGTCTCAATGTCTTGTCTTTTGCTGTTGCCTTTGCAAATGCATTGCAAGTTTTTCTGAAACTGAATAATTCTTTTAAATCACATTTACATGCATGAGGCTATTCTCTACGTTATTTTTTCAGTTGCAGATGCTCTTGGAAGTGTGTCTGCTATAAGTTGTATTCCTGGATATTGCCAAATCCGATTCACAGTTGTATTTGGGGAGGCAGGAGATGATACCTCTTCTGCAATGGCTTTGGTCAGAATTACCTCCCAAAGGTGGATAGATGTTCTGGTTTTTTTACATGACTTGCTCAAAGACCCATGCAACCTGGCCTGGAGCACTTGCTGGAAGAGGGTATCTACAGCTTCTCTGGGTAACCTGTGCCAGTGTCTCACCACCCTCAGAGTATAAAATTTCTTCCTAATATCTTAATCCACTCTCTTTCATATTAAAATTGTTCCCCCTCATCCTGCCCCTCCACTCCCCGAAGAGGGGTCCCTCCTCAGCTTTTATGTAGCCCCCCTTAGGTACTGGAGGGGACTATAAGGTGTCCTCAGAGCCTTATCTGGGCTTAAAAACTCCCACTCTCTCAGCCTGTCCTCATAGTAGAGGTGTTCCGTCTTTGTGGCTCCATACCCACGACATTTTTGCCTTGCACGTCTCCTCATGGGTCTACATGTTCTATTAATTCCTGTTCCTCTCCCAGTCCTGAGTCCCTCTGTTTTAAAATCATATCACTTGCAAAGTCCAGGCTGATCTTGCTGGAAATGGTGCCTGTGTTGTCTTGGTAGCTCATCAATTAGTTTGAGTGGTTAGGTTTGTTACTTGTCAGGTTTGTGTCTTGGTTAATTTTATTTCTGGTTTCCTCCTTTACCCTTAGTTTCCAAATTGACAAGGTCCCTGATCAGATAACTGGGCTGGAATAAACATCCTCCCCACTCCCTTGTGACCACATCAATTAGTGTGACTGTTCAGTTCCCATCACTGCCTCTATTATTAGTCGGTCAGGTTTGTGTCTCTGTATGTTCTTATTTATGGCTTCCTCCTTATTTTCCCTTGTTATATTGAAAATGGTCCTTGACCAGATATCCCTAAAGAAGCCGAAATTCTCCAGCCAAAAACTCTTAAATTACACATTTTTCAGGATGCATCTGCTCTCCTCTGCCTGTCTGCTGGGAGCTAAAAATGTTTCTGTTCAGCATACCTATTTAGTTCCCTTAGATTAAAAAAACAATCTGAATGAGACATTCTCTTGTCCTACTATGAGCAGTGAGGGCACTCATTTAATTGGCTCTTTCTGTATTTTGATTATGATCATTTTAATTAACATAAACATTGAATTAATCACTTTTTAATTATAGTAATTATTTCTGATAACTAAGTTCCAGTATTACTGTGAAGTTAATCTTCCCCTGCATTTATTTTCATAGTTACAAAAACTTAGTGGATGCATACATTACTGCTGTTGGATCTGAAAAGCAGAGTTTTCTGTTCTGGGTTTGATTTTCCCATACAGTTAGAAGGACGGTTCCAAGGAGTCTTTGTTCTTTGGGGTTTATACACCCCAAAACATTTATTAAAACTTTTATTGGCTTTTTAACCCTGAGACTTATAGCCTATGTAAGCTATTGCGTTTCTAGTTTAATTTGCAGTGTTTTAATGGAACCACCTATCTGTAAGCTTGTGTGGCTGGCTTCCCTATATACTCTCTCTTCCTTTTGTTTTCATGTACATTGCTTACCTGAGCACCATTTTTTTTCAGCGTGTCATCTGCACAGCTTCTATCAGTTCCCAATTGGAGATTGTTCCGGTGTGTCAGGTTTTGCAGACCGGTAGAGTACTGTGGATTCTGTGTCATACTCTTCCCCGCTGTTGACATCTCTTTCCTGAGCTAGTGTGCTGTACCATTCATTGGACTTTATGAGCTTTACAACAGTTGTTCTTGGGCCATATCACATAAGCAGCGGGTTTTTTTTCAGTGCTAAGCAGATTTTTGGACAGACTCTTTAAAGTTGGTTTGGTTGTTTTTTGTTTTTGTTTTTGGTTGTTGGTTTTTTGTTTTTTTTTTTTTTTTAATTTTTTATATTCTGGCTTTCTCTTTTCTAGTTTTCTCCCTGGTTAGTCAGCTTGTCAGATGAAGTTATACCCTTTGATCCTTACTTTTTGCATTTTCATTCTGCTCTGGGCAATGTATGCAGCTTGGCCCTTGTTGTCAGCCTTTTCTGGCTCCGGGACTCTATAGTCCACCAGTCTTCCCTCTGCTTTGAACTCTGCTTCCAGTTGCCTGTTCGCTGATAATGGGACATGCTGCAGTGCCATCATCCTATATGTGGTTTCTTCATTTCAGCTCAGACATGCATTCTAAAAAGGACACTCTTTTTGTGCAGTTTTGTACCTTTCAACTGTTGGGTTTTTCCTGGGGGTGTGGTGGTTTTCAGAATTTTCAGCCATGGCACATAGCTTAATTTCTTATCCTGGCTTATTTGCACCCTGTTAAAGACGTCACCAACTCGACATCAGAAAGTGTTCAAGAAAATAAGTCCATCCCTCTTTGTCTCAAGGCAATCTGTTACCACGTGGATTTCACAGTCTTTCCCAGGATTTCAGTTTTAGTCATTCTCTCCTTGTGTGCCTTTTCTCATAACTAAGAAGTCCTTTACTATATTCTTCTTTAAATAAATCTTTAAATGCTCACATTCCACTGCTACTTACCACGCCATGTTTCATATCCTGAAGCAAAAGGCTGTCAGGGAGCCCAGTGGTAGAAATAGTATATTTATAGCTATGTTAATAGTCGGTATGAAAGACATTTCTGAATTGTTGCTTTCTGATCTGGGATGATTCTCATTGCTCAAGTCTTTGCTTTGCATTGCACCCCTCAAAAAAAGTGTTGTGTGAGTCTTCCTGAGTGAAGAAGGTCTGGCAATATGAAATTCATGTAATTGCTGTTTAGTCAGCCCTCTTCCCACGTGTAGAAGAGGTTGAGAACCACAGTGGAGAGGATGCCAAAAGCACGACCTGTGGATTAGCACCTGTGAAAGAGGAAGGACTTTGGGAATATCTCACAATCTTGTAACCACCACATTGCTGCTCTGTGAAAGAAGCAAAACTAAAAATGGTTTTAATGTTTCCTTATATTTACTCAGTTTTGCAGAAGGACATTTATGGGGAGTTATGAACTAAGAGTCTCCTTGACAGCTTATATTCTCTTGGTTTTCAGCTGCAGAAGGTTTAGTTCCTTGGGAAACCAGCTTTCATCTGTCGACTTCAGTTACACTGTAGCTCCACTTCAGTTCATATTTAGTATTTATCTCTTAGAAAGTTAACTGAAAGTTGTTTACCCAGAAGTGTTTAATGTGGACATACAAAAAGAATATATTTTCCCATTTTCTTTTTTCTCTAGCAGGAAGTATGGAATTTAATTTACAACTGATATACAAGGATGAAATTCTAGTTTGCTCTATAGCTGTAACTATGGTGCAGCAGGGTATCCCAGCTTTGCTTGTATGCACACCCAAAGTCATTAATCACCAGGTAGCCAAGTAACTGCCCATAGTTTTTTGCATAAATAATACAATGAAATGATTGGAGGCAATGGACCAACCTGAGACAAGGTGATTGACAGAACATCTAGACAAAGCATTTGGCTAATTTCTAAAGGAGGTTTCCAGGTGGAAATTTTTGATAGTCTCAGAGGTCCCTCAAGTATCCCCTGCTGAGCCTAGAGTGATTGAAAACCACTATTTGTATCTTTGGTGTGTTGATTAACATCCTGGGTGGGGAATCTGGCACCATCCCAGAGACTGCTCCAGGTGGATCCTGCTGCAGAATCAAACAAAATAAATAAAGAAGCTTTTAAGTTGTCTGAAGAAACTGTTCCTCGAGATGCAAAAATGGTCACGCAGGACAGACTTTTTTATGTGCTTAGGAGAGTTAGAAGGTATTTTGTATGGTCTTTAAGGTAATCAATAAGGATAGAAGGTGCCTGCTCTTGATTGATGATTCAGGGTGATGGACCAGCTGGATCCAGGAATATAGCAGAGAATGCTTTGAGGAAAACTCACCCAGTCCAACTAAAATCACCACTGCAAGGATCCTTGCAATGCAGATTTCTGTCACCATCTGGACAGTGACCAACTGTCCTGTTCAAAAGATTCAGTTTCCCATGTGAGCGTTACTTT
This sequence comes from Nycticryphes semicollaris, assembly GCA_013400055.1. NCBI lineage: Eukaryota > Metazoa > Chordata > Aves > Charadriiformes > Rostratulidae > Nycticryphes > Nycticryphes semicollaris. The sequence continues at coordinate 234,777 of VXBJ01005423.1, read as the reverse complement.
ATGCAAAAATTCAAAAAGTAATCTGTAGTTTTATTTTTCATTGAGGTTGTTTGTTGGGTTAATTATTTTGTTTCGTTGCTCTTTTAAGAAACTGATGACTTGCTACTGGCAGGCAAGAGATCCCCATTGAGGGGTGAGGGGGTCCCTTTTCCAAACCAGGACTATTTGGACCTTACATTCTAAGAATGCTGGTCATTTTTATGCCTTCATCTCATGAAGGTTGATACCAATATCCCCCTACAAACAACAGAAAGCCTCATTGTCACTTCAGGTGCAAGGGAACTGTTTGCAAGGCTTGTGCAAAGCAAGGTCTTGATTTTGCATGTTACAAGTGTCTTCAGAGATTTAAAGCCTTGTCCTGCACGCTATTGCAAGTCAGTGTTTCCTGCAATCATGAGAAAACATACAGCAGTGGGGTTTGTATAACTAGGCATAATTTAACTGGGTCTTATGGCAGATAAATGAGATTTAAGAGGGGATGAGAGGGTGTGATTAAGAGATAGCAAAAGAATAAGAGGGATAACTTTTAAAGTTACAAATATTTAAAGGAATTTTCTGTTTGTCACATGCAAAGAGCAGTGCTGCACAGTAGCAGAAAGTAAAATGTACTCTACTCCAGAGCAGTCAGCAGAATGTGGAGGCAACCAGGGCATTTTTGTATCATAATTTAACATCTTTTTTTCTTTCTCTTGATCTGTAGGGTGTACCTGGAAATCCAGGGGAAAGAGGACCTCCTGGAAAACCAGTATGTAACTATGTAACTTCACTTCTATATTACATCTTCCTTTTACCTCAGTTTCCACTTGTAAACCTCACCTCAAAAGTGCACTTCAGTGCATTTCCACTGCTGGTCTTACTAGCAGAGCAACTGGGAAAACACTAAGAACCACTAAGGGCTTATGACAAAAATATCTGTGATGGTTTTAGAACAGTATGAAAATAACTGGATATCCTGCATGAAAAAAAAAATCCTAAAAGTTTAAAGGCAGTTTCTTAGCACCCCTGTGCAGTACTCTTGGCAATAACTCCATTTCCTATATATGAAGAACCATGGAATTGTCTTGGATGGAAGGGACCTTTAAGGTCATCTAGTCCAACCATCAACCTAACTCTGATAAAGACCATCATTAAACCATGTCACTAAGCACTATGTTTAGTGTGTTAAACTCAGCTCTGGTGTGATGATGTGCATTAATGATATTAGGCAGCGAGTATGGTTTTGGCCCAGTGGGTCCTAGGCAGAGCAAGGGAAACCAATGAGAGTCCATAATCTTGTTCAAGAAAATTTCTTATACCTTGATGTCTCTTAAACTTGCCTGAAATAATGAATTTCTCATTCTACAGGGTTCCTCACCTCCGCTCTCTCCGGAGGACATAAATCTCTTAGTAAAGGTAATCAGCCTTTGATGGTGGTAGGAGTTTATCTGTATGTTTGATTTGAACCTGACTAACTCTGTGATGGGAAAGTGTCTGAGCTACAACGGAAAAAGGTACCTTTAACCCTCTGTGAAAGCTTGAAACTTGCAGGTCTCCTACTTGCACAGGCATGGGGACACTAGAGCATGTGCTGGGGATCAAAATCCTGTGCTTTTTGACTGTCCCCAGGAGTGAAATGACTTACAGAGGTCTTTATAACATGGTGTGTATTACAAAAGCTCTGAGACTTTTTTCAGGTCTGAGGCATGAATTCCAAAGGAGAAATAAATATTGTCAACTTGTATTACCTAAAACAGAAAATGGAAACTATTTTAATAAAATGTCTGATTTTTTGCATACACCTTCAACAGTGACTGGATTAGTTTTGAACTGTGGGTACAAAGCCAGTTTGCAGAGTGCATCTAAAAGCATGCAGGTAATTAACCCCAGATGCACCTGTCTTTCAAAATTGATCTTTCTGTCTGCTTTTTTCTCAGTGTAGAGAGTTGTCTGGGAAATAACTCAGTATTTGGTAGGTGTTGACTGGAAAATCTTTGCAGATTTACACGGGTTGAGTTGTAAGATTTTTAAGTAGTCTTGTGACATGATAATAAAACCTTTTTTATTGTAAAAGAAACTAAAAAAATTACCTTTTTTATCAATGCCATTAAAAAAGGACCCTTTTCAGATTGCTACTGTGAAATGCTTTCCTTGAAGAGCTGTCTTTCTTATGGAGCCAAGTATTTTTCTAGAGATTTCACTGTATGATGTTGTTTGGGATTTCTGATCAGGACAATAGCAAGTGATTGATTCTTGGGTGTGGGATGTAATTTTGATGTTCCTTTTATTTTCTTCCTCTGATTATGTCATGGTTAAACGCACTCATACACCTCGTGTCTTCTTTCTGTTTGGTACTTCTTCACATTTGGTACAGCTCTATGTAAAGAAGCACCTTGAAATTCTGGGTGAAATTAGGGATCTGTTGTTCTGGGTGTTTTTCAAGCACTTCTGTTGTAAGTAGATAAATATGCATGTAGGGACTGAGACTTAGAAAGACAGTTTATCCCACAATTTTGCAACAGATCATTGACAACAGTGGGTCTTGGAGGAAGATCTCCTAACTCTTGGCCTAATGATCTGTCTGTTGTGCTATCCTGTCTCTTATAAAGAGGATTCACTGTGCTACCCTTTCTCTTATAAGGAGGATTCGCTCCCCTTTTGCTGAGGGGAGTCTGCCTTTGAAATGGAAATGTCATACCCATGGTATTTCATTTCCTGAGGGTAGTAAAATATAAAGACTACTGAGATGTTTCAAAGAGTTTTGGAAGGAAGGAGGTAGTAATTCTCCATGACAGAATTTGGCCAGGACACTGTGACAGACACTTGGTCTTCACAAACTCAATCAGATGAGTTCTCCTTGCCCATGCTAGCTGCTGAATAGTTTCCTTTGCAGAGCACCCTTCTGATACTGTGCTGCCCCTGGGTTTTCCCTTGCAATCTGCCCTCTGAACAGTAATCCAGCTCTTTCAGACTAGTGCAGACACAATTTTCTAGTAGTCTTGTAGCTTCATAACAATGTTTTTCATGGTAGTCTTGCTTTGTGGTTTTCTGACCTCCCCATTGGGAAGGGTTTTTCCTTGATTTTTTTTGATCCTGGATGATCAGTTAGGAAGAGTCCAGCCAGAGCAGATAGAAACTCCCCATGGGAGCATGTTGAGAGCTCAGCTGCTGACCCTCGCTCTGCTCCCCACTGCCCTCCTTTCACTTCTATAAGGCAAAATAACTTAAATCCTACCCAGTGTAGTCAAGATGTAAAGGCCTACGTTAGTATACTAGCCCCACACTGCTTTATTTGTGATGGGTGTCTGTAGGGTCTGCTAAGGGCCTTCAGTTTTTTGCTAATTCATTTACCCATGTTCTCTCTTAGGATGTGTGCAGTGAATGCCCCCCTGGCCCACCAGGGCTGCCAGGCATCCCAGGTTTCAAAGGTGATAAAGGTCTCCGAGGACCACCAGGTAGAGATGGTCAGGATGGGAAAATGGTAAGAGAGCTGGGGAAGTGACCATGCCTTGGATGGGGGGTAGCTTTGTTTTTCTTAAAATATTTTTAAAGAGTTGATTTTTATTCTATTTTCATTAACAACCTACTGAATCTTTTTTAGATGTCTGTGGAGTTAGACTAAACTAGTGCTCACCTCTACCTCTTCTGTGTTGCAGGGGAATGCTGGTCCCAGAGGTCCTGCAGGCCCACCTGGGCTGGATGGTCCAAAGGTTGGTTGGGTTTTTTTTCAGTTGTCTAATAAAAGCTTATTTGTGAGTAGTTAGTACACTGGCTGTAGCAGGACCTTGGTCACATCCATCTTTGTGTAAAGAGGTAGGACTGGCCTGTTGGGTCGACCCTGTACTGTCACCCTTCTATGGAGTGCTACATGCAGGCAGAACTGCATGGATCCCCACATGAACACCATTTCACTAAATAGTTTTAAATGAAAGCAGCAGTCACAGAGAGACACAGACACACACAGACAAGTGAAGAGCCTGATTCTTGATGTTAAATTTCATTACCTTGGTGTATTGATGACAGATAAGGACTTAAGAGTAAGTTTCGATTGACATCAGGAGGGGAAGAAATTAAAGTCTCAGCAATAACCACCCTGCTTGTTTCTGTCTTTGAATCCTGTATGCGTGAGTCACTTAGTTTAAAGGTAACACAATGGGCTACTGGGCTCCATGTACACTATATGCCATGGTGGTTTTATCCACAGGCTCTGAATGTTTCCTGGAACACATTATAGGGAGGTCTCCTTGTTTCAGCTATATGCTTCTGCCTGATGGTCTAGGGACATGGGCCAACATAAAACTTTCAATGTCTGAAGGATTCCAGTAACGTCAACCTTTCAAGTGTTTCCTATGAAGAGGTCTGTCATCAGTGCACTCACAATGCCAGTGCCTGGTCATAATCAAAACCTTTACAACTGCTTAATGTGAAATAAATCAAAACAAATTAATGGAGGAAGAGATAAGGTGATTTCATGATGGACAACAGTTTCCTTCAGACTTTCCTGCATTCTTATCCTGCTGTCTAAACCAGCTTCTGCTCTCTTAACGTCTTTGTATTTGCACTTATTAGAGTGCAGAGCAAGCTAATAGAGAATAATGAATTAATTTTATATCTTGCAATTAAAAGTGAGGTGGGGAGAGCAGTAGAGTCTCAAAAGTAAATATAGTGTGGATAGAAATGAAAGTATGTTCCAGGATAAAATTTGCAAAAGAATTAGTAACCCATAAAGACATGCTAGAAATGCCAATTAGTCTGAGACGTATGATGTCTGCTGCTTTTCTGTATGCTATGAGAAAGGAGAGATCTGGAGAGTAAGATTGAATGTTCAGGTGAAGTAACAGAACCAATTTTAAACTGTACGTGTGTACTAAATAAAATCAACTGATAAACAGTCTAAATTGTGTTCAGTAAAAAGGCAGATTCAGAGTTTGCAAATGTTAAAAAAATATTGTAAGACCCCTAAGAAGCTGTGAACACAAAGGCAATCTTTGCGACTCCTTTCTAAATGCATTAGGAGGTTCCTCACAGTGAAAGACCCAAAGAGCTCCGCAATTTTGAAAATGTAGTATATTGTCCTTACCATTCTGAAACAGAGCAGTAAAATTGCAGATCTTTGCTCATGCTTTCTGGCAATATGTTTTAAGCCATTTTTAATTAATAAATAGCAGCCCTCCCTTCCACATTTGTCTGATAGCTCTCATGTAGTAAACTAGAGTATTATTTCCGTGGCCAATGATTTATTAGTGTTCTATACATTGTTCATAACTCGTTCCCCATCATCTCAGTATTTTTCACCGTATGACTCATCTTGCCTTACTTTAAGCACTGATAATACAGACGTTTTCATCTGAGTTGGCTGCTTCTGTTTGGTTGTCACTAGGAAAGAGAGAGAGAGAGAAGGGGAGGGGGGGACAGGCACATTCTGGGTATGAATTTTCTGACTGCACTTTAGAAATGCTAGCTGTCCCTGAAGGGAGAAGAGATTACTAGCTCACACTGTAGACACCTTTGTTGGGCAAGAGATTCCATACCACGATCTGATTTAGTGAAGTTCCTAACAACCTGTCTAATTTCTAAGGATGTGTAATTCTTTTTTGTGTCCATGAGACTACAACATAAAACACAGGGCTACACTGGGTCTACTCAAAGGCCATTCTACAAATATATTCCTGGTTCTGGCATTGGTAGTGGAAGTCCAAGGAAGAATTTAAGAGGAGGGCACGTAGGACTCAGTCCTGATTTATGTGGTTTATGATCAAATGTTGAAGTGCTTTATGAAGTAGGTCAAAAAGCTGATACAATACTGAATCTAAGTGTCTTTTAATGGCTCTTTTTTTTTTTTTTTTTTTTGTTTCCCTCCCTCTCCCTCATTATCAGGGTTCTAAAGGAGACCGTGGTATGACTGGGGATGCAGGAGAAAAAGGTGAACAGGTAAGAACAGAATGTAGTGTCCAACAGTGCCATCATTGTGATTGTTCCCCCATCAATAACTCCTGTAGTATCAGTAGAGGAATACCCTTCTCCAGGACAGAGGAAGAATATGGGAGCTCCATATCACCTATAAACACCAAATACACTATACTGAAGAGTGCTGTAGCAGTCCTCCACAGCTTAGAATTATAAAGTTATTAGAGTTAGAAGGGACCTTAAACATCATCAGGTGCCAACCTCCCACTAGATCAGGTTGTTCAAAACCCCAAAGCTTCCATCCCCATGTCCAGTAAAAACCTTCCCATATGAAGTCAGGCTCCGAGAGTTGAGATTCGTCAACCTGCAGAAGAGAAGGATCTGGGGAGACCTTATTGTAGCCTTTCAGTACTTAAAAGGAGCTTATAAGAAAGGTGGGGGCGAACTTTTTAGCAGGGCCTATTGTGATAGGATGAAGGGTAATGGTTTTAAATTTAAAAAGTGTAGATTTAGACTAGTTAGAAGAAAGAAATTTTTTACAATGACAGTGGTGAACACTGGCCCAAGTTGCCCAGAGAGGTGGTAGATGCCCCATCCCTGGAAATATTCAAGTTCAGGTTGGACAGGACTCTGAGCAACCCAATCTAGTTGAAGATTTCCCTGCTGATTGTGGGGGTGGGGTTGTTGGACAAGATGGTCTTTAAATGTCCCGTCCAATCCAAACTATTCTATGATTCTACGATCTGTTTCCTCATATCTAGATTGCATGCATTTAATTCTCTACTTTACCTACATTTAGTGACTTCCCCAGATAAAGCCTAGGTCCTCTAGATCGTAAAGTCACTCGGCTCCTGGGTTCAAAAAGCCAGTGTTTGTCCCAGAAGATCAATGTAGGGATGATCTCTTTTATGAGAGAGTGAGATACCACAGGAAAGAGCAGAATAGTCTAAATTAGAGCCAACTTTCATAATAAATTTTGCTAAGGGCTGAGTCAATAGTTTAAGGTGCAAATCAGCACCTTTTCAATGAGATTATTAGGATATTTTAAACAGGTTTAGTTTCCTGCCTCATCTCCTGCCTTGTACAAATCCATATCTGTTCCTGTTTCCCAATAGTATAGACTGAAGTATATATTAGAAAAAGTACACCTCAGCAGTATGTTTATCTCTGAAGTGCATGCTTGAAACCAAATTTTTGCTTTAAAAAGTCATGGTTCCTTATTTCCTTATAACCAGTTCTCTGTATTGTCTCGTTTTGATGTTATCTCACAATCTTCAATCACCAGTTAACTTTTGTAGTACTAGAGAGGTGAATGATGCATAAAGAAAGGCTCTTTTTTCATTCTGCAGGGTCACCCTGGAATGCCCGGCTTCTCAGGGGCTCCTGGAAGTCCTGGTCCACCTGTAAGTTCCTCTGTTGAAAGACTATCCTGTATTTTCCTTACTGATGAAGTTGGTGCGAGCTCCATATGGAAGAAAGGGCCATTCCCACCCATCTGTGCATTGCATTTGCATTTTCCAGTGGATTCCCAATGGTCCTCTGAGTGTCATAGAGCTCCCCAGTCATGATAATTGTTATTTAATACATTGGCCACTTTTCACTGATTGCTTCAACTCACTCTGTATATTGATGCTAAGCTTCAGTTGTTCTCTTTATACAAGGCAATGATCATGAAAACTCTTCCACAGAGACTACTTAGTAGTATGTATGTAGGTGTTTTCTTATACATGGAATAGGTTGTCAGTCTAGAGCCAGCAGATCTAAGAACATTTTAGTTCTCAACTTTACACAGTGGTATGAGGCTGGATTTTCTCCAGTTCTGATACCCTATGGATTATTTTTAAATTAAAAGCCCCTTAATTTAAGAGAGGTGTCCCTCTCCATCACAGTCCTACTCTTTCCTTGCTTTACTATCTCCTTGAATACAGTTGTGCTTCTTTGTATTTGAAAAGGGGTGCCAGCACAGAAGCAGGGCTGAAATAACTTGGCTCTCCTCCATGTGGTATCACCGCTTATGCCCTCCAAGAGTTGGGACTTTTCCTTATCAAAGGGTTTTTCTTTCCAAACCTTCTTTGTCTTCCTATAGTCATCAGCACTCATATTGCTGCTTATGCTGCAGTTTGGCTCTGCCATGCTGAGGGGATGCAGCCTTTGGCTGTTCTAGCAATCAGCATAGTCTCTTCAAAGCCAAATTTTTAGGAGAAAATAAGACAGACACATCATACTGCCACAACCATGGGGTTATTCCGGTAGGATTAAAATCTTTAAAATTTTCCTGTGAGAACCTCTGAATAGACTGACCATCAAAGGAAATGTGCAAAGTAAAAAGAAGCCTGTTGAAGCAAAGCAAAATGTGATGTTTCCCTAGATTTCCTCTGTCTGCATTGACTCGTGGCTCCAGGAGTTTGCCTGCCACAGTGTGCTTCAAACTGCTCCTGTAATTTCTGTTCTTCAGAATTATTTTTATCACAAGATTGGCTTTTTCCTATTTGGCCCCTATTTTCAGAAGGAAGGGCCAGTACCAAACTCAAATATCTGACTGTCTCTGGGTTTGGAGGCTGATTGAATGCTTTTCTGTGTTGAATGAGGAAATAATGGAATGAATGCTGAACTGAACAACTGAAGAAAACTTCAGTGTTGCCAGCTGTGGTAGGGAGTGTGTTGGTAAACGTACAAAATGTGCTAATCACTCATGGTTTTCCTGCTTTATTTTGTTCAGGGACCTGATGGGGCGCCGGGACCAATAGGACCAGCAGGAAACCCAGGAGACATAGTAAGCTCTGTGTTTCACCACTAGCTTCACCTATATTTAGCTCTGAGAAGTAAAGCTGGGCTGAAACACATGTAATGTCCTTTGAAAGCTCTCCAAACTATTCATGTGATAGCTGTAAAATATAGATCTTCTACTTTCTGGCTGGACATCTCATGCAGGAAGTTAAGGACTAAATGTGAAGTATAATTAAACTTTAGAAAAAGTTACCAGTGTTTTCAGTGGTTTCTCTGTCTGTAACAATTTGCAACTGTTAGTGGATGTTTTATGTGAAAAGAAAGCCATCCAGTTTAAACTAGAAGGAATTCAAGGAAATCTCATAGACTGTGCAACAGGGGCTACAAGTCCAGCTTCTCACAGCTGTCCCTTGTAAAACTCTGCATTTGATAAATATTCATCTGATAGAAGCATTTGAAGAGTTTCTCTGACCCACGGTGTTTCTGCTTGCTTTCCAGGGGAAAGATGGTCCTCCAGGTCCACAGGGCCCACCAGGGCTGCCTGGACTTCCAGTGAGTGCAATTCATCTCCTTCTCATTCAATACATTAAAATGTTTATAAACACATAGGTGTGTAAAACAAAGAGGTGATGTTTTTGAGGTGCTTTGAAAGCTGTGCACGATCTGTAATTGCATCTGCCATGTTGATGCTATGTCCTTGGTCCAGAACAGTGTGAATGCTGTATTTGATCACTTTAAAGAATTTGTTACCAACATGAGGAAGGTCTGTTCCTTATCTACCTCTTCATTGGAAGAAATAGTCTCATGCAGAGCTCAAAAGATCAACTAATATCTCCATTGTAAGGACACAAGAATTCATAGCCAGGAATGCTGTCTTTGAACCCAGAGTTGAAATAATTCCTCTGCGTTGACTCAAGTTCAAGTGCATCTTGGGCATAGACACTTCTCTTCTGGAAAATGTCATAGTGTACAACATTCTGAGGTTTTTTTAATCTGTCATAGGACTAGGCCCAGAGCTATTTTCTTTTTAGAACCCTGATTGAAAATTGTTGGAGTGCTCACTGAAAGGAGGAAGCCCCTTATTGGAAAGGGAAACAGTTTATGCTGTTAAAATGGTGTGGGAAGGAGAGGTTTATGGCTGAGCTATGGAAATAGGATAGGTTTTGGAGGATTAGGCAAACTTAAGTATGCTGTGATGAAGCAGAGCTGTCACTGTGAATCTCACACTGACAAAAACCACACCAGTCTTTCCTATTGATTCCTTCCCTATACCCTGTTTTGCATTTGATTTACAGGGCATTGCTGGGACTGATGGCAAAGATGGCAAGCCAGGATCTCTTGGGGAACCGGTAATGTAATTTAAAACTGTTTCACTCAGACAATCAAAGCCTGCATACAGTTATTGCTTTTGGAGTTGCCTATCTATAGACTCCTTTGCGGGGTGGGGAAAAGGGATGAGGGAGCTTGTTTGCATGTCTTTTTTTAACACCGGAAGGACTATATTGTCTTGAGCAATTTATAAGAGTCTCATGCTAGCAATCTTGAAAAGAAACTGTGTTCTTTTACTTTTACAGCTACCATAAATACAGTAAAACTTAGTGATTCTATTTTTACAGCTACTGTAAATATTGCAAAGAAGGTTTGTCTTGGAACATTAAAACTAGTGATCTATTTTTTAGGTGAAAGATTATGGGGCATAAAAGGTTTAGAGGAGGTGTCTTTAAAGAAGCATTTTCTGGATTGCTCTGTGATTGTCCAGAATTAGAGGTTTCATATTTGGTTTTCTCTACTTGGTCTGCATTGCATTTGGGGAGTGCAAAAAGCTGAGCCATGAAGTTGTCAGCCCAAGGGAAAACTTAATAAATTGGGCAGTGAATGTTATACTATAACTGTGTTTGTTATATGAAGAATGTGCTTCCAATATCTGGCATTTCCAGCTCTTTTCTGACACTTGTCAAATGGGACTCAGTGATACTGTGAAGAGCCAAGTCCCTAGTCATTAGGACGACTGGGATGTGGAACAGGCCTTGCCAGAGCAGCTGCAGACAGTTATGTGCTTGTTTCAAAACACCTACTTTCTATGTCCAGATTATGATTTTGCATGTGCTGATTAGGTATTAGTGCACTTACTGGTGTTACCCCTCTGACATTAAAATACTGTAAAAGTGCACCAGTCCAAAGGTGTAAGCTGGCTTTCAACCTCAAAGGCTGCATTTGGAAAAGGAGGCTAAGGGGAGACGTTATTGCTCTCTACAACCACCTGAAAGAAGGTTTTAGCCAGGTGGGGATCAGTCTCTTCTCCCAAGTAACTGGTGATAGAACAAGAGGAAATGGCCTCAGGTTGCACCAGGGGAGGTTTAGATTAAATACTAGGAAACATTTCTTCACAGAAAATTCTGTCAAGCATTGGAATGGGCTGCCCAGGGAAGTAGTTGAATCACCATCCCTGGAAATATAGAAGACATGTAGATGTGGTGCTGAGGGGTGTGGTTTGGTGGTGTTTTTGGTAGTGTTACGTTGACGGTTGCACTCANTCTACAACCACCTGAAAGAAGGTTTTAGCCAGGTGGGGATCAGTCTCTTCTCCCAAGTAACTGGTGATAGAACAAGAGGAAATGGCCTCAGGTTGCACCAGGGGAGGTTTAGATTAAATACTAGGAAACATTTCTTCACAGAAAATTCTGTCAAGCATTGGAATGGGCTGCCCAGGGAAGTAGTTGAATCACCATCCCTGGAAATATAGAAGACATGTAGATGTGGTGCTGAGGGGTGTGGTTTGGTGGTGTTTTTGGTAGTGTTACGTTGACGGTTGCACTCAGTGGTCTTAAAGATCCCTTCCAACTCAGATGTGTCTATAATTCTATGATACTGCGGGTAGGGGTATATGTGGGAATATCTGTCACTATTGTCCTTGCACACTCTGGCTCCAGCCTTTCTTGAGAAACCCTGAGCAATCACAGTTCTTAGTACTGTTACCTCTAAGGGAGCAGAGTGGGAAGAGTTTTCAACAGCAGAGAGATGGACCTGAGACTCTTTCTAACATGAACATGATTGTTTCTCATAGGGAAAGCCTGGAGAACCAGGGCTCCCTGGTCAGGAGGGTGCCAGAGGCTTACCGGTAGGTGCTGCTCTGAAGAGTTCAATCCAACCACTTTTCTTTACTATAGCTGGGAAGCTTTTGTTGGGCAAATGAGGCCCCTCACTGATGCAGACATAAACAAAGAATTGGCCTGGCTGAGAAGTCACAGCATTGTGACTAAATGAATAAGCAATCAACAAAAATCGAACACAGGCATTTCTGAATCCTTGCCTAGAATTTAAAACACATAACCTCATAACACCCTTTCTACCAGAAGACATGATCACAGCTGTAGTTCTTGTGCTCTTGCATGTCCTCAAAAAAGATGGGGACAATGAAATTTAAGGTTAAAAAGTTGATTGGTCACACCAGGAATACACTTGCAGCCCAAGGAGCTCTTTATTCCTGTGATGTGGCCCTTCCTAATCACTCCCTGGGACATGGCAGCTCTGCACTGACCAGTTCCCAGTAACCTTAGGCAAAATTGGGAAGGTTATTAAGTATATGTTCAAGCTACAGTTTTCTTAGCATTTCATGCATCAGGGTAATGGGTAATTATTGATTTAGTTCTCTTTTGCAGGGTTTCAAAGGACAGAGAGGTGATACCGGTCCCCCAGGTCCCCAGGTAAGTGATACATACCACATCCTTGATTATCTTTTGGAGAAAGATTGTGTGAATTGAAGCTGACCCTTCTGAGACAATAGGTAAAAATGATGACAGGTCTGTGTTTAACATCAATGTTTTCAACCACAACCTCATGGGTTACAGCCATGGTGTACAATCACAGCAGCTGTCTTCATTGCCTCTGTGGAAGTTCTGGTTCTAGGTAAGGTGAGGCAGCTAGTAGAGCTGAGTCCTCCATCTGAGTCCTTCCTTTGTGAGAAAGTTTCAAGGATGCCACCATACCACATCCCTCTGGTACAAATGCTGATGTTCAAGGTGAGGAAACCTACTGCATTTATTGAACAAGCATCAGCTCCCCTCTAAATATGCCTAAGTACAAAGATGAGGGACAATATTTACAGAAATGAGAATAGAAATATCTCCAGCCCTTTGGCTTAGTTGCTTCTGGATCATAAGCCCCAAAATTCAAGTCCTGCATGAAAAGTTGGTCTCTGCTCTGCAATGCAATACAAAAAGCTCCTGGGTATAGAAAGAGGAGTACAAAAGTGAATGTCCTTCTGCCTGATTCTGGCTTTTTAAAGGAATTAAAGTGCTTTGCTTGCAGGAGTTCAGCTGAAAAATCCAGTGCTGGAGTTCCTCATCTCTTCCTCATTACAGTAGCTTCTGTATCATGCATAGGTTGGTGTTTTTCAGTGACTGCACTGGCAGTAGCAAATATCCTGCTGGAAAGCAGCGCACTGCCTTGTGCATCACTTGCAGAAGACGCTTCTGAGTTATTTTTTTATAAGCTGTGTGTCACGTATGATGTACGAGGTTCTTGCTGGCTTTTAAAAGCTTTTCACTGAGCTCAGTCCAATATCACAGAAACCCATACCACTTATAGGGGTGTTACTGGTCTGTCTTTGACCTTGAGCTGTCTCTCTTTCCTTTTTTTGCTGAATTGCAGGGGGAGCCAGGTGCGACAGGTCCTGCTGGGCGTGAGGGGCCACCAGGGAAGGATGTAAGTATACCATTTTGAGCAGAAACTAATCTCTCTCTCCCTGACAAATGAAGATTTTAATTCACAGTGACCCCAACCTAAAACAACTGCAGAAACTGCAATGAAGGGTAAATTGCTGCAGCAGTGCACAGGGAATGATTTGTGCAAAGATCATTAGGGTAACAAAGAATTTGAGCACCTTTGTCACAGCTACGGCTAATACTTAAATGTCAGGTATATCTTTGGAAAAGCACAGAAAGCTGCATTGTTCAAATCCCAGGCTGTGCTGTGTAGCCATGGACCTGCTTTCTGCCACCCCTCTCCAAGAACAGCTTCGTTCCGCAGGTCCCACTGGGTTGGATTCTGTCACGCTTCCTCTGCAAAAGCTGTACCTTACTGCTTGTGTAACTTCTCAGAAATCTGTGAAATACCTATGGAATAAGATGCTGCTGCTCAGAGGAAAGAGAGATGGTACAAACAGATCCTCTGACATTACTGGTGTCAAACACAGTCACATAACAAAGTCCTGGGAGAGTGCAGCTGACGTGGGAAACTGCAGCAGCCACTGGGCAATGTACCCAGTGGCTGATGTGCCATAGCCAAGGGGACCTGGGGAAGTGGTTTCTTATTTGCACCCCTTTATATCACTGGAAAACTGTCGTGCTGTAAATGGTACCCTTCAAAGTAAAATGTAAGACAGACCTAGGGGAACTCCTCAGAGCAGACAGAAGCCGTTTTAAGCCTCCCTCAAGAGAGAACGAAGTAGTCAGTTTTTGAGGAATATTGGAAAATGTCTGTCCCTGAGAAAAGCTTTAAGATAACCTGATAATAATGGCTTCTGTCCATAATCATATTGAATTTACTGATAGAAGTTTAAAATTCAAAAGGCTGTTCTTCCTCATACATAACTGAAAGGGGGTAGTGACACTTTAATGCTGTTTCCCTCTAATACGTGAACAGCCTAATTTAGTAGGAACATTTTAAAATGTTTGCTTGCCTTCGTGTCAGATCTTTCCCTCTCACCAGAATAATTCTCTTCGTTTCAGGGTGAAATGGGTCCCATAGGACCACAGGGCCCTCGAGGTCTCAGAGGGCCACCGGTGAGTTTTCTTTCCAGACAAGCCAGTTCTGGAGGTACGTTGTAGATAGTGGGAACATCCTGCAGTCCAGAACTATGGCTTGGAAGAAGAGTCTGAAGCAAGACTCAAGTGATGTTTGATTAAAACACTTTGCCTAGTTTGAGAAAGACAATTCAGAACAATATTGCTAGAAACTGATAAAGATTTATAATAGTGCAATGGAGTGATGGTTGCTGACTTAGTAGGAAGCAGAGTTTAATGGATTCCAGCAGGACTACAGTGTCAGAAGGGCTCACGTTCCAGTCCTGCCTCTGGCATCTCACTCACTTCTCACATGGCCTCAGTTTTCAAAGGCAGACACTAATTGTGGGTGCCCAGTTTGAAGTATGTGCGGTCCAGTTGTGATGCTACTCATTTTTGTCATGGTGGTTGTAATTTCTTCTGAGAAAAAACAAAAAAGAAAAAGAAAAAGAAAGAAAGCATAATTAGGAGAAGTTTGGTTCAATTGAAGACCTGTAGTATTTTATTACAGCTTCAGTGGAGAAATGGTAATTTGGTTAACATTTCAGAAAGTGTCATTTGGGATGTCTGAGAAATTACTTTTCTTATGGGTTTTTCAATTCAGTCTGAAAAATCAACCCTTTCCAAATTTGAATGCAGGTCTTCTGTTGCTGAACCTGGGTACATCTTTAATATGTTGTAATGAGTGACTTCTTTTCCTTCTCAGAAGACCTGCTAGTGAAACAGATTCTACAACATATTCCATAATCAGGGCAAAATGCTGATTCAATCAGCAATGCCAGGAGCTGGAGCGGCAGGTCCCGTGGAGCTGGGAGGATAGGGGTTTGAATTAGACTAGAGGAACATATGGAGAGCTCCTGTGTCTACCTTGTAATTTATCTCATAATTGCTGTACGGCTGGCATCACTCACTAACATGTCATGCCCCTGCACATCGCTAGAAATTAATAGAAAGATTTTAAGAGACAGAAATTATCATTAAATCCAGATGATATTCTTCTTTGGAGAAGAGATACTTGGAGTTTGGTATGTAGGAGGGCACAGCATCAGCTTCTCTTGTTCTTCTTCTGCTTTGTTTCTTTTCTAACAAGGAGCGTGAGGCATGATTTTGAGTATTTCCATTAAAAGGGCTGGTCTTTATGGTAAACTCCAATGCAAGAAAAACATCTCTGCCTGGTGAGCTGGGAGGAGGGGGTAGCAGGGTGTAGAGTTTCATCTCACCAAACTTTAGTCAATGTAGATGGTCAGCTCAGCTACTTTGTTAAGGGAAGCTGAGAAACTGGTCCTTCTAAATGGTGGTTTGCCTCATTTTGAGTTTTTTGGTTCCAAGCAAGTACCAAATGCCTCGAGGCATTCTCCAGAAAATGGGAAGCCTGAGTTGATTAAAAAGTAGATGCCTGGACTCTGATTCAGATGACAACCCCGAGGCAGGTAGTAGGTGGTAGGCAGTAACTTGCAGGACCTACCTCAGCCACTGGAGAGAGGAAGTTTTCTAAACCAAGAAGGTGTTGGGTGATCTGGAGATATCTGTGGACTAGTGCAGAGCACTTCAATATTTCTCAATGAATTGCCAAGAGGTGCTTCACACATGGACTAAAGGACCTTGTCTGAACACTAGTAACTTGGAGCTGCCATAATAGATGGCTCCATCCATATAGGAGGATGCTGCATATGATAAGGTGAAGAAATGGAGAAGGAGTGCTGGTTAGGAGTGCTCTTCAGACTAGAGGATTTGGGTCCACATGTCTCTCTTCTTGTCCTGAGATGGGGTCAGCCATGCAACCAAGGATGCAGAAATTGTGGGGTCAGCTGAAAATCAGAGATCCTTACTCTATAGTCTGCCTAGAGAGGAGGCTGGACAATGCAAGTCCCTGCTGGTGTAACAGTCAGTATATATTTTTAATATCAAGTAATAGTATATTTAATACCTATAGTAGTGTACACTATTTCACTAACCTTTTTCCTTTTGACACAGGGTAAGAATGGATCACCTGGATCTGCAGGAGAACCTGGCCCAGCAGGTAACCCAGTAAGTGTCACAAAGAGAATCTCATGCAGTAAGCAGTTATGTCAAAGAGAGGTGTCTGATGAAGTGGAGGTGGAGTAGATTATGTGTAGCTGCTTACCATCCCTGAAGGTGTCACGTCTGAAGATCAGTGATCTGAAAATCACTGGCTGGCCACAGCATCTGGGGCCAAGGGAGGGAGGTTGGCTACGTTCCTGGAATTGAGCTGCTAGCTGGGTCATCATTTTTTTCCCAGCAAAAGTTAAGTGTTCACAGAAAAAGGAAATGATTGATTACCTGCTATGAACAAAAAGATTGGCATGCCTCATCTTCACCAGTAGATTTAATTTTGCCAAGCAGAGACTGTGCAGCCAGTAGAGAGTTGTCACAAGGAAGGAGAGGGCCTTGGGGAGTTGGCAGACTGCCATTGAGGAGTAGCAGCAGCAGAAAAATCCTCCCCAGGCACTTGGGGAAAGAGCAGGCAGTGGGCAGTAAACCAAGATCACGAAGCAGAATGAAACCATCCCCCAGGGCCATCCTGTGCAGAAGAATAGCATGGTAATGAAGAGCTGTAAGGAGGAGAGTGAGGAAGATTTTATTTCTCTGTTCTGCTGCTGAAAATTGTTCAGGATTCAGCAAATCCATGCAAATGTACCTTTGTGTCCAGTAGCATCTGTTGAAATGCAAGGCTATTCTCTCTGTCCACCTGGACATTACAGCTTGCTATGCTGGTAGAACTCGGATAGAAACAAAGGCATAGCAGGAGGAATCTGAAAAATTGCAGAAGGATTTCACTCTTCTTTGTGAACCTTGTAATGCCATAAAGCAATCTCGGCCTCAATGCAGACTTGTGCCCTCACCACGTAGTGCTTTGCTGCAGGGATGTCTGAGGCTGCAAGGATGTCGAGAGGCCGCAGAGGCATGAGCAACACCTTTCTGCACGGGGAGGTGATAACTCACAGATTACAGGGGTGGTGCAGTCCCCGAGCCTTTCTGCAGCCAAGAATTAGCACTATTGCTTTTTTTTTTTTTTTTCTCCTCAATACAAATTCTTCCTACCTTCCTGGGGCCACTGACATTTCTTCTTACCCGTGGATCCCGCTGTTGCCTTTTCAACCTTCATTTCTTCTTATCATCATGCCTGTTACCAATTCCTGTTACTGCTTTTTTGGCTTTCTGAGTCTTCACCAGACCACTATGTCTTTGGGATGCCCTGTGACTGCCAAAGGGGGGTTATTTTTTAATTATCCTCTTGTTATCACATTACCAAGACAGTCAATGAATGACCCAGGGACTCACAAGGCATCTTCCTGCACAAACACAGAACTACAGCAGTCTCTGCTTTAGAGGATTTACAGTCCAAAAATAACATAAGAGATTAAAAAAGGATAAATTCAGATGTATGAGAAAGAGGAAACAATGAGACAGTATTGGTCAGCAGAACAGACAGTCATCTCATCAGTATCCTTCTCTGTCATTAAAATTAATCCTCTCCCTTTCATAAAGGTTATTATGGGAAGTATTTCCATGTGCTGTACAAAAATCCATTTATTTCAGACTTGCCTGGAAATGCACTAATTTCCTTCACTATGTGGTGTGATGAGCCAATATATTTTATTTCTATATTGAAAAAAGGAGAAGCAAGAAAGATTATCGTGCCAATAAGGGTTTCTTTTCCACCTTCAGCATTGCTGACCTGTAATCACAAAATAAATCCTGCCAGGAACTTTTTCCTTTTGCATCTGCTGGGGACTGGTGCCCATGCCTCTTCGCAGGGCTTGTGCTTGAGCCTGCACACAGCAATGCAGCCCAGCCCCTGACATCTCTGGGGCTGATGGCTTACCCCAAAGCCATGGGTTTTGTGCCTGTCAGGTTCGTTGGTGCTCATTTTACAGCAAGATGGTCTTAAAATGAAGACAAGTTTTACTCTAAGAAGAGACACATTCCAAATTAGAAGGCAGGGGACAAAGCTGTGAAAGAAAAAAAAGTAAAAAAAAAACCTATCAGAAGTGTACATGAAGTGGCTCTGTATCATGAATTCACATTTAATCTGCCCTAATCTGTAAAACAAATCTATAGTTTGGCAGAATATGACAAGAGATAAATAAAAAGCAGTTGTTTTTTAAATTGGACCTGGAAATAAAGTTAAAAGAGCAACTTGGTATTTGCCTGTTGATTGTATTCTCAGATTTTTGGTCTTATGGCCTTCTGCACTGTTTCCCTGCTGTTGCACATCACAGCGTTTCAGGTCTGCAACACCGCCTTATAAGCCATGCAGTGCCAGAATTACCACTGAACATACCTCCTGTCACTTCCATAATTGTCACTTCCTTTTCATCTTCTTGCAGGGACCTCACGTAGTTTATTAATAATGCAAGTGTGGTGTTTGCAATCTGCTTTTCTGAGTGACTTTGTCCTTCCTTTCCTTGTCAGTTTTTGGGAATCCTACTGCTACCGTGAAATTTCCCAGTTCTGATGTATCTGCAAATGCATGCTCTGGAAAAGAGATGTTGGAGAAAGGGCTATTAGTATCTCTATTATTTCTGTCCTAAGGGTCCTAAAGGAAACAAAGGAGAAAATGGCAGCCCAGGACTCCCTGGCTTCATAGGACCCCGAGGACCACCTGTGAGTACATCTGGGGATTGATTAGACTCACTAATTGCCTGCTTTGAAATGCTGGACTGATGAAGGTGGAACATAGTCATCTTTAATTGGGTAAAAAACACAGGCAGGAATCCAAGAGATCAAGAAAGCAAACTCTGCACTTCTAAAGGAAATTGGATTGAAAAAATAACATTTTTCTTATGAATGATCATCCATAATCTCATTTACTGAGGCGATACCTGTCAGTCACCCCTGATTATGTGTGCATTAATCAGGCCAGTTTAATAGTCTTCTTAATGTGGTTACAGGGTATTTAAGTTACTCAACTATATATCTGCATGAACCCCAGACAGGCTAAATAGGGAAAGTTTAAGTGCTGATAGTAATATAGGTACTTCTGATATTTGCTGTTCCAAGGAAAATTCCTTTGTTACCAGCAACAGAGGTATATTGCACTTCAAGCATTCATGTATTTCCCAAAGTGATTTAAAATAACACATATACATGTGGAAACATCACAGCCTTGAAATCCAATATCTTCCAAGGTAAGTAAAATATGTTACATTCCACTGGAAGAATGAAAAACGTTGACGTTAGGTAAATATTTTTGTTTCTAGCTCTTTTGTGATTTAAAATGAGATTTAAAAGGTTTTCATGTGAATCTAGCAGAGCTGAATTGTTCACAGGATGATTCTTTTCTTCTTTTCTTTGGTTTTTTTTTTTTATGATTGGAAAGAGTGTCTCATGATGAAAAGAGGAGGAAGAAATATTTCTCTGGAAAATTACTTTAAAGTAGCAAACGTGGTGGCCACTTAAAACTAAAGTGGCCCTAAGGAATACTTGAATGAGCCTGATGCTGCCTAATTTGGAGCTGATGTGATCACACACCTGTGATTAGTTACATTGCTCATATGCACATACATAGATGAATGCTAGTGCTGTCAAAGTTGTTATATGTGTTTCCAGATTATGGGAAAAAATACCACCTGCATGCATACATTATAGGTATGGCATCCTGGCCTGCATCAGGAATAGTGTAGCCAGCAGGAGCAGGGGGGTGATCATCCCGCTGTACTCAGCTCCGGTGAGCCGCACCTCACGTACTGTGTTCAGTTTTGGGCCCCTCACTACAAGAAAGACATTGAGGACCTGGAACATCTCCAGAGAAGGGCAGCAAAGCTGGTGAGAGGTCTGGAATACAAGCCTTATGAGGAATAAGTGAGGGAGCTGGGATCGTTTAGTCTGGAGAAAAGGAGTCTCAGGGGAGACCTCATCACACTCTACAAATTCCTGAAGGGAGGTTGTGAAGAAGAGGGGGTTGGCCTCTTCTCCCAGATAACTAATGATAGGACTCGATGGAACGGCCACAAGTTGCACCAGGGGAGATTTGGGTTAGATGTCAGGAAAAACTTTTTTCTCCCAAAGAGTGGTCAGGCACTGGAATGGCCTGCCCAGGGAGGTGATGGAGTCACCATTCCTGGCAGTGTTCCAGAAGTGTCTGGAGGAGATGCTACAAGACATGATTTAGTAGTTTAGTGGGTAGTATTGGTGATAGGAGGACAGTTGGGCTAGATAATCTTGTAGGTCCTTTCCAACCTTGTGTTTCTATGATTCTATTTGTAAATTGTAAATGGACTATAAAGACGAATCTTTCCATTCACAGAATGGGAAAGTGGGCAGAATTTAGTAATATCTAGTTTAATGTTTGCTTTCCTTTATTTGCACTTCAGGATAGATGTGACTTTTTTCACTAAAATGCAAAAATTATATTGCCTAATTATCACATTATAATCGTAATAGTGTGCTTGTTATTTGATGTAGTACTGAAATACAGGCAAGAATTCAGGCTCAAACTTGCTTTATCACTGGCTCTGTGTCTGTTGTCTCAGGTGGCATAATACAGGATAGTACCTCACTTTAAAAAATTTTATGTCCATTACATCTTTAGACTGTTCTGGCCATCACATTGGCACAGATTAAGCTGAAACAGCCCAAGTCAAGTTTATGAAGCTTTGTAAAATGTAAGGAAAAGGAATAAAATATATTTAAAGGAGGAACACACTTTCAATGAAACATCCGTCCTGATCTCAGCTAGTTTGGTAAAAATTACTTCCTTTAATTTACAAACATTTACATGGTATGCAGCTTTACTAAAAAATGTTTTCTAAATAGTAGGATGCGTCTTTCAAGGAATGTCCTATAGCAGTAGGATAAGGATAAATCATCCAAACCTGCTGCTGTGTAGCAGAAAACTTGTGCTTTGAACAGCAAGCAAGACTCATTGTTATCAGGTAGGGTCTTCCTTGCAGCTCCATACTAAATTCACTCTCTGTATCTCTCAGGGAGAACCAGGAGAGAAAGGCCCTCCCGGAAAGGAGGTAAGTGAAATTTCCAGTTGTTTCAAAGCAGGGCTGGTGTCTTGGGAGAAAAACAACATGAATTTGTTGGTTTGCAACAAATTGTTTTTTTCTTGAATTGTTGATATTCGTGAACAAACAGGGAGCTCTCAGGAATCTATGGGTATGTCAGGGAAATAAATTTTCCCCAGGTCACAAGAATCATTGCAAAGGCATACACTTGATTATTTACTCTTATTATGGATAGCTTTTTCATGCTTACCCTTCTTATTTTTTGCAGGGTGCACCAGGGAAACCAGGTGAAATTGGCTCCAAAGGAGAGAGGGTAGGTTGGGTACTATTATTTCATTACCTTGAAGTAGAGAGGGCTATTTTGAGTTAGGGGCTAAGGAAGGGGTCATTCAAGAGTGAAGAGCAGCCTGTAGAGATCTGCTGTACTCCCCAGCCTCCCAGCCCTCTCTTTAATCATTCTCCATCAGTAATAATTTGTGGATCATTTGTAATGCACCAGATGTTGTGTTCAGTAACTTTGCCAGCTCAGCTGTTTGTGATTCGCTGTGCTTGGAAATCAGAAGTTTGCCTCTTATTTTGTGGTGGTAATGTCAGCTTTTTCACTTAGGGAGAGCCTGGCATTAAAGGAGAAAAAGGCCCTCAAGGAGAAAAAGGCCCTCCAGGTGATCCTGGGATACCTGGTCATAAAGGCCATCCAGGACTGATGGGTCCCCATGGACCTCCAGGAGACACTGGACAAGTCGGACCTCCTGGGCCTCCAGGACAGCCTGGATTTCCAGGACCAAGGGTAAGATTGCCAGAGAAGAGCTTTCTACAGTAATTTTGCTGCTACCTAAGATAATAAACAAACTGATAGAAACCAGAGAAAGTGGGTGCTATAATGGAGAAGCAGTGTTTTTGATCTCCTGTCTCTTGAGACCTGAAAAGAGAGCTAGAGCATATCCCAGGACAACGTTGGGGGGCTGTTGGACGGAGATTCAGGAGAGCTGAGCAATGCAGACCTATAGCCAGGGCCGCCAGTCCTTGACACCTTATACCCCTAAAGGCCTAAATCAGATCGTGTGACTATGGCCGTGGGTCTGGAGGTTGAAAAAGCTTCTTTCTCTATGGGTGTTAATATGCAGCATTGTGTATGGAGGTCTTATGCCTTCCTCTGCCGCTGGTTGTTATGAGAGACAAAAAGCTGAGCCGTGAAAAGGTCACCGCACTATTCCTGGAAATCTTGGAGTCAGCTCATCAGAATTCATGAAATCCTATTTTTGTTTGATACTCTTTTTATTTTTTTTTTCCCTAACGGGAAACAATCTCGCTACTGAGAGTGCCTGAGGGTAATATATGTAGAAGAATGAGAAAAAGTACCAACACTAGTGAAGCTGCTATCCCCATCCTGAGGATGAATGTGAGAATACCTCAGAGGGGAGTAAACAGTGAAATAATCTCTGATGTAAAAGCTGGGTAAATTTTCATGTGCCTCAACAACATAGAGATTTGATGAAATCCAGTGATGATTATGGAGACTTAATGCAACTAATACGGTTAAAGCTTGAAAAGATAATTTGTAAGCCTTCAAAATATATTCCACAATCATGTTTACTTACTGTAATATTCACTAAGAGCCATCGTAAATGGTTAGTACTTAATGGCAAAATTGTTTCTTTTGTCACTAACAAGCACATCTTTTTCTCATGCAAAATTTGTGTTGGGAAGCAGGCAGCAAATAGACCAACTCTGTACTTAACAGCAATGTTATTGATTAAAATTGAAATGTCTCTTAGCTATTGGATAAAATCTACACTTAGAGACTAACTTCTGATTCAGAGGACCTCACAAGGTTTTTTATAAACATGGAGGACACAGACTTCATCCTTGTATGTGAAAAGGATTGGTGTGAGGCAAACATAACACTTTCCTGTGCATCTCTCATACACAAAAGAATGGAGCCTTTAGATAAACCAGAAGTATTTTCAAAACTGGTAAAAATTGAAATAATAATTTTAGCCAAAAAATGAAAAGTGTCTTTCAAGTGAAGCTTTATGATTTACAAAGGAAAATATTTTGTCTTCCTGGATTGAAATGGTTTATTTTTTACATATAGCTAATTTTTTTTCTTTTGTGTTTGTGCAAAGACAAGAGTCGCAACCTAAAAAAATTCTCTACCACCTACTAAAATGCTTTCATTGTTTCTTCCCTTGCATCATCCAGAGTGGTTGTTCGCGTAGCTTTGAATTTTGACAGCTATTGCAGCTATTCAACAGCAACGTCACACAAAAGAGCTGAGAGAGGGCATGACAGATACTGTCCCTTGGAGGCTGGGTAGGGGACTGAGGCCAGGCAGTGACATCCCATCTCCCTTCAACTGCCTGAAATTGGACAGAACCTTGTACTTATTTGGAAGAATGGGTATCATATACGTAAACTGGATTCTGTTCCCTGACAGAGGGCCTGTTGGTGGATGATATGTCCAGTATGAGCGTTTTAAGCAAGTCTACATATTTAAGTATTCTGTAGACATGTGCTTCTCCCAAATCATGGTTAGAACTGGAAGTGACCTTAAAGAACAGCAAGTTCCAACACCCTTGCCATGGGCAGGTACACCTACCACCAGACCAGGTTGCTCAAAGCTCTGTCCAACCTGGCCTTGAAGACCTCCTGGGATGGGGCATCCACAGCTTCTCCGGGCAACCTCAGCCAGTGTCTCATCACCCTCATGGGAAAGAATTTCTTCATAATGTCTAATCTAAATCTCCCATGTTTCAGTTTAAAACTGTTATCCTTCATTCTATCGCTACATAATGAATCCCCCTCCAGCTTTCCTGTAGGCCACTTTTAGGTACTAGAAGGGGCTATAAGGTCTCCCCAGAGCATTCTGTTCTCCAGGTTGAGCAACCCCAACTCTCTAAGCCTGTCCTCATAGGAGAGGTGCAATGAAACATACAATGCTGAAAAAGGAGGCAGACTTCCAGTTATAATTTCATAGAGCACACGGTGTCTCCTAATTCAATTTCTACTACTTCTTCTCTGCCTGGGTATAGGAGGGAGATTTTCTCTGGGAAGGAGACAGGGACAGTATGCCATCTATTCTCTCTGTTAGGCTCCCTCCTTACACTGCTGACTCCGTGGCTTGCCAGCACGTTCAGTATTGTGGATGTTTTGGGTCCCTTTATGTTCTTCTTTCAGACAATCCCTGCGGCCCTGTGTATGCTATGGGTGATGAAATGCAACCCACTAAACCCTTTGTGGACGGTTTAATTTGCACATCCGCTGGCTGTGACTGTGATGTCTTGTTATTGCTGTTATTATTACTCTCTAGGGGGAACCCCCGTCTCTAGACACTTTGAGAAGGCTCATCCAAGAGGAGTTAGCCAAGCAGCTAGATGGTAAGTAATCAGCTCTGGGAAGCCAGAAGATATATCTGAGAATATGAAAGATACTTTACATATCTGTGGTGACACCTTAACTTCTCCTTCTTATGGAGGGCAATGTTACAATATGCCTGCCTGGCATAATGTGTAAAATGACATATGTTTAGAAAGCTTCATGTTCCTGGCAAAAGCACAGAGGCTTTCTCCCTTCTTCAGCCCAAGGCCATTGCCTGTCCTAAGCAACTTGTGGCTTTTTGCTACCAGAACAGATTTGCTGTAGACTCATTCCTGCAGATGCCTGGGCTGAGATGGTAGGAGAAGAGAAGATTCAAATTCAAGCAGAGCAATTTGGGGCCCTGGAAGAGAAAGTGAACAGAGTAGGAGCACACAGAAGGATGATGGGCTCATGTAAACTTATTTTTGAGGTCCCAGCTGGAGGAGAATGGCTGCAACAGTATGAGGAAAGGGGTGGAGTGGGTGTAGGCTGCTGCTTTGCTCAAAATATGTGATTTGAAGACCACTGCTGACCTCATCTACAGTGAAATGCAAAGGTGTTTAGTGCTTCTCACACGACTCTTAGAGCTGATGACACATAGCTGTAGGCATTTTCCTCCATGCTTAAAATCATGGTTCAATTGAGTGATTTATTTGAAGGATTTTATTTACCCACTCTCAGGCTTAAACCTCCATGACAATCTACAAGCATTCAAAATTTTCGATCAGTGATGAGAAGATAGAAAACCCTTCTGCCTCTATTCGGTAGGATGTTTTTGTGATGCTGAGTATGTCTTAAGAGCTCTCTAGGCTGTTCAAGATCTTCATATGGAAGTGGCAAACAAATATGCCTGCTGGGAAATTGAAGAACCTGCTGACGCAGAGAGCTGCCTTAGTTTCTGACTTCACAGGCAGAGATGGGCCCATTAGCTTTAACTCCACACGTGTAACAGCCCAGAACAAGAAAAGTAAGCTTTCTCTCTACAGAGCAGCAATGTAGCATCTTGCTCTGTGTAGCAGAAGCAGTGGAAATAGACTCTCCTTTTCAGAGCAGTAAACATTCCAGTTTGACAGAAGTCCACCAGCTGCACAGCTAAAGGAAAGGGCGTTTCCGATCCTGGTAGAGAAGGAGAAGAGAGAATTAAGTATGGAATTTAGTAAAGGTTTAAAGCCACTGAGAAATTGAGTTAAATAGTTTTGAGAGGATCAGTGAGGCACCACCATGGCTTATGAAGTACGGATGTATGGGGACATCAAACATATGGCCCTGAAAAACTGATCTGTGGCAATACTTTCACTTTACCGGGTCACTGATTCTGGCTCTCCATGTCTTCGAAGCACTGAACTTCTAGTCTAACAAACTCATTTTTCTTTCTTCACAGCAAAGTTAGCTTATCTCCTGGCTGAGTTACAGCCTGCACATGTTAAAGCATCCCATGGCAGACCAGGACCTCCTGGTCCCCCCGGGAAGGAAGGACTCCCAGGAAGAACTGGCCCTCCAGGAGAGCCTGGACAGCCTGGACAGGCTGGGTCTGAAGGGCCACCTGGACCGATTGGTCCTAAAGGTGAGTGAAATTTGGTGTGTTTGGGAACTCCAATAAAGGGATGTGTTCACCACACTTTGACGTCCACCTCCACTGTTAGTAGCATTTAAGTGATCCTCAAAATGCATATGTTAGAAACTATCTGTTGAACCAGATGTGGAGAATGTGACCAGGAATTTCTGTCATGTTACACCTCTGTCCAGAATTGAAGAAGGATGAGTTTTCATTCCCACTTAACATCCCACCTCAAAGGATTGGCCATGGAACACCTATTGTGGTATTCTTTACTTCTGTAGATCATGCTTATAAGTTCATTATTTTTCTTTCCCTCTCTACAGGAGAAAGAGGAGCAAAGGGTGAGAAAGGAGACACTGGTGTTGGCCAACGAGGGGAAATAGGTCCTCCAGGAATTCCAGGTGGGTTTATTCAGAACACCTCACAAAACAAATCACTTAATAGATAGATAATCAGGACAACATAAATATGGCATACATGATTTCTGTAGAAAGTGCTCCAAAGGGAAGAAATGTATTATTAGCATCATATCTGGCCACCTTTGTTTCCTCTGTCTGTTTGACAGGCACTATGATCCATCTCAGTAAGAGTTAGGTTAACTGACCTTTGGGACAAACCCAAACTCAAGCTTTAATTACTAGATACGCTATGAAGTGTCCCCTATACTCTTGCCAGAATCTTGTTGTGACTAAGCTGAACCCAGAGGTCCTGGCAACTTCAGATGTTATAAAAGGTCATATCCAACACCTGTACCCTAGGCATACAGCTCATGGTGGCAAAGCAGCAGCAAATATATTTTGCTTCTAATTTGAAATTAGGAGCCATTGATCACTTTTGCCTTCGCCCTGCCTTGTTGGAGAAGGAAACTATGGGGAGCTTTCATATCTCCATGGTGTGCATTTGGCACACTGGCCCTGCATTGCCTTAAAATAACAATGGACATGCTGTGCTTAATACAAATGAATTATCTCCCAAAGCTGGCTCTTGCCTCAAGCTTTCCCATCCTCACCTCCTCTCTATGAGGAATATTTGTCATTAGTTGGCTTGTCCAGCTGCACAACTTCAGCAGTCTGGTGACAGAGGAAGAACAGCAGTAGCACACCATTGTGCAGCCCAAGGATGCCACAGGGAGTGGGAATCATGTATTCAGGTGAGACACACTTACCACATCCTTGAAGATATAAGCCAGCCAGACCCCAGTCCATGGAAGCTGATGTTTGCACCCATGTTGGCAGCAAAACCACTCATCAAGGGCATTTTGTTTTTATTTTAGGCCTCCCAGGGGAGCCTGGTTATGCCAAAGATGGGATGCCAGGACCACCTGGCCCTCAAGGTGAAGCTGGGGTACCTGGTCTCGCGGGACCTCAAGGACCTCCAGGAGCCAACGGGCAGTGTGACCCCTCTCAGTGTGCTTACTATGCAAGCCTGGCTGCCAGACCAGGCAATGTCAAAGGGCCCTAGTGTGCAGGGGGTACCCCCAGACTTGTTTTTAAAACTTGAATCCATCACGCCTGCCAAGAGCTCTCAGATATCTTTAACTGGGTTTCTTTTGCGGGAGGCCTTCTAAAGCCAACAAATGCTGCCGGTCGGTCAGATTATTTTTATGAATTATAATTATTATTATTATTACCTTTGATGTGATATGTGAATTTGTTTTTGTTTTCTCTAACATCAGGGCATGTTACAACATTAAAAATAAGTGGGTTTTTTCCTCTTTTGAAGAGCATACAGTATTTATGCATTGTGTAGCTGTTTATGCAAAACCATTCTGATACCAAAATTTTTGTCTGTTATCTGGTTAATTCTTTCCAAAGCTTTACCCCTCACCCTTGAAACAGAAATCCAGTCCTTCACTGTACAGTCCAGGACATTAACTGTGAGACACAGGATGATTGCAGGATTGTTGGTGCTATCTACCACCCACGTGGAGGGGAGGAAGGCAAAGTCATGCCAAAGCTGGGGACAGGGTCTCCAGTATATTCAGCTCACAGTGGACAGACAGCTATGAATAGCCAGCATGTGTTTCCCAGAAATTCCCTGTTAAATTTAATGTTCTTCTGCCCATAAGTGAATCTGTATCCTATAGGAACTACTTTTTATGGGACCATGTCGGATCTCACAGTAAGGCCTGATGAGAGACCTCAGAGATGATCTAAACCTTCTCACTACTCCCTGTGGAAGAACATCAGTACTCAGAGGGTTTGGTCTTACCAGATGGAGCTCAGCTTCTTTCTGTCAGGGAGATGCCTCTGCAAAAAGCTGTGATACTGTCCTCCATCATCTCAGGGATGACAAATCCCCTTTTCATTGTCAGCGCACACACAGCTCCCTACCACTGCTTCACCTCAAAATCAGCCAGAGAAGCATAGAAAGTCACCTGGCATTAAATATCTCAGGAAGCCAAGTGTGACCCAACTTGACCATTTTGGATGATCCACTGTGATTATAATCTGGCAGGTTGCATTTTAGAGGGTAAATGAGAAGGCGCAGGCTGGTCTGGGTGAAGGTTATTCTCTCATGAAAGGGTCAGAGCAAAGAATTCTTCAGAAACCCAAAGAAAATTCTGTTTGAGGGTGAAAGTGAAAGGTCAGACACAGTCTTTTTTTCCCTATCATCTAATTGCCAAAATCAGCTTGAGAATGCAAAGAGAAAGTAAAGAGGGGATGGAGTCTAAAAAGACCTTCTTAGTAGGTCATCTGTGAGTTTAACCCTATGACCAAGGCAATACCACCCACAAAGGTACAGATTTGAGAGGTGATCAGGCCTCAAACGTACGTTCCAGCCAGCAGAGCAGCTGCAGTTTCAAAACTCTTCTGCACGAAGCAGTTTGTCGTTAGAGACTGGAGCAATGAACCTCACAATGTGTCTGGAAATCTCATCAGTTCTTTTGGAGATGGAAAAGGGGCACCCTGCCCTGCTGGCACGTTCAACATATGGCATGGTGCTTCCAAGCTGGCTAAACTGAACATACACCACAGCTGTCTATAACCGCCCCAGAATCAGCTCCCACTGCTAAAGCTGGGAGATAACCATTTGCCAGCCTTGGAGTCTTTCTCATCCAGTAGCAGATAAAATTTGCCTCTGCTTTACTGAAACATGAAATGAAATAACATGTTCACATGCCAAGGTTAAACAAAGTCTTTACTGTGTAGCTCTCAGTGGTGCTATTTTTTGCTATTTCCTATGCAAATAAACTCTTTGATTTGATTTTACTGTGTTTCTTGCTATGAAAAGGCTAATCAAAGTGAAAATATCATGAAGTGAAAAGCTTATGCTTTTAAGTAACTCTCGATGGTCTGTTACTGTTCTGCATCTTAGGTTAGCTTGCTGTGTTTCAGTATTCAGCAAGTGTGTTGATCACATTGTATTTAACAGAACCATTTTTCCTAGCCCAGGCTGAGATTTCGTCTCTCCAGCAGTGAGGCAGAATGGGTTTTCTACACTAGAGATACCTCCTAACATGGCACGAGCCATCGATTTGAAGAAACGCAATGGCAATAGGCAGGTTTTATGACAGTCAATCTTGTTAACTGGGCCATTTAATTCCTCAGCTGCTGTAGATCATCTCTCATCATGTGTGTCTGCACGTGCCAATGCATGGCATAGGCTTTAATACACTCCGGTGCATCACACAAAGGCTAGATACATAACGAAGTTCTGTTTAAGAAATTTCAGGGTTTTTCACCCCTGTGAGATGGTGCAGTGCTATCTAGTTGCAGGAGATCTAGTGGGTTTTTTGGACAGCCCTTTTCATCTGAATGTCAGCTGGAGCCATTGCCAAGAGTCTGTACTAGGAACATTGAAGGACACATCTGTATCTTTAATAGCAATTAAAAAATCTGCATGGGTTAGGCACAGACTATAGCTCTGCAACTTCTCCACTCAGAAGATGGGACGTAGCCTAATTCTCTTTGCTCCAGCATATGGTTTTCTGTTCAGTCTGTTCCTGGAGACACCCCAGACTGTCTCTGTGCCCTAAATTCAGTGGGTGCCGTTTCTCTGCTTTTTCTAAAACCTTGTTTTGTCTCCAGCCAGTTAAATGGCATAATCTGTCACTAGTCAGAGGAGTACAAGACACATGCTGCAGATCCAGATCAAGACCTGTGTTGAAAGCCACCCAGTTCCTATGGATATAGTCATCCAAGGGAGGCTTCTACAGCTGCCAACTCTTACAGAAGCAAGCCCTCTGTGGATCCACCAGCAATAAAAGGTAAGAAAGGAGGATGAATTTGCAGGAATTTCTTCCCTGCATGCCCAGACACCAAAAGCTGTAACCGTTTTTGCCTCAGTCTGTTCACAGGTATTTGCAGTCTTTGGAAAGTTGGCCTGAGGTTGCTTTCCAAATTAGGTCTGCCATCTGGGCGGATGGTAAACCTACAAGTACAGCCCTGGGCATGGTCAGGAGATGCCCTCCAGAAAATGCAGATTCCTCTGTGCCTGAGCAGGTGACTGTGCATGCTGGAAGGTGACAAGCAGACATATATTGTCTGTCCAGCATCTTGCAAGGTGACCGTGCAGGCAGGAGGTGGCAGATAGGACATGGACATGCTGATGGCCTCTCCCCTAACTGCTCTTGAGTAAAGGGGACAGTGGCTTTCACATCTCAGTGTTTCTGTCTGCAAAAAAAGCAGCTGGTGCACCACCATAAAGTCTGTTCACTGGGTCTGAGGTTTAAACCCAGGAATACATTGATATGTTTGTTGATTATTTTTTTTAATTTGTTTTTTGACTGGTCCTGTGGTAAGAGAGAACATACCGATAAAATTGCATTAGAGAGCCAGATAATGTATTATTTATATATTTTTTAAAATGCTAAATACACATGGGTTTTATGGCATCACTTTAGGTTGCTTCTTTTTCTTTTTGTTAAATCAAGTGTGTAAATTATTGCAATTACAGCAAACAGACCATTATTTAATTATTTTTTTTGTTTGTCAAATAAATTAGAAAAACAAAACAAAGCAAGAGAATCACTTGGGGGAAATATTTTTTGTGTTAAATTATTTAACAATTTGCACTTGTTTTCCAAACTGTTTGAATTAGCTACTTTTTGGAAGCTGTAGTAGGGAGTGGATTATTTTCCTTCTTTGCCACCTGCAAGTGACTCTTCTCAGTACAGCCTTTTCCTGAGCTGTCTTTTTCCCATCTCTTGTTGTTAATATGGGACAATTAAACTTTGCAAGGCTGAAGTCTTTTCCAGATCTTTGTTTGGAGACATGTAATCAAAGCAAAACTACTCTGTTCAAGACTAACTCAAATGTGTGTGTTTTTTTTTTTTCCAGAGAAACACTAAAAATGCTGTTGCAGCTTGAGTCCAAAATGTAAAATAACAAGCAAGCTCTGAGCTTGAACTGGCTGGGAAATGGACATGTATTTTATATTCCAGGCAATATAAAAAAAATATATAAAATTATATTTAAAAAAAAAAAGGAAAATAGAGTTTAGTGATGGCCCAGACTTTTAATGTGGAAACTGGCCAAGCTCTGCCCTGCAATAGTTTCCATTTTGACAGCTTCTGGAGCAAGAATTGATGTTTAGGCATGGCTGGGTGTCACCATCTGACATGCCAGAGACACTGACAGGGGACTGGCAGGGATGATGTAGGGAAGTCTTTCCAGATCTGCAGTGGGCCACCCTAGGGAGAAGTATGTATCACATCAAATGATGTAAGATGCTTATGTCTAGGTACCCGAATCCCATACTCAGTCTCTCACAGTGGGATTCAGAGTCAGGCCATGGCACCTGCATTTTAGCAGCTCCAATGTGAGCTGCGGAGCTTGGAGAGTGCTTCAGCTTATCTTAAAGTAGTCAGCTGAAGCACTCTGGGCTCTGTTGCCTCCACTACTAAGTCTTCATGGATAAAAGATCCTCTGGTAGCTATCTTTATCTTCCACTACTACTGACACATATTCCCAAAGAACTGGTGTGGGGATATATGTGTTACAGATAATGAGATGCTGGGTGCTATGTAACTAGTAGCCAGAAAACTCAGAGGGACAAGATTATGTTTACAAACCTGTATTATTCTTGTGCCAGAGAATAGGAGGAAAATTTTCTTAAAATGACTGTGCTAACTCAACAGTAACTACACAGTCTGAAAGAAGTTCATTACTACGTCTTTCAGCCTCCATTAGTTGGAGTCCAGTGCTGCTGAAGGATAAGATTGCTGCTCCATGGCCTGTGGAGGAAAAGCAGCACAAGGACAGAGCCAGCTTGCAGATGAAGGCAGGCAAATGTCCCAGTCTGCAGCCCTGCATAGGGGTGAACATCTATCAAAGACTAGAGGAGTTCTCCTTGCAGCTGCCTCTGCAGAGCCAGCGCTGCTGGGGTAAAAGTCTCTGCCTCAGCCACCCAATTGACTGCTACATCCCAATTTAAGCACCTGTCTGAGTAATTACCTTAGGGTAATTGACCGTAGGGTAATAAGGGGTCTACCAGAATCTGAACTTTTCTTTAAACACCTTTGTAAATGGTGAAGTTAAATTAAGAAAAGCCTGCTTAACTTCATCAGTCTGGGTTAAACCTGGAAGTCACGAACAAACATTTTTGTCTTCTGACTTATGAATTGGGAAGACCATGAAGACATGAGGAACAGAAGACTGGTTTTCAGTGTTGTTTTACAAAGCAGATTTTTGCTGTAAGGGCCAACTTCTGAATACCTTGCATAGCTTGACTCAAGAATATTGATGCTGGCAATATTCTCATTGGAGTTTGAGGTAAGAAGGAGAATGTCCTGCTGGGTCTCTAGGGGCATCATGTGTTGAAACTATGGACTCCTTGTTATTTTACATTTTGAATCATGAACCTTATGTAGAAAGCACAGGGGAACAATTTGACAGAGGGATATTAATCATACTCTGATGTTCCCAATGAGCCAGTGATCAGCACCAGGAAGAAGGATGTCCTGCAAGATGGAGCATACAAGAACCTGCCACCTTGGTAAAGGAAAACCCAGGGTCAAATTCCAGGTGTGAAAATGTGCAACAGAAGAAGAGTGCCCAATGTCACAAAAACCTTTCTCTCTCTGATGATTGCTTTGGCAGTGCATGAAGTGCTGTCTGAAAGACTCAGGGTTTGATTTGAAGAGATAAGCATGTTTAAGCAGAAGGCAGAACACACGGCAACTCAGTTTATTTCACAGGACAGACGTATTTGACAATGTGTTCTTAGAAACACATTTTTCTCTTTGGTAATGCAGGAGATGGCTTTTGTCCAAGTCTGAAATTACTCTCATTGCAATAACTTCTTCAGCACTTTCTTGATTGGAGTTGAGTTTGAGTCCTATTTTTATGGTCAATTGAGGTCTGTCATTTCTGGTAAGCAACTTTCCCTTGCAAGTGAAAAATCTCTCCTTTCCTTGGCTGTTGTATTCCTGTAGCACCATCCTTGTCTGAGGAGATCAGAACTGAGCAGTGGGAAATCAAAGCTGATGTGGCCCTCCCTTCCTTCAGAAGACCTGACCTGGTAAACCTGCTTACACCATACATCTGGCACATTGTCTTCTACCTTTGGTAGCCAGTGGGAGGCTGTGGAGACCCCCTCTCCTCGAAAAGCTTTAGAAATGGTTACTCTAACATTTATTTTTTTTTTAGTGGAAAGCCTTAAGGATTAGAGAATGAAGTAAAAGATATGGGTTTTCTCAGCCTGAGGCTTCAAACCCACAATTTTCTCTTTCCAGGAAAATGCCTTGCTCTCTACACCACACAGTGTGCTGGGTGGTTTGGGATAAACCTGGATTTTTCATGTCTCCTATGCCAGCAAGGAATAAAGATTTGCTTTTAAATACGCCAGAGCAAGTGCAGCACCTGAAAGTCAGTATCTCTCTGGTGCAGGAGTTCATAAGCTCAGCAGGAGGGAGAACGACTTCCAGACTCCAAAATTGATTCTTTATTATTTTTGCTGAATGTTAAAGGCGCAAAGTGACCTGAGGACAGGATCTGTTCATGGTTCCCAGCTCCCAGGCCACCAGCTGTGAGTCTGTCGTCGTCTTCTCCCATTTACTATGTCCTTTATCTGGTCCCATGTACCATGTGTTTTGTCTACCCAGCCTTACTGCTTGCATTGCAATACTCTGAGAGTAACGAAAGTGAATTCTTCAGATGTATTCCTCAGTGCTCCCAAAAGGAAAGTCCTACACACAAACAAGGATCTGAACCAATCTGCTGAAAAGCACAGGCACGGCACTGCAACTTCACTTTCTGAACACTGACAGGTATTTGCCACCAGCTCACTGGCTGCAACCACAAGAGGCAATGTCATAGCCTGAGAGCTGGGTTTTGTGTACGCTGTAGAACAGAAAGGGAAACACCTGATTAGGTGAGAATGCCAGGTGTTTACTCAGTGGAATGTATCTGAGCAACCCAAACGCTCTGTATGTGTGTTGGCAACATGCCTTGCAGAGAGGAAAGCTGACAGAGGTCCTCAGTCCACCAAGAGCCTCAGAGGTAGCCTGTGGAGTGTGCAACAAACCGTCAGTAGCTGTTTCGGTTCAACCGGCCACAGTTCTGTGGGACAATGGATGCAGCTACTTCCTTTGGATGTGCCTTTTCTGGCCCCGATTTGCTCTGGAGGTACCTTACAGAGCACGATCCAAAGTATGAAGGGAAGAAGAAACTCAAGATCTCAGGCAGGGATCTGGCATCAGTTCCTGTGCAGGTCTTCAGCTTAGACCAGCTGCAGGTCCTGGAGATGAGCCCAGAAAGAGAGAGCTGCTTGAGGTACCGGATGGAGCTGCTCCCCCCAGAGATCAGCCGCCTGAGGAACCTAACCTGCCTCTACGTGGACTCCAACAACCTGAAGAAAATCCCTGCCGAAATTGGCACTTTGAGTCACTTGGAGAGGCTCACTCTGAGCAACAACAGCCTGAGCTCCCTGCCCCCAGAAATGGGAGCTTTGCAGAGGTTGCACAGCCTCCACCTGGCTAACAACAGCCTCACCGAGCTGCCAGCACCCCTCTGCCAGTTGAGGAGTCTCACCTTTCTAGATGTGAGTGACAACAAAATAGGCACTATACCCTCCAGCATTCGGCATCTGGAGAAACTGGAAACGTTGCTATTGCTCTTCAACTCACTGGAGAGCCTGCCTGAGGATGTTTGTCTGTTAAGGAATCTGCACACGCTTTGGTTGGGAAACAATCATCTACGGTCCCTTCCAGCAAGCTTTGGGGAGCTGGTGAACCTGGACTGGGGATGCAATTACTGTTCATGTAACTTTGAGGGAAATCCACTGGAACGTCCTCCCCCTGAAGTCTGCAGCAGAGGCCCTGAAGAGATCAGAGATTATTTCTTATCATTTCATAGGACACAGAGAGACTAGACAACTGGTATCAGTCCTCCTGAAGTGACTGAGATGGACTTAGTCTGTGCAAATTAACTGCACAAACAAAATGTTTTTTAGATGGAAAAGATTGGTAAAATCACTCTGTGAAGCTCAAAAGCTTCCTCTCTGCTGTAAGGTGATTTCTCTGGCAGTCTTTTCCTTTGACGGTAGTATTGAACGGTGGTGTATACCTTTCCAAAATTCATTCAGGGGCAACTGTAATCTTTTTTGTTATCTATAGTTGCTATCTGAACCTACCTCAGGAAATGTTGCAGACAAACATTCGGTCTGTTTGAGAAAAGAGCAATAGCTAGTCTGAGAGGACAGCATCAGGTAAATAACCTTGTGCTGTGTAAGCAGCAATAATCCCTACTGTTTGTTTGCACACTGGGTTGGTTGGTGTTTGAGTCTGGACTTGAAGCAGGTGCAGGCTGAGATTTCTAGAAGGGTTTAAGGCCCTACAGACTTGTGGATTTGGCTTTGCTTCAGGTGGCCCAGAATCTCACTACTTTCCATGGTGTTTTACATCCAACATACAGGTGGAATCAGTTCAACCTTCTGTCTGGCTCTGGATAAGAACCAGTCTGCGTCCAGGTCCCATGAGGTACCACTCAAGTGACATCTCCATTGCTTTGGAAGGACGTAGCATATTTATTACCCTGCTTCTTCTGAACAGCAGTTTTAGCACAGGGCTGTCATGCTTTCTGGAGGCAGCATGGACTTGGCGTCCCTCCAGAGCAAAAGTCAGTGATACTGGGGCTTGGGGATGCACAGGGATAACCCATATTTCGAGCATCCAGCAATAGCAAAAAGGTTTCTGCTTCTACCAAGTCTGGGAAAGTGTTCAGAGATATTAAAATATGAGTATGTAAACTTCCTGCAAGGGAACAATTCTTAGAATTCGTGTCTATAATCATAAAAGGCTTCATCAGTGTTACATTATGGGAATTTGCTGAGACTCCTTTCAGTTTCATTTTGCTCTCTTCCCCTTAGTCTCTCATCATCGTTTTTCTCCCACCTCTCCTTAGCTTTGCTCTTTTTGTTTTCTCTGTGGCTATTCCCTCTGACATTATCTTTGTATTTCATTATTTTTGCATCAAAAGCCTCTCATTCCCTTATAAATGCTTTCCTTTGCCCTCTGTCTCCTTAGTTTCCTATTTCTCCTTTGGCCAACGTACAGAAAGCTGCAGCTTTGTGCCTTTCCTGGAAAGAAGGGCTGAGTCAGGCCTGCTGGGAGATGAACATGTGCTTCCAGGGTTCACAGAGAAAGGGAGAGAGAAAGGATTTAGAGACATTGATACATGGACCATTAAATCTCTTGTTCAGTCATTTTCTTCTTGTAGCAAAGATCAACACAAGGAACATAAGAGCTCTGAATCTGTGTGGAAATTTTACTGTGTGACAAAAGCATAACTCCAGACATTCTTAGCATGAACTGATTTTTGCACTGCTTTGACACTGAGTCTGCCGCTAACCTCATGAAGCTTTCAAACCAGCTGTTACCTTTTGGTTGTACAATAAGCAGATTCAGTATAGGAGCAGTACATCACACAGCAATAAATCAATGCTTGGCAATAACAGGTATGCAATAACATCAAACCAGCTTACTTGTTGGGTTGGTTTTTTTCTTGCAGCAGATTATTTTTAAGATGTGTGACATAGGGCAGAAAGGAGCAAAGGGACTGTGCTGCCTTTTTCACTTGGGTCTTTCTGTGACAGCCTGGAGAATCAGAGGTGAAGGAGCAGCATGTGAACTGCGAGTCCTTTGCACTTGGTCGTTTTACCTGCAGCAGGGAAAAACGGACAGTGTGTACAGTACCTCCTTAGGCTGGTGGTAGGATAGACAGAGGGTTATTTCAGGAAGGACAGATGTCAAAGGACTGGGATTTTGTTCCTATTTCTTCCAGTAATTCATTTTCTGGACTCAAGCAGGTCTGCTGCCTTATTTCCCTATTTCTCCTGCCCCATTCGATATGTGCGGTCATCATGCCTTTCTAAAGCTTGTCTACTATAGGATGTAAGTATAAAGGAAGCGCTAGTACTGGGGCACAAGAGAAGGTTATTCCCCTATTTTGGGACATCTGCAGGACTGAAATTCTCATAACTGTGGTCTTTTTCAGAGGCTTGTGACTAACACACTGAATCCTCCCAGGGTATCACCTTACATGAGTGGTATGGGGGACAATTTTTCATCCGCCTTGTCAAACTCTTCAGATCCAGCCTGGCTTTATCTCTTCTCTACTGCATAGGGTTTGGGCTTGAGGATACATTTATAATTTTGGCAGCCTTTCCCTTCTGCTTCGTGGCCAGTAGTTCCCAAAAGGCAAGTTGACTTTAGCTTGTTTTGGGGAGTTTATAAGATCTAAGAGCTTTCATTTTTGGCTTTGGCCAACCAGGTTTCATACATTAGAGGGTCCCACAAGTTTCTCATTGAGCATAAAAGCTCTTCTCAAGGCCAATCAGTGCTCAGTTTAAGTAACCCCCTCTCAAAAAAATCCACAAACATCATTTCTGAAGCCTAACTGTATCCGTTAATAATGTGTCTGTCATTCCTGGGAGTGAATGGAGATAAAAAGCGTGTAAAAGCCAGAGAGAAAATGTCATCTTTAATAAATAGTGCCAATACATTTGCTGTAATTCTCCAGTCTGCTGGGATCAAGAGAAATTCTGAGAAATTAATGCAAGTTGAGGGCACTTTGACCATCAAGCTGCCTGAGCAGACTGAATATGTTATTCAGCTAGAAGAGATTCTGTCCTGACCCCAAGCTGTCTGTCACCTCTTCCTCTCCCTTTTCCCTCCTTGCTTTCAAAATCCTGCTTTCCAAAGAGGAAACCCCAATAATGCGTACGCACTGCGGTATTCTGGCATCTGTGTTAGTGGCAGAGTTATGCAGAGCAATAACTAGGTGTTGTCATTAAGATGGCATTGAAATCTAATCTCAAACTGCTTATCCTGTGTTTGTTGTACTCTCTGTATTGTTGCTAAGCACCCTCCTTTTCCTGTGCTCATTAAAACTTCAAGTGTTAATATCAGGGAATGGCAAACTGCTAGAATATAGGCCCCTGGCGAAAAGACCTAGATATAATCCATAATCAGGGGGTGAGGGGGAGGAGGGAGAGAGGGAAATTGTTAAAGCTGACATTCAGCACTGGTGGGAATTGTTCATGCATTTCCCTTCACCCCATATTGTACTGCAAACAGACGGATGTAGGAGGAAAGCATTGTCCCCTGGAATTGCACAGGACTTTATTCTGAAAACTTTGAACTCCTGCAGCAGAACAGTAATGAAATGTAAAAGCAGTGCGTGAAAAAAGCTCCAAACAGAAATTCAGAATAATAATAAATATAAGGACAGAGGACTCTTTAATTTAACATACAAATGCATAACACTTCACAGGCTGGTAGCTCAAGCCAGACAAGTTCTGACTGCAGACAAACTGAGTAGTTTTAATGCTTGAGGGTTCACCTGAGGATATGACAGATTCTTTGCCACCCAAAATCTGTAAATCCCAGAGTCTAGCTCACCTGAAGGTACGACTGTAACACTCCAACTTGTTTTATGCAAAGTGAAAGTTAAAAAGGCTCATTCTGTGTTTAAAATTATATGGCTGCAACTATGGCTACCAGAAAGCTAAAAGATTAGATCTTAGTGTTTACTTACTTCTCCCTCAATTTACCTCTATGCGAACTTCAGCTTTTTTTTTTGTTTTGTTTTCAATGGCTATGCACAATGTTTAAAGAATTGGAGATCCCCAAGCCAGGAGCAGGGGGACCTTCATCAGAGGGGTCTTGTGTTCAGTGGTGGAGTCTCTGAGTTGGCACATCAAAAATGAAGTGGCAGTTGCTGTTCTTCTCACGTCCTTTGGAGTCAGCAGCAGATTTCCAGGCTCACTAATGCAAGACTGGTCCTGAATTCACTTTGAGTGGAGTTCAGCACTTTAGTTTTCCAGCTTTTTGAAAATTCTTGTGGTTAATTAATCAACTATATTACATATTAAAAGATCAACGGAAACACAACTTTGTCAACCACTAGAAAACAGAATACTCTGCAGCTACTGTCCTACAAACAGTACAAACATATTTTACATCTGAAAGGAGAATGTTACCTTCTGAACCTGCAGTTGTTGGGTATCTGTTCCCAGATGTTTCTATGTGTTCCCTAGTCCAGGAGAGTGTCTATCCAAATGGTCATCTTCACTGAGAGATGCTACTGATCCTGCTAACTGGATGGGCTAAAGTTCTACCTGCTCTTCTGTCTTCCTCTGTGCTCTGTAGCCTCTTCTCAGATCTTGACATTCCAACCTCAGAAATGATGATTTTCTGGTGATGCAACACTGAGTCAGTGCAAGAGATTCAGGTCTGACATGAATCCATGGGATCGATAGGTTTAATTATCAATTGCATATGATAATTCACTGTCAGAGGCCCCAGATTCAAAGATGTTGCCCTACATTTGGGCAATGGTGCCATAGGAGAAATGAAGCAATCTATCATGAGCGAGTGCCATACCATTCAGCACATCGAAGCCACAGATTTCTTACGCTTGTTAAAGATCTCAGTGGTCATCAAGAAGCTTCTTATTTTTCTGCCACCCTAGGGGAACAATAAAATGTGTTGTCATTCCCACTACCACGCAAACAAACTTTCCTTGAACAGTTCAGACAGCAGGAAAATAGGAAAAGGGGAAGAGACTGATGCCATGAACAAAGCCCGGATGGAATAGGCCACAGTGAGTCTTCATACCAAAACCTGCTGTGTTTTGCCAAATTTAAATGTCTGACAGAGCCAGCCTGGAGCTCCCTGCTGCCAAGACTCCCAGAGTGATCTCACACCCAGTTGTTTGACACATGACCTTAATGAGGACTTGCATTCAGTAGGATGCAGTGACTCTCACATCAAAGGTATTGGTTCAGCTGGGGTCAGACCATTAGCACAAAATTATGTCTAAAGAAAAACCTTTCCAGTACTTTGCAAGTCTCACTGTTGAAAAGTTCAAACTGAAACATCTTCCTTTAATCCAAGCTGCTTTTTTTCCCATTCCACAGAGACTTAGAAAACAGATTATTCTTGTCCTGTTTGCAACAAGCCTTTTATGTATTTAAAGCTCTTTGAAGAACTTCTTATGAGACTTATCAAACAAGCACTGAGCCTGTCAGTCTTTCTGCTCTGGCCACGTTTTCCACATCTCTGGTAGTGCTCTTCTCCTCTGGACTAATGCTACACATCTTTACTGAGTAGTCATATTCAAAACTGAATACAATATGGCATCTGAAGTCTTTCTAGTGCCAAAAGGACTACTGCACATCTTTACAGTTATAAACCTGTTTGTTCACTCTTGTATAGTGGTGATTTCTCTTTTTTCTCAAGCAATTTAGCTGATCATCTACTGTGACGCCTCACTTTGCTAGAGAACTGCTATTGGCAAATTTTGTTATTCGTGTCTTTGTATAAGCTAGAGTTTGTAACCTTGCGCTTGTCCCTGATGAATTTCAGCTTTCCCCCTCCCATCCCAGACAGGTTATACAATTCTTCAAAATCATTCTGAATTCAAATCCTGTCCTCCTGTGCTTACAAAGCCTCCCAGCTTTATGCCATCTGAAAATTTAATAACCATACTCTCTTTTCTATCATCTAATTCATTAATGAAAACACATGCCAGGATTGGATCCAGAACAGACCTGGCTGAACTCCACTTTCTACATCCTCCCACTCTGACAAAGCACCACCGATAACCTTTCTGATATGTTTTCAAACCAGCTTTGCACCCAATCAATCATTGTCTCATCTAGACCATACTGCTGGGGCTTTCTTATGAGAATGTCACACGCAACCATTTTGAAAACCTTAGTCAGATTTGTGACAGCTACTTTTCTTTTATTCTTAAAGGCTGTTACACTGCTCAAAGTGGAGATTAGATCGGTTCAACACAATTTATACTTGACAAGTCCACATGGGCTACTTGTCCCTGCTGCTACATGAAGCAGCTGCTGCTGCGACTTGTTATCTTCCAGGTGCTTATGAAATGTGCATTTGTTCCAGAATTTTTGCAAGGCTTGAAGGCAGGCAAGGCTCATTTACCATCCCCCTCCTCCAACAAAAAAACAACAAAAAATAAAGAAAAAAATGCTTTTTAGCTAAGAGTCTGTATTTTCCTTATAGCTACCATGACTTTTTTGCCTTCCACAGGCCTGGTGCTGTGTGAAACAGTTATCTTTAATGCAACAGGCCCTTGCAGCTTTAGTCTCAGGAGAAAGATACAGGGCTTCTGGGGACCAGAAGGAGTCCAACAGAGTGCATTAGAACACAAGCACATCCAGGCTGGAAGGATTTGGTAGAGTCTGTACCATGTCATGGCCAGTCCTAATGGTTGTTGGTAATCCCATGGTGGTAGAGGAAGGTTACAGCTCCTTTTCCAGTTTGGGAAATGCAGCTCAGAAACCTGTGGGAAAACATTAACCTCCATTTCCCTGCTTGTTTGCTGTGCAGAGGACTTTGGCCCAGTCATGGTCCAGAGAAAAGGCAGTCATTGGGTGGAGGAAATGCCACATGTCTTGAGGTATCTAACCCATTTTGATCCCATCTTGTCATCTGGGAGATCTCCTTGTCTTTTCTTCCTGCGTCCTGTTTTCAAATGGGTGTCCTTAATCTTATTTCTTAGACTCAGAATGGGCCTGAGCAGTATGCAATTTTTAAGAAGACAGCAGGGAACTGACAGTTTTTATCCTGCAGTAACTGGCTTCAGTAGTTCACAGTGTGAGTCTGTGTGTGTTCCCTGGGCAACTGTGTCAACTAGAGATTGTCTGCACCCTTCGACTTGTAAAAAGGGTGTTTCGGATCAGCCCAGACATCTTCTTTTGATCTAGATGAAAGGAGGATTCCTTTTTGTTCTCTACCACTGGCTGTTAGGAGGTTGGTCCTTTGCATTGAGTCTCTACGTTCACAGAAAGAATAGGGAAAAAAAAAAAGCTCATTCACACTGGTTAAATATCTGCCAGACATTGCTTCTGCATAGTTTTCACACATATAATAGTGTTGCACTTCAGCTATTTCTAAACATTCACACATGTGTAATAACAGCATGGTTCTGTGTCTCTTTACTGTTTGTAAAGTTTCCTTTTTAGGTGTAAAGCAAGCTTTTTCCAGACTGAATAACTGTGATTTGTTCCTAGTGCACTAATAAACTTAAATTATGCCTTATTTTATTATTTTTTTTTTTCAACTGTGAATTTCAAGTACTTTGCTCACCGCTTTGATTCCCTCTTCTAGTGTTTGGTGGTGTCAGGTCTTGTGCAGCTGGGAAGAGTTGCATGGCCTGTGTATGGAACCTAGAAGCAGAGCTTCTCTGTAGACTCCTTTTAAGCCAATGCCTGTCCAAAGGCTGCCTGCCCTTCTAAGAAGTTAGATTTGATGACCCTTCTTGTTCCTTTCAGTTCTGTGCTCTTAGTTGGCTCTTTGCTTATTAGACGGTGTTGCTTATTGAGAACCTGTTAAACTGATGCTCTGTATATCTAGACTGTTCCTGTTTGAAATGTTAAGGTTATTTTTCTTTAGCTTTTTGTACTGTTGTTTGCACTGTACAGGCTGACACCAGTTCTGTACAGTTCTGACACTTTCTGCATAGGTTTTTGGGGTTTTTTTTTTGTTTCCTGATAAACATTTTATGGTCTGACTGAATGAAACTAGAAAAGAAAATGAAAGAAGTTATATGGTGCCATGGGTATGTGTACATGTGAATTCTGCGTCTTCATTTAGCAAAGACGCCCTGTAAGATTCCAGTTCCTTGTCCTGTTTTAATATTCAAAGCAGACTTTTGTGGATGTCATTGTGTTCATGCCAGACTTTCAGATGTTTCTTCAGAAAAGGAGGATGATAATGGACTGATATTATACAGGAAAACTAGCATTTGCTTTATTTGAACTAGGTAGATTGTTACTGTAAACAGCCTGCATTTCAGACTGGTAGAAAGAGTCCAAGCCAAAATCTCCTTCCTCTTTAGAGAACAGCATGTAGGATATTTTACAATTAATTTTCAAAATGAAATGTGTTTTTAGTAGCAGAAGCCCTCCCTTTTCCCCTCCCCTCCCAAATAAATTTGAACAGGCATAGTGTTTTATTTCAGAGGAATCAGAAGTTTACCTGTAACTTTCCTTATTGTAAACTATACGGACAAATCTGCAACTTCTTTTCCCTTCTGTGTACACTGTGTGTATTATATGTTGCCAAAATATAGACTTTATTGTTGCAGAAAACACTGAAGATTTATCTAATCCTGT
The DNA here is from genome assembly GCA_013400055.1 of Nycticryphes semicollaris. Lineage (NCBI taxonomy): Eukaryota > Metazoa > Chordata > Aves > Charadriiformes > Rostratulidae > Nycticryphes > Nycticryphes semicollaris. Next base: position 190,900 of record VXBJ01005423.1, on the reverse strand, counting down.
GGATAAAAAGAGGGTGGTTACAGGCATGAAGTTAAAAGAGCTGGAGTTGCTGAGCTGCAGGATCATTCAGGAGTCCAGAAAGACAGTTTTCCTCTTATCTCCAGGATCAATTGCAGTCATTAGTCTCTGTCACTGATTGCACAGAACTCCTAAGGCAAATGGTCCCACTGAGGACCACTCCATGCCACAGTAGTGCTGTCCATTGCCAGCCTTGTTGGAGCTTCCTGGTGAAGAAATGAGGACCAGAGGGATCCTAGAGGCAAAGCTCTTCTCCAGAGGGATTCCCTGCAGACCCAGCTTGCTAGAGCTGATGTGTGTTTCCTTGAATAGGATGCTCTGCAATGCAGTCTGCTCCCTGGGTAGAGTTGCTTATATATTTTCTGAAAATACTTGTCAGGAGTCTTCTGTAGGCATCTCATAGAAAACAGCTCCTGGCTTGATGCTACAGCTGGGGAACTGTGGGAAAATTATAGCGATAGGCTGCTGTAAGCTCTCAAATTTAATATTTACCACAGGCAAATCAACAACCTTGCTTACAAATGCCTTCCCTTCTCCCGAGTCTGCAGCCATAGAGGTCTAAAGTCTTCAGATGATGAGGTCAAACAAAGCTTTAGAGGTGATATGGCCGTCTCAATCGCGCATTTTGAAACTCACCAGCCATTTAGATATACGACAGTCTATGCCTGTGATCCTCTGGTCAGTGGGTACAGCTGAACTATTTGGTTTCTCCTGGCTACATCTGGAAAACATCCAGAGGGTTTCCACCTGCTGGAAATAGTGCCTGGAGGCAGCATTTTTGTAGCACTGGACTGCACCCTGAGCATGAAGGCTGGAGCTTACAGCTGGTTTAGTCTATACATTTTCCTAAAAGTCATTCTCCCTCACCCCCAAGATTCCAAACAGAGCTTAGAACCTCAAAAGCCAGGTTGTATTACAACAGGAAGTGGGGCACTAATAATTTTAAACCCAAGAAATCTCAAAGTGGGAGAGGACAAATGAAAATCAGTTTATAAACACAGCTCTGTACTGGCAGTGCAGTCCTTTATTTGAGATTTGTTATCTCTCCAGTAATCTTTCAGTAGCTTCTGGGATCATAACATACTGCACATAGTACCCTCCGGAGTAGTTTCTTTTCATCCCTTATTAGTCCTGGCTGCCTGTCTCCGGAAGAAGAGCCGTGCTGGTTCAGATCAAGGGTTATCTTGGACCATCTGTGCAGTATTCGCTCTCTAATTAGGGCCATAAAAAGTAGCCTAAGGAAAAATAAGTACAAGGAAAAAACATTTAATACCACCCTTTAATGCTTTACCAGTTTCTGAGTATTTATTGTTCAGGAGAGACCTTAACCTGATGTAGCTTGTCTGCTTAGTAGATAATCCCAGGTTCTCTCTTCCAAGCACCAGTCTGGCCTGCTTTGAGTCCTCTCAAATTTATTGCACCCACACCATTTTTAGCAAGGAATTTCATAGGTCTAACGTCCATTTCATAAAGAATCAACCTCCTTTTGAGGTCTCCATTGGCCTCACTTCATGGTACTCTGAACAGTCAGTTCCCACCTGTCCTCTTTTTGCTGCTGGCGAGGGACCTTGTACCTCCTGCCTGTGCTCATGCTCCCCCCTGGCCATGTTTCTTCTCTCCCCATCCCATGTGTCATCTTGTAAATTGTTCCCTTCCAGGGTTCTTTAGTTATTCTAAGAAAGGCACAAGCTTCTCCCTTCTTGATGCTCTTACCTGGCCAGGTAGCATAACCAGTAAAAGGAAAACAGATGACCTGCCGTTTTGCTGCTCAACAGCAGCCTTTGAAAGCAAAACACATAAACAACATGTGAAACACATGTGACTGATCTCACTGAATTTTTTTATTGTGATTTAAGGAATCCAGTCTCTTTTTTCCATCCTCCTCCACTCCAGTAGTTTTTCTTTGCTCAAAAATTTGTATTTCTGTTGCAGTTAAAATAGAAAAAGGACCCTTTTTGAGCAAATATGTTAATTAAAGCTAAATGTGTTTGGGGCTGAATTGCAAGGTCTCTGTGGGATAATGGACATTCTAGTCCTTTAAAAAGAAAAAAGATGCAGATTCATCTAGCATGAAAGGTTTGAAGCTAGATCTATAGTAAAGACTACTTTAGTCCTACTCACTTCTGTGCAACTGCAGCAATTTATTGCACTTGACCTTTAGCATGAGATTTAGAGAGGAATTGTTTGATATTCTGCTCTGTTTGCAAGAAACCTATGAGGCAGATAACTAATACTGCCTTCTTTTCCAGATTGTTCCCTGAATAATTTCTTTGATACGCATTCAGAATTCAGAGACCTTGATTTCTTGCTCAACAATCTCTTAGGAAGAGAAAAGCCTACCACTGAACACACTGCATCCTGAGATCACAAGCCCATGCACTCCTCTTTTTAAATTCTTCCTTAAAGCCCTTCAAGAATTATACCATGAATCAGCACAAACCTATTTTTCAGGGAAAAAAAAAACTATGAAACTTTTTAAAGTAGGGGGAAGTCTGCCTGTCCTGGAGGCTAGCATTCTGGCTTTGTTTCCTCCAGCACTTTGCATGACTTGGGAATCAGTTCTAAATTTCACATTAAATTACCTCTACAAGGAGACCCATCATAAGCTCACCATATAGTCTGTGGCAAAGAAATGCAGTGCTCATTGTCGAGAGGTGCTGGCTATATATGAAGTCATCATGAAGTATTTTCTACTGGTTATTATGGAAGCCAGAGTTTTTTCAATAATGGATGAGAATTTAATTCTTGCCGTGTTCATTTTACTCCAGAATTTCAATATACATATCCAGATATCTGTGTATAGTTTTCTAGCATTATTTCTGACTTTTTTTTTTTAAAGACAGAATGGGAATTGCATGTCTGAGAGCTTTAAGCCTTGAGTTTTGCAGGTCCACCACTATGTTAGAGTACAATAAAATTGGTACACAAGTCAGTCCTTACAGTTTCCCATAAACTATCAAATGAAGCTCCCAGACTGGAAACTGCACTAAGAGAGTGCTGCAAAGCCACACATACAATGTTTTAAGCAACGTTTCAAAACTAGGGTAGGATGATGAGCACTGGGGGAACAGGACCAGTTTTCAGGAAGAAGCCTCTCAAAGGCAGAAACCAGGTCTTTAAGAGGCTGAGTTGCATTCATGCAGTTAAGTATGTAATTCCAGAAGCTGGTCTGTGATACTGGCCATTTTGTATGACCAAGACTGATCTTTCCCACAGAATAACATCTCTCATTATTAATGAAGGACACAGGCTTTCTCTTTAATCCTCTCAATCACTTGCTGTTGAGTGATATTTACTGAGTAAATCACAAGTGTGTGCTTATTTTTCTTTCCTGATTACTTTGCATCTTGTCTTTCATTCCTTGCCTCTTTGACTACTGAAATAGTCTGTAAGGCCAAGTAAAACCATTACTAACCTAGGCAGCAGATTTTTAGTCTGGATTTTGTAGCATCTGTTGAAGCTTGCTAACTTTTGTACATGAATAGCTTGCCCAAACTTATGTCCAAAATGAAAATGTGATTTCACAAGACCAGGTATGCTTATGCCTCTTTATTGCTGCCTTTCCTCTCCACTCCCGTCCCCCACTCCCCTGTCCCCCCCGCCATGATACAAGTAATTTTGTGCAGTTTTCAGTCCGTAACATATTGTTGATGCACATTCTTGCTACAGATAACAGTGCTAGAAATAGCAGCAGGGATTAAGAGCTCTGTTATTTTATGTGGATAAATTTTATAAATGAAAAGTGCCATGAAAATGCAAGGCATGTATACATTATGGCTTCCTTGGTTTTCAGAGATATCTAAGGACTCAATAAAAGTAATTAGTTCAGTCATGTACTTTTTTCATGCCATGTTAACAGAACTGAAGTATGGTATATAGAATATATAACATAAAGTATACTGACTGATAAACTCCTTTGGCTCAGACTACATTCATTCACATGTGGAAAACAAAACGTGTCCTGAAGTACTTTTTGCTGCCTGTGTGGTGAAGTTATTAAGAATTGGGCCGGTATTGTCATAACAGTAAGTATTCTAGGCTATTATGTATCTGGTTCAATAGCTCAAGAGATAAGCACACCCTTTGCCTCCAGAAATTAAAATCATCTTAGTACAAGACTATGGTCAATGAGCATTCACGTTCACACTTGTCTGCCTAAGCTAATGCTCAGGGATTTGAGAAAAGAGTAAGTGGAGAAAAGACATCAAATTGTACGCGTGGGATTGCTGTTCAGTCCCTGTTTACTGGACCGCAGCTTGAAATGTCACCGGGTGATGTGGTGAAGAACAAGTCCAGCACAGCAAGTGTCAGGGGATGCTTATCTGTACCAAGGGAGAGACGTGATGTGCAGAATTAGACACGGAGGAAGACAAGGCTGATATTACATAGGCTGCTTGATTTAGCTGCTGCTTTGCTACCTATCAAAGGTGTCTCAGGCTAGACTAGATTCAGTATGCTGGCCCACAGTAGCATCTCATTGTATATAGATTTTTCTGTCTGCTGACTGTTTTTATCAAGATCTCTGTAACAACAACAAAAAAGAGCAAAGTCAATAAGATTGTGTGCAAGTTATTGAAGAACCTTAAATCCTTAGGGTTAGCAGCAGTAGTTTCTATCCATTTTTTATGTAACAGCTGTGGAAGTTGTCTGGGACCACCACTAAGTATTTTCAGAAAAAGATTGCTTTTAGTCAGTTGACAGTCTTCTATTTATAGTTGGCAAATATTTCCATGGTGCAGGTTTATGAGTACTCTGTGGGCTTTGGTATCATGACTCAAGCTTAAGCTAGTTATAGCCATGCAGCCAGTCGTACAAGAGGCTTTATTGCTAGGAAGAGCAAGAGGATGTGGCAGTTACAGTAATCTCAAGAACAGAGCTACCAGACAAGGTCCAATAATAAAGAAAAAAAATAGTTTAATACCTTAAAAAGTCACGCTTAATAATTTGTTTTGCCAGTGCATAGACAAAAAATATGGAGGTAAGGTACCTAAAATCTGCAAGTCCCTTTGCTTCCATTTATTCAGTGATAATGATGAGGAAACAGATCCCAAGCAGGTCAACAGTCTGCACCTCAAACTGTGGGTACTTACTGACTGCAATCCTTGCTGAAGATATGGCTATCTTTGTGCTCTGTGCTGTGGGGTACCTTACCCACTGTACCAAAATATTGTTGAAGAGATCTACAGAACAATGACGTTACAACATTGTGTGCTTCCTTAGATGCAAATCAGTTCTAAACTTGTGTGATAGTCAAACAGTTGGGGGAGGAGAGAGGGGACAGAAAATGTGAGCCCTAAAACTTAGGCAATGCGGAGGAGACTTTTTCTCCGAACTGGGACAAGAACAAGAATGTGAGCTTTCAATGTCTCTCACTCCAAAATTGCAGGGGTTGGCATGTTACCCTTAACAGTGCAGTTAATGTCAGTTCTTCTCTTCCTGAAGAGATTAAGTTGCCCCAGCATCTTTTGTCATTCAGATCAGTCCATCATTTAGTACATGGGAACTGTCAGGTTAGGTCTTGGACATATTCCCTGCAGACTTATCTCTTGTACCCCAGGCAAGCACACACTGGGAGTGTAAAATACATATAGGAGGGAATTGGAACAATCGACCACAGAGAGTGTCACTGACATCCCAGGGGAGTCTGTATCTGTCTGAGATGGATTACAAGATCCTTTCTGAGGAGAGATGATAAGGGAAAATAAGGAGAAGCATGGCAGTATTTGAAATATGTATACCTTGCATGTGCCTTGCACTCTATCCAATACGCCTGCTTCTTTGACAAACATGGGGCTATTTATTCATGTTGAAATAAAACCAAAATACAGAGGTATATTAATAATTGGAGGAAATTGTTTGAGGAGAAGATATGTAAAGCTTGTGAGACTGTGCCAAGGGCAAGACAAAGTGTATGACAACCTGTAGTGTATCTGGGTACTGGGGTTTTTTTAAGAAGACAGGAGACAGGAGTCTTTAAAACTATTACTTGATTATTTCAGACTCACACCCTTTGCCACACATCATCAGTATTTATCTTCCCTTCCCTGCAGGGAGGTCACTGCTGGCCTGGGAAATTTGGGAAGAAAGTCATGTCAATCTGGACTCTGCTGCTGCTCACAGTCACAACTCTTGGGCATCACTGGTGAGGTCCCTGTTTGTTCCCCCTGAACTTGTCTCTATGCATCTGCCCTAGCTCCAGGGCCTTTCCCCTAATTTCATGAACTTTTCTCCAGTCAGAATCTTCACTTTCTTCTTTCCAGGCCCCCTGTTTCTTCTCAAAATCACTTCTTTTCAACTATACATCTCTTTTTTCCAGCCTGAGAACCAACTCATTTCCCAGTCTGAATGTTCAAGGTACAGAAGCACAGTAAGTGATCAGCCTCCTATCTGGTGGTCCTTTTTCATGTCTCTTCACTGACAGAAGGATCCGGGATGTGTCATTTCTGTTTAGACCAGAAGTTACTAAAATTTACAGCCCCTCTCCACTGGTTGCAGATAGCAAGTAGCGGGCTTCTGCTTGAGAGTTCAGAAGTTCAGACATTTCCCACAAACACACATGCACCAATTATCTGCTGCCTGTCAGCTTTCACAATTTAATATTTACTTTTGCCTATGACAAGTTTATAATCTGCAAAAAAAAAGTATGGATCACCACAGAAGTCTTCTCCTTCAGGATACTGAAGCATTCTTAAATTTTTTGTCTCCAAATGGCATCACTGGAGTCAGGAGATACCACTTTTAAAACTTCTGTCTATGGCTCAATATTGAAGTACCCCCACTTCTTTCGTCTAAAAACCTGTTAAGTCTGATACTTTCATAAGCCAATCTGAGGTCACTTGAAAGCAAACAGCCCTTACTGTTATTACCTCCAGTGTCTTTGTCTCACTTTTTCTCACTTTGGTTCTGGGAGACACAAATTATGATGGCTACTGTTTTGCCCAGCACAGCTGTGTTTTCAGCTACAGAGCTGAGGTCTCTGACCGTAAAGCACTCATTGCTGGGAGGTTGAGCCCAGAGGTCTTCTCCCACACATACTTAGAGGGCAGAGAACTGGGGCAAAAGCTGAAACATTTGCTGATTTTAACTATAAGCTTCTGTAGGCAGGACAGTGTACCTTCTCTCTCCTTTGTTGTTTCCATCTATAGGAGTCTTGAAAATGATTAATTAATAATGGTTTTCAATGTATCCTGTAAAAAATTTAGAATTTTTTTTAATTGTCAGGCTGTTGTATTGGTTGAGGGTGAGACATCACTGGCATGGAGCAGCTGGTCTCCCTGCCTCGTCCTCACTCTTCATTAGCAATGGAGGCAAAATTGTGTAGTGTGAAAGCAAACATTTCAAAGTTCATAGCTCAGCAGCTGGTGAGTCACTCCTGAGCCAAGGGGAATGTCAATAAGAAGAGATGCACTGTGTGAGGTGATTAGTTTCTGTAGAGAGATTCAGTGATTCATTATCAGGTCTTGCTGCATTTTAATTGAAAAGGTTAGAAAACTATGTTTTGACCTAGCAGTTAATAAGGAAAGTAACACTTTTATTGTTGAGTGGAAGGTCTTAGCTGAAACATTTACTAAGATCTGCTTGTAGCCATTAGCTGTACACATCTTTCATGTCTTTGTATTGATGCATTGGTATTAAGAAGATGAGTCTTGTGCCAGGTTTACTGTGAAAACACAGAACAGAACAGAGGTCTGTGACCTAAAAAGCTACTATCAGTGTAGGGTATGAAAAAAATCCGGATGTGTACAGATGGATAAGTGCAAGGGGAAAAGAAGACAACATGGATCACGTGGAAATCTTTGAAAGAGGCAAGGATTTGAGAAGCAGTCATTTAGGTCGCACAAGAGTAACCTCACAGGAGGTCAGGTGAAATGAGTGGAAGTACACTGGCAGAACTGAGTGAACACTGACTTTTCATTTATTTAGGGAAGGGAACAATTTTGTGGTTTTACCAGTAAGAGATAAGAACAGAGAATAGGACTCTCTCTCCTCGAGAAGTCAGTGAAAACAAAGAGGAGGAGAAAGATCTGTGTGGTGTTGCTTTAGGAAAAGATTTTATTGTCATGAACTGAGCTGGTAGAGGCAGATAGAGTTAAGATTATGTAAGACTTGCCCTCAGATAAGGGAAAATAAGGTTAGCTAAAACTTTAATTATCCTGGCTGAATTTTTCTTGCTGGGTATGTGCCTAAAACTGAAGGGTGTGTATATGTTTCTTTGCATTGTACTATTTCAGTCAGTCTGAAGACTGAGAGCTGAAGAAATATTTTTTTTCCATGTGAAAGAAAAGACAATAGGCTTTTTTTAATTTTATTTTTCTCTTCTTTCAATGGGCTCTAATGCACAAAGTAGCTGAAATTCCGGTTGTTGATAGCCTTAATGTTAGAGATGTGGCTTTTGATGCTGGCTCACAGCAATCCAAGTTTGTAAATCTTCTGGAAAACATGATAGAAGCAAAAAGCTCTCAAAACACAGGCACTGTTAGTGTGTTTCAGCACCTCACAGCATCCCCACGTGCAGTGGTAGCTCATGCACCTTCCAGAGATTGAGGAGGACCTTCTCTTCAAGACTCCAGATTATCACAAGACCTATGGTCTTTCCGAGTGTCAACATGCACATGAGTTATGTGAATGTTCATCCAAGTACATGTTAACATGCACAACAGGCTCCTGAGAAGCCTATAGGAGAATAGATCTACCCAACAGCGACAAGAGAGGAACTCTTCTCTAGGTTTTATTGACTCATTGACGAAATCTTTGCTGGCTTGATGAGAGCTTGGACATCTACATGTAGACATCTAGATGGAGATATTTCAATTTGGAGTTGAATCCCATCCCTCCTACCTGTGGTAAACTGGAGATAAAGGGTGTTGACAGAAGAGGGTGTTGACAGAGAATGAGTGTTGACAGCTGAAAGCCTCTCATTTGTGTTCATGGTTGTTTCTTGTGGATGCACCATGATGGAGGAGAAGAGATACTTGCTAAGTCTGACAGCGATGGTTTGCAAGCCAACAAACCTGAGAGCAAAATCCAGGGACCCTAGATACAAGGAGATATGAAGCTGGACTAGGTAGAAAGAGGGGGTGGAAAGGCAGGGGACAGAACAGATTGAAATAGAGCCAGTAGGAGAGGTTTTTGCTTGACTGCAGGAAAATATTTCCTGGATAGGAATATGTGAGCAACTTTTTTTCCACAAGAAAAACAAAATAAGGCTAAAATATTCCCTTGTATAACACACAGCAGAACCAAATTCCTAGGCTTTAGAATAACTGTCATAACTTCATTTCTTCATAAAATGAGGGACAGAGGGGGGATAAAATAACTTTTAGAATTGTTGTGGTTTTTATTAAAGATTTAAAAAAAAAAAAATCCCACCATCAACAATAACAGCAAAAAGGCCATTAAAAAATCCTGACAAAACATCTTGCATGCTCTCCATAGGCACCCGACATACATGCCTCCTAGTGCTCTCAACCAGCAATCAGCTAGCTGTGGTGTTACCAAATCTGTGCTTGTTCACTTTTACAGTTGAGGTTTGGTTTAGAGGCTGGAAAAAAGGCACAGCACTGAGAAACTCATCCACCTAGCTCTCCATTATGTCTACACACTGAGTAAATCTTTGGTGCATGGGTATTTCTTGCTAATTCTTTTGAAAAGGAGTTGATTAATCTGATTTATTAGGAATTAGATTAAATGATAGTAGTTGATTTAGTAGCAGCTAACAGTTCCAACACAACAAGGTATAAGCAAGTATTTTGTTGAATTACAGCAAATCTCATCTAGTCTTTCTGGAAGCCCTGTAGTGTTTACCTGAAATTTAACTTTCTATAGCTTTGCAGGATCCTTACATTCCAGTGTTTCAGACTGTCTGTGTTTCATCCTAAATGTAAGTAATTCATTGGGAAGTGCTTCAGCTTGTGTTTTTAGGTGTGTGTTGTCACATAGATGGATTTTATAATTAGTATTTTGTAATGCCCAGAAGCCCTGGTCATGGATCAAGAATCCTCTTGCATTACCAGCTGTACAAACACAGACACGATGAGCCCTCCATCCTTGTGGACAGCCTTCCTTCCCCTCTAACAGAATGTAGTTGCGCTGAAGTCGGGTCAAATTCTGTTGTCAGCTACCCTGGTCTGTACCTAAAGCCACTTTGTTTTTATTTCAATGTAAACCAAGAGCAAAGTACAGAGCAAGGGGGGGAGGTGTTGGGGTTTTTTTTTTTGTTCTTTAGGACTGAATGCCCTTCGCCAGTGTCAAATTGCCTCCTACAGCAGAAACATATCACTGAGCTCTGCTGCTTAATCTGTCAGGCGCTGACAGTTAATACACTAAATGCCAGCAGTGCCAACTGGCAGCCTGTTGCTTGGCTGGATTAAACCAATTATTACTGTTCACTCTCTTTCTGCTTTGTGCTCTGCCCTGACTTCCTAGGGCTTTCTGATTTCATATGTGATTTTGTACAAATGTGGTGGAGTTATGCTGTCTCTGTGTAAAAGAGAGAAATGGAGATGCTCAGCATAGTGCAGGACACCCACATATCACTGTTAGCGTTGTGCAGGCTGACCAGACAGAGGTCATTGCGCACTGGAAACATTTGGAGGATGCCCTGTCTGTGGCTTTCTGCCTCCCTTCCTTTCCAAACCTGATCCTTGTTTGCCTGATTCTGGAGGCTGAACCACTCTATTCTTTTAAAGGGGTGTCTGTGAGCATGAGGAAGACACCCCAGAACACAAGACAACACCTCTCAAGGAGACATGCAGGCAATTTGAGGAGATCATCCTGAAATGTCCTTTGGATGGTCCCGCCTCTCTGGATGTTCCCGGGGTCACATCTACAGTGGTACTGCAAAATGGGTGTGTAGAGGCTTAGAAAAAGGTTGATATTTGTGAAGGTTGTAGGTTTTCTTTTCACCTGTGGTGTAGAAAAGGGTGGTTTCCCAGCAAGAGATTGGGAAGGGTGATGCAGACCGGATGATCAATCTGTCATCGTATGCCCACAGCACTGTATATCCTCACCCTCTCCTCCTTCTGTTCCCTCCACTGTAGATATTCAGTTGGCAGAAAATTCTTCCCTGTAACACTGATCTGGGCATCTCACTCCATCCATGTCTGAGCACAGAGCTGAGGTAGTCCCATGATACAGGGATTCCTCACATGGCAGAATGATTTGGGATCCGTGAACATGCAACTGCTCTAACCCATTCCTAGCTGATGAACCTGCTTCTCCACAGCAAGTATGCCCACAGCTGTGCTGGGCACACAAACAATTTGTGCATGTTTGTAAGTGTATTTCCTAAGAAAACCTGCTGGGAGCTAACAAGTCCTGGACAAATCCTACCAGATATTTTGGCTAAATTCAGACTCGAATGGGACAGACTTCTTTTTCTTTTTTCCTTTTTTTCGTTTTTCTTTCTTTGTTTTTCTTTCTTTTTTCTTTTTTATTTCTTCATTTTTCTTTCTTTTTTCTTTTTTCTTTTTTTCTTTTTTCCCCATATACCTTGACAAAATATTTATTCTGTTAGTACTGTGAATATCACATTTCTGTTTCTTTTGACATACCATGCTGTGCTTGGAGACGTCCATAGGTATCACAGACAACTATGTCACAGTTTGTGCAAAAAAAGAAGGGTATCTGCTCTTTGCTAGGCTTCACCTTGCCTTTTACATAAGCTTATATCCTACTTGGATGTTACTAGATTCCTCTCCTCTCCTCGCCTCACCTCGCCTCCCCTCCCCTCTCCTCTCCTCTTTTCCTTGATGTGTAGTCATTGCCTTCCCTACGTTTCGGAGAGCAATGTACAAAATCAGGCAACATATAAATTTAAAAAAAAAAAAAAAGCTTTCAGCTCTGTTGTTGATCTAGTATGCCTCCTGTTTTTCCATCTATTACATTCTTTACCCACTGTGCAATAACTGCACTCTATTGTAGCTTGTTGTTGATGGTTTTTGTCTTCAAGACACACAGAAAGTCAGATAGAACCAGATCTACTAAGTTTAATGAACAACGTTGGAGATTTTTCTCTTTAATGCAGTCAGATTCTTGGCTTTCCTAAATAGTTTGGCAAAGGAGGAATTCTAATGAATATAAACTTGTCTTAAGACTATGATCAGATGCCCTTGGGGAAATTTCCCTGTGTCCTGAGACAGAAATGCTGAAAATCATGTGGTGGTGGAATTACTTGGTTTATGGTGGTTTATGTAATATTTATAGCTGGTTTAAATACTAATATTTGAAAAAAAACCTAAAGATGGCAGAAGTAAGTGAAGCCTGAAAAAATAGCTGACTTGTATGGTAACTTCCATTGAATGGTACTGGGGTCCTGTTTCTTTTACAAACAGAAGAACAATGAGGACCCCAGGACTGTGCTTTGCTTTTACTGGGTGGATGAACTGGATCGCACTGCATAATGCATAACCAGTTTATATGAACAATATTCCCCTGTAACTCCATTTCATATCTTCAAGGCATCTGTGCTGTCAGCATTCAGTTACACAACTTGTAGTTGAGCTTGGGTGTATTAATGCATTTATCAGTGCTCCATAGGTCACATGACTTAAGGCCTTCAGCAAGTAGATCCAGTTGTGTTTGTAGGTGCGTTTACCTGGGAAGATCAAGGAGATTACTGCTGCAGCTCTCCAACACGATGGTCTTCCAGAGCTTCCTGAATGTAGTGTTTTAGCATTGATGAATCCCTGTGATTTAACATGGGCTGTACGAGATATTCCAGGTGCAATAGCACAAACATTTTCCTGAAAAACCAGACTGTGCATGAATATTCCACCTACACATATGCTATGTCTCTTTGCCATGCAGATAGCGAACTGAGAGCTCATACCAAACACAGGTCTCACAGCAGCATGAGAACTAGCATTTGACACTTCTGAAAAAACATTTTTTTTTTTTCCACAGCCAAATGATTTTATCAAATAGTATCCACCATTTAGATCAAGGCTTGGAGGCTTGTTTTAGAACTGGTCCTTAATACCACCAGCACTACAGCATGACCTCAAGGATATGTCTGCAGTCTAGCTCCTCCTTTTCCTTGATAAAAGTAGACTATCATATGCTGTGCTGATGCAATAAGCCTGAAAATAAGCCTGCTGTGACTTCATGTCTTTCCTATAGATGACAGCAAAATGGGTGAGGAACTGCCTGACTCAGATTTTGTCATCAATTCATAAAGAGTTCTCAAGAGGATGTCCTACCTACAACTGAAATGTGCTTCACATGCAATATCTTCCCATGTTAATGTGAGCAAAAATGGAACAACAAAACTTGTATGGCAGAGCACCAGAGGACTCGGGGTTTGTGCCGGATGCTTTAACTTTAGTTTCTACTTGTCTGCTTTGCATCTTAATCCAAATGACCAGCTCTGTGAAAAAGGTGACAGAGAAGGCAATGTCCTACTAAATTAAGCTGTCATCCATTTAAGTTTATTCTCCGATATATGAACCGTGACAGATGAGGGCTCCAATTCATGATCTTTATAGATGGTAACATACTAAGCTGCTGCAAGATTGTGAGTAGGGGTTTTTAGCCCAGTTTGAAGACCACTGTAAGAAGCACAGATGGTAATATAGTGCTGTGTCTGGGTTGCATGTGAGCTGCAGAGCAAGGAAAAGTGAATGAAGGAAACGGAGGGGGTGATAAAGCTATGGTACCAAACTAGTTGGTGACCTTCTTACCAGTAGCTTAATGACTTTGACAGCAATTTGCAGCTGTTTGTCAAAATTTAAAGGTGAGACTTCAGAACAGAGCATCTGAAGGTTTTCTGCCAGGTACAGTAATTAGGGCATAATTAGAACAATTTACAAAGGAAGCATGTACTGTTCCCTCCTTGGGAACACAGAGGTCTCTCCTTCCAGTACTATGGGTCTTGCAGCATCCATCAATGCAGGAGCCAGTCATCACATTGTTATTTCTTTCTTATTTCTGACTAGTTATTTAGGAGAGACTCAGGCCTCTGCTGCACAGAGAATCACTTTTTGGGAGAAAAAAAAAACATGAGAAATCTGATAGGCATCTCAACCTCTCTTATTGCCAGGTGCTAAGCCTTTCCCTTTGATCTGCCTCAATGGGCAAGAAGCAGCAAGTTTTCTGCCTGTGCCAGCTTTAGGCCTTTTTAAATGATCTGAGCTCACCATTTCCTGTAGATATAAGTAATAAGAGTTTTAAGGGAAATCCCCATGAACAGTGTTAACAGCTAAAACTGGAGGACCTCCTCCATCTCACCTCCTAAAACTACTTCATTTTCCTCCTCTGAAGGTGGTTTTTCGTTCTGCTCTCCTTCTCATGTGGGTCATCATATCTGAAGATGACTCCTTGTATGTTTTATATATTGCTTTGGTCTTGATAATGGAGGACTTATTACTAGTTCAAAACATTCATCTTCAAGCTGATAAGGTTTCCATGTGGAAAGACCAGAGAAATCCCTGGTATTGGCTCAGAGGGTGAGCACTCATAAGCACTCATTTCCTGGAGGGATTTTTGATCCTACACAATTCTGCTGATGACGTGTGCTAAAATCCTTTTGAATAATCAGCAATAAGAGCAGTTCACTCAGCATCAGGAGTACCTTGGGAATTTTGTTGGATGCCTTTTTGAGGATTAAATGGCTTTCAGTGGAAAAACATCCTTCCTATCGAAGTTTTTCCTCATCTCAAATATAAAGCTAATCTTTTTGGAATATATTTCAGGGCAGCCTGGAATAGATTGTTCTTGTCCTTATCTAATTTTCACTTTAAAAATAGTCACAGCTTTTTGTTCTCCCTTCACCTCACCTTTCCTTTATTTAAACTGGGTGAGCTCAGTCTCTTTATGCTTATTTCTCATTTCAGCCCTCGCAGTCCTGTTACCACTTGTGCTATTCTGCTTTGTTTCAGAGTATTTTAAAACTTCACGACTTCAATTTCTATGAGACTGAGCAAAATACTGGCGTGAGAGACATCATTAGCAAGATTAGATCAAAACTATCCTTTCATAAAGGGTTGTAGTAGACAGAAATAATCAGCTCTTTACATTCTTCAAAACTGGTACCACTTGAACACCATAAGAGGAAGTTCTATAAGATGTCTTTCTTTCTCTGAGATGTTGCTTTTTCAAATATATAGCCCTGCCAGGCATGCTAAACAATGAAGCTGCACAGAACAGTCTTGATTAGCATATCATTAATTTCACAAGTAGAGCCTGGGACTATGGATATGCTGTGAGTAAGCCTGGAGATGCTAATGACAGCTGTGAGCAGGTGAAGGTGAAGACAGACCATACTCAAACACCAGCTCTCAGCAGTAGTGGACCAGTTCAGGTGTTCCTAGCTAAACAGGCTACAAATGGGAACCTGTACCTGATTAACACCTCTGTGTCCATCTGGAGTCACTCCACTAAATTTAATGTACATCTCAAAGCTGAAATCAGAATAGCTGAGGTACGAGTTGCATCCGTAATACAGCCACTTGCATCCAGATGACTTAGTGAAGTATGAACGTGATGTTGCCACTGTGGCGGTTACAGACTTTAAAAGGCACACAGTAATAGTACCAAATTAAAATACAGACAATCACATACTCTCCACATGTCCCTTATATGTGCTGTCCCAGTGTCCCCAGGAAGTACAGTTCTCCTAGTTTGTGATGCTTAACTATTGCATGGAGACCATTTATTCCAGGGCTGACACTTAGCCATTAAATGTTGAGATCTGTTGAGATGACAGGCTGTGTAGTGTCACTTATGTTACTTTTTATGGCCTTTTTCCTTCTATGTCTTTTGCGGCTCTTGTGAAGCAGTATCACAGCTAAGGTCACTTTAGGAAGAATTAGCCAATGCAACATGCATTCAAAATTGACATGTAAGTCATGCTCAGATTTAGCTCCCTTGTATATGGCCATCTAAAATTTAGATACGTAGCCTAAGTAAGTTTCTAGAATCTGTCAGAAGTTTGTGGAGAGAAAGAGGTAGCTCCAGAGGATAAAACATCACATGCTAAGGCAGGAGTCTAAGATAGGTCAGAAGACTGATTCTCTGAGACACATTTCTTCTGGCTGAGTTTTACCCTACCCACCATGACTTTGGATTTTACAGCCAACTTTCTGGACTAGCCTTTCTATTATTAATAGTATCCACAATTTAAGATAGTGAGGTGGGGCCTAGCCTACATTAACCTACCTGGTCTGCTCAGGCAACAAGAGCTGTAACTGATGCAATGGCACTTAAATACTTACTCCTGGAGAAAGAAGCTGGGAAACTGGAAAAGGGTAGATTTAGATTAGATATCAGGAAGAAATTTTTCACTTTGAGAGTGGTGAGACACTGGAACAGGCTGCACAGAGAAGCTGTGATTTCCTCACCCCTGGAACTGTTCAAAGACATGTTGGAAGGGACTTGGAGCAGCCTAGTCTAGTGGGAGGTGTCCCTGCCTGTGGCAGGGGGGTTGAAACTCCATGGTCTTTAAGGTCCCTTCCAATTCAAACTATTCTATGATTCTGCATTGGACTGGAAAGGACCTTCTAAGTGATAGAATCCAGCCTGTGCTCTCGGCATCCATATGGCAAATGTTTCCCCTATTGTTTGATCAGAAGGAGGATGTAGAAATTCACCAATTCACCACTCTATCCTAGGAAACCCCTTTCTAATTTTCACCTTTTTTTTTTGTTTTTCTGCATAGACCTTGCTTCTACTAAGTTATGAGCTGAGATCATAATTTGATTGGTGAAATGATTTCCCAGTCCTGCTATCTTCCCTCTGCTCACCCTCCCTTGTGCTTGGATCTTGTAGGACAGACTTCTTCAGCCTTCTCCAAGTCATAGTAGCTGCACTGCCTTTATTCCTTCTGCTTTGCATTTTTCTGTAGCACAGAAGACCAGAATGCTGAAATATGTAGGACTGGGTGGGTGGAGGACATTACCTAACCCAGTGAATAAGTTGGTGTCAAAAAAAGAAAATAAACCTGAGAAAAAAAGGTGTCCATTTATTCTCCCCCCAGCCCTAACCCTCCTGTCGAAAGCTGCACACACATCAAGGAGGTTAATAAGAGAGAAGAAGCAGAAAAGAGACAATAACAATCTAAGAAAGTAATGATTTTTGCTTTGGCCAGGAAGGCAACTCTGATTATAATATTTAAAGAGTGTCTTTAAAGAAGATGCTATTTCAGTTTTAGCTGAAGTTAACAATTATATTTAGTGGTTTTCTGCATTAAATTTTGTAGTGATTTCACATTCCTGAGAAGGGATGACAAGCCCTAGATGCAAAGTTGCTCTGCTATAGGGCAGTTACACCATGTCAGCCATCATGACAGAGGGAAGTTATGCTGAAGAGCAGGAGTCCTTCTCACTACATATCACTTATGAAAAAAACAAGAAAGGTGATAATTAGGCCTATTTATGAGATCTGGGAGAACATCCCCTATCTTTTACGCAGGTCACTGAGATGTTTTTATTAGAAACAGATTTAGTTCATGACTAATCTGAACTGTATTTAAAACATGACCTCACTCATTCATTAACTTATTTCTCAACAGGATGCATTGGAGTGAGGAAAATGATCCATGTGATCACTTGTTTATATCTGCTATCTTTTTCCATGAAAAGTATCATCCTACAAACAAAAATTACTGGACTGAGAAAGAAACCCCAGCCGTAAATCTGAGTCTTACGGGGACATAGAACATTACTTCCTCTGGAAGCCTTTCTTTCCCTTTTAGGTGTAATCATGCAGGAAATTTAACATTAAAAACAACAAAGAAAATTCTTATTGATTTATACAACATTATAAAAGCATAACAGAAAAGCAAGAAGTTATCGCTGAAGTGCATTTTAAGCAATGTGCACTGCATAACAAATGGATTTTAAAGTAAAAGTATGGAAAAATGAATTAATTTGAAGTTTGCTTATGATAACTGAAAAAAAAGCATAAGCTGAAAAAGAGTAGAAGGAAATGATTATGTGGGCATTTCAATGTAAAAACTTACAACTGTGGAGACAAGGAAAAAAAATCAGAAATGTTTATATCCACAAAAATATATTTTTGTTATAGATTCATGAATTTACTATGATTGCTTACTGTAACAATTAATGACTTTCTTAAAAGTACAGATTCATACTGCTAGATTTACAGATCCTTAACTGAAACCACTGCAAGTTGTGTCTGGCAAATGATTTTTCTACATGAAGAGAGCCTTCTTCAGAGTAATTAATCCCAATATAAGGTCTGAGTCCCTCTCTGGAGGACTCTGGTTGCCCTCATGGGCTCCACAGGTTCCTTAGAGGAAGGATGGACGAATATTTTTCTACTTGATGGATTGAGTCTGGTCCTCAGTGTTACTCTGGTTTTACAAGAGCCAAGAGTTCACATTGTGGTCTCAAGTATAATGATATCTGTTGTGAACTGAAAATATGCATCTGATAAAAAGGCAAAGTTTCTTCATTTCAAGCTTTGGTATACAAGCATGCTCAAGTAACAAGCATAGATATTGTCAGATTCTTAAAATTATGTATTTCCTAGTGCAAATGGAGACAGTAGAGCAACTTAAAAGAAAAAAGAAAAAGAAAAGAAGACATTTTGATAAAGAAGGTGGCTATCTTTCAAATACACATTGATTTACCTATTGGGCTTGATGCATGGTTAATAACAGGTGAGTTGGATAAGTAATGATTATGAACTGCTGTGCTATTACAACTCTGTAGCTGTCTGTAGGGGTCAAGAACCAGCAGCTTGTGGGGAGATTTTGAGTGGGAATTTGCAGAGGAATGCTTAACCCAGATTGAGGGAAGCTGCACATAGCCCAAGTAAGGAGCAACAGAGTCCCAGTGTGTTTCCAGCAGGCACTTTGTGGACCTGGATCCCTGGTCTGTCAGCATCCTGACTTTGTGTCAGAGCAAGAAGTAGATATCATCAGTTGAAGGAAAGCAATACTGTGTTTTGTTAAAGGCTGGTGGAAGGACAGCAGAATTTGGTTTTATTTTGAGGTACTAGTGAGTCAGCTAAATGGCATGGGGGGTAAATTACAAAGCTACTTAAAGGAACCTGTTCCTTATGTGTAGAAGAAGATGGAATGATCAAAGAGAGCTCACTGAGAGCAATGTGTACAGCTTAGCTGTAGCGAATGAATGAGCAAAAGGAAAGCTGTGGTAGCCAAAGAGTAGGAAGAAGATTAATAGAGGAGAGGGTTTTATCTGTCTTGTTAAAGAAATAACTTATATATAAGGGAGACATTTCTATCCTGGATAAAATTAAAAGGCAACCACCCTAAGTAACAACCAGCCGAGTGCAGTTCTGCAGCAGAGTTAGGATGGAAAGAATCATCTGATCAACACAAGATCATGAGTCTAGCTGGGATAACTGGAAAATGAATGTTAACCAGCCTTGTGGGATAAAACTTTGATATAGGATGCTTCCTAACACCATCTCCAGCTTTTCTGGTGCACAGCTGAGAAGTTGTTTTCATTCCCACTTTCACAGGATAGTCACATGAAATAATTAACTGGCCAGTAAACACCACATCAAATGGGAAGTAGCACAAGCTGCCGTTAGTAAAAGCAATTAGGAACGACAGAACAATAATTTCACTCTCCTCAAATATAAGTCAATACAGAGACCTATTTCTGTTAACGTCATATGGCTGCTAAAAATTAATCCTATAAGTAGAGGGACCAGCTCTGGAAACCAGACACTGAGGTCAACTTGTCAGACACTTAGAACTCTGCTCTTGAATGTGTTTAAAAGTGCCTCAGTTTTGGAAATACTGATTTGCTCATTTTATCTATCCAGATCAACATTCTCTTGTGATGACCGTCTACCTGCACCTCTCAGTTTGAAGCACCCCTTACAGATCAGGTGTTGAACAGGACACAGAAAGATATTATATCACCCTTGCATCCAATAAGTCAGTAGGCAGAGCACACACTCATGGAGGTTTGGGATATTTAACTCCTCCTTCTGCCTAAAGGAAACATAGAACCACAACTCCAAATCTAAGGCAAGGGCTTTAAACGCTTGGTTTGAAGATGTTCACAAAAGCACTAGGGAGTAGCTCCTCTCCTCTAGTTCCCTGAAATGCTTTCACTCTGATTTAAATAGTGATCTATTCCTTGGCTAGGGGAGACAGAGAGAGTGTTTTGTTTTCCTTAATGCCTTGGGGGAAAAAAAAGGACAATCTGTTTTTACTTCACTAAACTCTTTCACCTAAGAGAGGAAATATAAATTAATGAAATGCTGGGGGCAGGCATTGGGAAGTTCTGTGTAGTTTCTGGGTTCACATAATCTTTTTTTCTTAGATTCTCAGTGCCAGAATAGTCCCACTTCAACATGAGGTGCACACTAGTTCCAAAACAGCTTCACAGAATCACAGAATAGTTATGGTTGGAAGGGGCCTTTGAGGTCCTTGAGTCCATCCATAAACAAACAAACAAACAAACCAATCAAAAACCAAAGCCAAACCAAAAACCAAACCAAACAAACAAAAAAACCCCACCCACACACAATAAAAACCCACTACAAAAACAACCACCACACTCAACAATCTTGGGCACTAGAGCATGCCCTGAAGTGCCACATCTACACGTTTCTTAGATACCTCCAGTGATGGAGACTCATCCACCTTCCTGGGCAGACTGTTACGGTGTCCGACCACCCTCTCAGTAAAGTAATTCTTCCTTATATGTAACCTAAATCTTTTNCCAATCAAAAACCAAAGCCAAACCAAAAACCAAACCAAACAAACAAAAAAACCCCACCCACACACAATAAAAACCCACTACAAAAACAACCACCACACTCAACAATCTTGGGCACTAGAGCATGCCCTGAAGTGCCACATCTACACGTTTCTTAGATACCTCCAGTGATGGAGACTCATCCACCTTCCTGGGCAGACTGTTACGGTGTCCGACCACCCTCTCAGTAAAGTAATTCTTCCTTATATGTAACCTAAATCTTTTCTGCCACAACTTCATACTGTTTCCTCTGGTCCTGTCATTCTTCACTTGGGAGAAGAGGCCAACACCCACCTCTCTACAACCTCCTTTCAGGTAGTTGTAGAGGGCAATGATGTCTCCCCTCAGCCTCCTCTTCTCCAAACTAAACATGCCCAGTTCCCTCAGCCTCTCCTCACAGGACTTGTTCTCTAGACCCCTCACCAGCTTGGTGGCTCTCCTCTGGGTATGCTCCAGCACTTCAATGTCCTTCTTGTAGTGAGGGGCCCAGAAATGAACCCAGTACTTGAGGTGAGGCCTCACCGGTGCCAAGTACAGGGGCATGATCACTTCTCCACTCCTGCTGGCCACGCTAGTCCTGGTGCAAGCCAGGATACTGTTGGCTGTCTTGGTCACTGGGGCACACTGCTGGCTCATGTTAAGCCGGCTGTCCACCAGCACCCCCAGGTCCTTTTCTGCTGGGCAACTCTCCAGCCACTCTTCCCCAAGCCTGTGGCATTTCCTGGGGTTGTTATGACCAAAATGCAGGACCCGGCACTTGGCCTTAATAAACCTCATACAACTGGCCTTGGCCCATTCATCCAACATGTCCATGTGCCTCTGTAGAGTCTTCCTACTCTTAAGCAGATCAACACTCCCACCTAGTTTGGTGTCATCTGCAAACTTACTGAGGGGGCATGCAACGCCCTCATCCAGATCATCAATAAAGATATTAAAGAAGATTGGCTGGCTGGCCCTGATCCCTTCGCTGCCCTGCACTTGTCGTGAGAACTCCCTCAAGATGATCTTCTCCATGATCTTTTCTGGTACTGAGGTCAGACTGACAGGCTTGTAGTTACCCAGATCCTCCTTCTGGCCTTTCTTGTAGATAGATGTTGTGTTGGCCACCCTCCAATCACCTGATACCTCCCCTGTTGATCAGGATTTTTGATAGATGATGGAGAGAGGCTTGGTGAGCTCTCCCACCAGTTCCCTGAGTACTCTTGGGTGATAGCTTCTGACCATTACATCTCTGACTAGTCCTTCTTTTTTTGTGAACAGTAAGTCTAGCAAGGTGCCTGCCCTGGTTGACTCACCTACCAGATGCGTCAGGAAGCTATCTCCCATACACTCAAGGAACCTCCTATACTACCTGCTCTCTGCTGTGTTATATTTCCTGTAGATTGAAGTCCCCAACCAGATCAAGGACTGTTGATTGCAAGACTTCAGCCAGCTTATTGTATTTCTCAGAATGAAACTCTGTGGGCAGGTTGAGGTGAGGAGATATGGATTAAGATCAACATAAGCAGGGCAAGGGAACTGATCTTGAGAGTCTCCCATGTGATCGTGAATAGTTTATTCATTGAATTTTTGGATGAAAGACATAGCTGTGGATGCTCTAGCTGTGTTTTGTAATGAGCCTGGGTGTAGTAACAGAGTGCTTATGTTTCCCTTGTGCTTTCCCTACAGAAATCTCTTTGGTAATACTAGAAGAGGAATTGCTATCTTATGGGTCCTCTCTGGGTTAGATATGATCTAGACCTTCACTTGCTCTGACTTCTCAAAGCAAAAATATATACACTGAGTACACTGTATGCAACAAGTTAAAGTGCCTGGAGCAACTACTGTTATTTCTGGCACATCATGGATAAAACAGGAGCTGAAGAAGGATTTTGTAGCTCTTAATTTTCAGGGTTCTTATTCTGAAATCCTGTTGACTCACAGCAGTGCATAGGCAAGCATTGTGCATACTGATGGGAATTAAGTGTATCTTATGTCCAACAAAATACATGAATATATAGTTAATTGGAAGGAAGCATCTGTGCCATTCAGTGCAACTCAGCACTGTGAATATCAGGAAAGATAAAACCATTATTGTCTTTAGATGAATCTACGGAAGGTTTGTTGCATACATGTAGTCGCTATGATACATGTGTGTAAATACCTGTATCTTTGCGTCTTCAAAACAAAGATATTCATGCCTGAAGACTTTGTGTGCTGAACGAAGTGATCAGGTTTGTTTGTTATCTTGAGATTCTGCAGTAGGAGGGAATTAGTTTTTGGAAACTGCAAGTGGATGAGCCTAACAACAGCTTCTTGTTAATCCTGGGTTTGGCTAGGCACACCTTAGCCATCAAAATGATAATCACAGATCTGCATGTCTGATCTACAGTCACTGTGGTCTCTTGTAAAGATACACAAAACAGTCAATGGATGTGAAGGATCTACTCTTCTCTGAGGGACATAGACCATAACAGCAGGAGGCACTTGGGCCTGTCTTAGGTTTGAAGCATTTCTTCCCTCTGAAAAGAAAGTCAAAAGACGTCTGAGCTCCCCCTGCAAAGCAGACACCAGGATAGATCCCATCTGACTTATGGTGGGTTAATCGACTGCAGGAGATATTTTTAAAAGGAAAAAATAAGGAAGGCATGTGTGGTCTGATAGTCATTCTGGAGAGGGGGGAAAAACATTACATTTCTTCTGCTGTAGTGTAACTTGCTGCAATGTCAGTGATACATATGCTTTTAGCTCTCTTGCTTGCATCTGCTGTAGGCTCAAACTCATTAGATATACAGGAGACCCGACTGGAATCTGACAAAGGTAAACAACCAGACCTACCAACAAAATATGCAACTTTAAAATAAAATTTTATCTCTGTAAAGTTACCTGAATTCAAGTTTGCATGTTTCACTTGGGTCTCTAATTTTTGCAATAACCGAGATGCATGATCCTTTCCCTCCTAACAGGAAATGAGGTCTTTGCTCTACCTTTGGGCATACAATTGATTTCTCATCACACTGGAGTTCCTATCAACCTGTGCTAATTGGCACCCTAAGCAGTCAAATTAAAGAGGGAGGAGGCTTATTCTGTAATCCCTGGAAGCAGTTCCTTCAGCATAAGACTGAATCACACCGGCAGAGCATCATTATGAAGGTAGACTTCACAGTGGCTATGCTGTAAATGTTTTGAAGAGGTACAAGGTGGGTCCCTAGGGATTCAGTATATTACAATTTCCTCTGCCTTCAGTTAATTTCAAAGGATTATTGATCTGAATGTTAAAGTCATTAGCCTCAGCACTTCACTGAGACAAGAAGTACATTTAAGTTAACATCACCAAGTCAAAGACATAAGTGAGGTTGAAACCATTTCTGAGGTTCTCAGGGATTGATCCAATAAAAGAGGAGGTCTCTGCTTTCAATCTTGGGTTCCCAAATGTCAAACTTTATTTTTATATAGAGTCATGTCTCCATGGTAAGTAACTCTGAAATTTTTCATTTTTTATCAAGTCAGTAGCAAGCTAATGGAAAACCAGGAAGGTGATAAGTTTTAAAGAGAAACTAGAAGTTATTGTATCACAGAGGACAACAGGAGATAATTGGATATAATTTATCTTCTGCTCTGTACTTTGGGCTAATAATTATATACAAATGGTCATGGAAATACATTTTGAAGTAACAAGCAACAATGTGTTCTGCAGCACCTGCAGCTCCCAGGTGCTCTGAGCACAAGGACAGTATGGTTTAGGGCTGAGAAATTCCAATTAGCCTGAGAGACGCAGAGGCCCAGCCCAATTCATTTGAAACCATAGGGTAGGATTGAAGTGTCAGAATTAACAATTGGAAGATGTGATTAATCAGCTCTGCAAGCTGGGACTCATCCAGAGCCCTTAATATTTGGAGATTCTCTTAAGCCCTACAGCATGATATTTAACATCCTTTCTTAATATTTTGATAAGGTGAATTATTTTAATTAAAAGTTTTAATCATTAATAAAAATAACTGTGGGTGCTCCTGCTTTCTATGTAGATGTTCTATCCCATTTAGAATCCTTCTATTTTTTTGGCTTTGTTCCCATCCTATAGCAATTAGTTACAGTTTAATCCCATGGTGAGTTAGAAATGACATTCCTTTGATCTGTTTTTCATTTCTCACCTCTTAATTTCCTTGAACATCTATCTGGACTCATGAGAAAGAAAGATTCTTCTCCAGAGCATTCATTATCTTTTATTATTGTACCACATCCCATCCTAGCCATCTGCTTTCTAAAATCGCAGCCTTTCTGAGGTTAGAATTGAGAGCAGTATAAAGTGTCCTTTGAAAAATGGATAACTCTCACTTGGAAACATTTTCGTATGAGCAGCAACTCCTGGTATGCTGTATTCAGTAGTGAGCTGCTACTCACATTTGAATGCTACTTTACTTCTCACTCATCTGAGTCATTTCTGTGAAAAAGATAGAGGCATGCTGACACTGAGGCTGAGATTGTCCCCCAGTTAAGATGTTGGCTCTTGTTGCCTGATTCATCTTGCCTATTCTATTCACTCTCAAGTGCAGAAGTATAAGTGTCCTGGCTACCTGTTTATGTGTGTGGCCACCTTCTCCTCTGACACAGAGCTCCATTGAGTAGCAGTGCCCCACCAAAACTCCAAAACCAATCAGAGAAAGAAATCTTAACCAGGCCAAATGTTTAACTGTTTCTCTCCTTCCTGACTCTTCTCCCATACGATGGGGAAACCCGTAACTAAAACTTGTTACCCAGATATTACTATTAAAGCAAGTGTAAGATCTATCACCTCATCTGAACTTTCTTATTACGTGGGTGAAGGTTTGAAATTGTATAGGTGCAATCCCAGTAAAAAGATGTTTCTCTTTGCTGGAGTGATGAGCTGCTACTATCTTGTTTGGAACTGTTGGATGGTGGAATTACCACAGTCCTGCAGCAATAGGACACAAAGCATTACTGATAAGCTTTCCTTTGCCAGCATATGTTGTGGGTCTGGGTGGTTCTTGCCGAACGATTGAAAACATGAGATGGAGACAGCATGGCTGCTCTCCCTAAAACGGGGAGAGCTCTTCCACACTCTTTCTGGGTCTCACGTAAGCTAAATAGCCATGCTTCAGCTCTCAATTCTGTAGATATGAAGGATAGGATGTGCAGATATGCTAAGATAATTGGGAGTCTGAGACCTTGCTTAATGAAATTAAGGCAGAGATAACTGCCTATAAATATACATGGGAGAAAAGAAAGGTAGCACCACAGAGGGAACAGGGGTATTTAAGCTAAATAATAATATACTTTAGTAAATAAATGTTGGTTAGAAGAATTTTATTATTTATTTTTTTAAACCAGTGAAAGTCCACATTGGTAAAACCCTCTGAAATGACCCAGAAGAGGATAGTAAGGAAGAAATTAAATCCTGCAGGGAGGTAAATGTTAATGGGTTAATTTTGAGTATTTTGCCTCTGAAACAAACAAACAAACAAAACAAACGACAAATAAACCCCAACAAACCCAAACCAATATGCTTCTATACAACAAACTTGAAAAGCTAGGACAGGAACACTTGGAAATTGCTTCAGGAGTGAAAATAGAAAGAAGAGTTAAAGGTTAAAAAAAAAAAAAAAGAAAGTATGAAAAGTGGTTTTTTTGAAATACGACCTTCCTTCACAACAGGGCGCAGAAAGGAAAAGCTCAGCACCTGGGATCATAAAATGCAGGAGAAACACAAGAAATGGCAAGTCCTTACACATGGTGGTTGCGTAGTTATATGCATAGAGGGCAAGAGGGTGCACCAGGAAAAGTCACATTGCACAGGAGCAGAGCAGCTGATACCATCGATGTTTGCACATCGCCTCATTGACACCAGCAGGTTCTTGCCAGGTGTTGTCTTGTTTCAGGGCTGCAGAGAAGGGTTGGACAAAGCCCTGTCACTATGGTGCTATTTTTATCCACCAAGAGAAGATTTCTGCATTGGAAAAGACTTTTCAGCTGGCAATAAATTAGCACATTGCTTTTAAGAAAGACTCACAGCAGCTCTCTCCTCCATATTCTGATGCAACCAGCAAGCCTTACACTTGTTTTACTTGCTTTATTCCCTGGTACAGCTGCACTGTGCTACTGAAAATGCACAAAATATTGTTAAGAGACACAAAAATCCTGCTGTGTTATTTGTTTGTTTGTTTGTTTTCCAGAGAAATTAATAACTTCTAACTCTAGCTTCAGCTGTTAGACTCTCAGCTTCATCAGGCTTGAAATATAAACTGGAAACAAAATATTTCTGTTCCAGTGAACAAAAAAAAAAAAAAAAGAGGGGAAAGCAATCACTTGAACACCATTTTGCTAGGTCTAACTCAGGCGAAAAATCATCATGGTCAGCTATGTGTTATAGTAGAATCTCATTGGAACAAAAAGTACTTACCTGCATCACACAGCTACTATCATTTCCATTGTTCTGCTTTACAAACACCATTGTATTAAATACAGATGACTCTAAAGGGATGGCTGCTCCTTATGCCACCACGCTCTCAGAAGAAACAAAACAAAACTAAGCTTCAATATTACACACATAAACTATGTGCTTTGACATGAACTACTGCTTCCAGCAAGACCAGCTCAACCAATGGCATCAGGGATACTGTGGGTGTAAATGAATACATACTCACATGTTTGGGAACTCAGTCCTTCCCACCACTTAACATAATCCTCCAGACTGTGGTGGAGCTTCCACTATAAACACTCTGCTTTCTAAGGCATGTATCTTTGNCATGGGTATTTTCTTTGTTATTTTTTTTTTTTTTTTTTTTTTTTTTTTTAGAAGACACCACCCAGAAGTAAAAGCTCACTGAAACTGGTAAGTTGTTTCAACTGAGAAAGAATAAAGATAGAGAAAAGCATGTTTAGGAAGAAAGAAAAAAAGTTATTTTGTATTGCGTTAGCGTAAAAGGGTAAAATAAAGGTTGGAAGTTTGGAAGTGTATGTGGCAGATCAATATTGTTCTCTGTACAGCGAGACATTTCAAATCTCCTCTGTCTGTCAATCTTGATGTTAGTTCATTACTGTGCTAAATTTTGGTTATTTGATTATTTTCTGCCTGTAAATGACATGCATTGAAGGCTCCTGTTTGAATGGGGTGTCAAGATCAGTTGTCAAAAACTGACTGTAAAGGAGAAGAAATAACATATAATCCATAATTTCATTAATGGTATTGTCTTCCTCATGATGATGGCATTCTGTTCTCACCATCATATTGTTTCAGTTATCTGGTTGATGCAACAGTAACAGTTTAAGATATTTACAGATAAAATAAGGGAAATCCATGTTGTATGGAGCTTCCAAAAATTAATTCTTCTGCACTGCATGTGGAAATTGGTATGCTAGTCTCTGAGCTTTCCTTTAAGATCTTGGTATATTAGTATCCATAATGAAGTGTGATGCAGTAAAAACCTCGTTGAAACAAATTATTCAAACAAAATGAAAAGAGTAATCTGTTTGTTTATTTGCTGATCCCCAGCTTGACTTTCCAGCTCAGTGGCTTGGCTTGTGTAAAGTTCTCCTGTAAGTTACAGACTTCTACGCAGTTGTATTAGCCTAATCATAGAAATAAAATTAGGCTTTCTTACATAAGGCTATTTTGAATTCTACTTGGTTTTTTGTTTTGTTTTTTTTTTTTTTTTTCTTTCTGGAAAAAAATATCTGTATGTCTGCTGCATCTAGAGCAGCATAAAGCTATTCCAGAGAGTAGCTGGGAAAGGAAGATTGCAGTAGTAGTAGTAGGTTGGTGTACTGATACTAAGCTTAAGATATGATGCAGTATTCAACTGCTCAGGTGAGTTCGACTGTAAGGGATGAGAAAATTTAAAAAAAATGTTATTTTCTTTCATAAAAAGTAAAATATAAAAATTGAGAGCAAACTGGGAAGAAGAGATCTAAGAAAAAAAGCTCTTGAGCTCCAAGACGGTCATCAGTGAAGGAGCAGAAATCTATTTGAAAAGCTGTTACAGGGGATGATGTAACTTTAAGTGATTTCTGCAGGATCCAATTCCAATGTACAGTTCCTCTGCAGAAAGTTTTGTGCATCAGTGTTGCAGATCAGCTAAAATGAAATGAAATTAGTTGTCTGCCATTTCTTTGTTGAGTATGACTGAGGAGGGCTGAAGAAGGGGAAATCCTCCAAGCAGAGCTGTAGTTGTCAGCATGATGAGAAGTACTGAAGACTTAAGGGAGGACTAAATGTACAGGCATGGAAGTCTGTGGAAGAGTGTGTTGTTTGTTTTGGTTTGGTTTTTTTTTTTTTTTTTTTTGGCTTATTTGAATTTATTGGAGTAATTCTGGGAGAACCATGTGGCACATTGTCCTGGAAGGAAGGCAGAATCATTTTCAAAAGGAACAGAGGCTGTGGATAGCCACTTTGGTTGCTGTACAGGCTGGTTATTTCAGCAGAGTTTACAAAGCAATGGGATGCGGGCAGAGGGATGTGTGGCATCCATAAGAGACTGTCAAAATACTGTGGTTTTATTGGGGAAGGGTGTTCCACAAGAGCAAGATAACCAGCCCAACCCTGCTCCCAGGGAAAGCAGCTGCCTACCTTCCCCTGCAGCAAAATGACTAAACATTACATCCTGTTTGACTCACTTGAAGTCTTGGCCTCTGCCAAGGTTTTGCATGTCATTTATCTGACTTGACTGGAGTTTAGTGGTTCACTCTGGGTGACCTCCTTTCTGTCATGAACTCAGGTAACTCTTTCCATAGACCCTTAAATGTGTATTGCTGTGATTTCTTGGACTTGGCAAGATATTGCACACACCCTTCTGATCAAAGGCAACGCCAGGTAGAACTTGCTGGAGTATTAGCTGGTTTAAACACAGTGAAAGACAATGTGTGAAAGGAGGGACTTCAAAGTACATTTGAACTGATGAATGTTTAGAATGTTTAGTGATGTTACACGCCTCTGAAATTACCAGAGATGAAGGTGCGTCTGAAGCTAGTGACGGAAGGCAGAATGTTATGGGTGCTCTCCTGGGTGTTTGTGCCTTTCCCTTTTGGAATATCTGCTAGTGAGCTGGGCTGAGGTAATCTAGCAGTTCTGATCTTGCTTTGCTCTTTTTACCTCTCCTCTGGAGATCAGACCTTCCCTGGTAGGTATCTTTAGCTGTGCCATTATTCCTGCTGGTATTTATTTACAGCTTCATTAAGTACTATTTTCCATAGTTACTTTAATTAGGTACTCCTCAGCTCTGATAAAAGATTGTATTAAATCTTACGTAATCCCTGCCTGGTTCATTAGTTTGCAGGCTAATTCTCCAGCCATGTTAACTTAATAAGACATGTTTTAATATTCTGTTCCACCTGTGTTTCTGTGATCCTAGTCGAAAGCTTTGCTGTGAAAATCAGCCAGCCTGTAGGCAGGAGGGCTTCTTCAAGGCCTGGATTTTTGCACTTGCAAGCCCTGATTCAGACCTTGTGCAACTTCACAGGAACACTGAAATTGGTGGAATGGACCCTGAAAATGGAAAGGTCTAGGCTTTTCCTAGAGGTGAGGTCTAAATTAAGTATTTATTTTTTTTAAATAAGATTTTTACTCTGGATATGTACTAGGTAAGATTTAGGGAATAAAATCCTGACCTCTGAACACCATTGACTCTTACAGTGCCAGACACCAGTTGATGTCAGTCCTTTAACTTGGGTGTTAAGTGTTCTGGTGTCCGCGTTATTTACTCAAAGCTGACAGATGTGACACAAGAACAGCAAGAGCCCAGGTCTCTTTTGGAGTAGCAACTGGAGGTGAGCATGAAAGCCTAGGCCATCTCAAATGACATCAGTCCTGATTTAGGCAGCTGAATCCCACCATAGGCAAGACCTTCTCTGATGTAAAAACATGTCCTCTTTTGCCATAGAAAAGTCTTCTATTAAAGCATATGCTTTCTAAATTTGATAGCTTACATTTTAGATACCATACAATGTGGAGAACAGTGGGTTTGATATTTGGCACTTCTGGCCACTGTTATGGTGACTAACAGCTGATACAGCTCTTCTGGAAAAACAAATACCTATTAAGCCACAAGGTTTTAGCACTTTGGCCAAATAAAACCTGTGTCAGGTTACTTGACATTTTGGTGCATGTCTTTTTAATTGAAAATAAGCAGTGATATAATCAGAAGGACGTGTAAAATTCCTTTTATATCTGAAGTTTCAGAAAAGAAAAAAACAAACACATGGAGAATAACCTGAATAAGGTGGGGCAAGGACCTGAAACCCCTTGGGATTCTTTTTTATTAGAAGGCTTTCCCCAGGCATTGTAGATAGGTGTTTTCTTGCATAAGCATCTTGTAACACAAGGCTGGGCTGTGTTGTCATGGAGACTTTCAGAATACCTCATCATTTTGCTAGAAAAGACAAATTTTAGAGTGGCTGTCATTGTATTAATTTAGTCACAGGACTGGACTTCCCACTGCTGCTATCCCCCCAGTCCTCATTCTTGTTTACACTAAATCTTTTTTATGCCATTGCAGAGTGTAAGGGTGATTGCATGTTCTTTTATTAAGCTGTCTTCACGTGAATTCACAGGGCACAGTGCAGTAAATTAGTGTGAAGAGGGATTTATGACCAGGCAGAGAAAAGTTTGCAGAAAGGCTTCAGTTTCTTGAAGGAAGAAATCTGTGCTGCCATTGCCAGAAACCTGGTTTACTCTTTACTTTGTCATGTGGCACTGACTGCCTAGAGCCTGGAGAAAAACCATCTAGTTGCTGTTAGAAAAGACCTCAATAGCACCATTATTTCTCTCTGTAATGACTCCAGATTCAGCACCAAAAAATCCCCAGATGACATTAGAAATGTTGCATTTGAATCCATTGAGTTACAAAATGGTTTGTGTCTGTTGGCTTTTTCTGCCCTCAAAGATTGCCAAACAGAGAGAATTGCCTAGCACAGTGTCCGCTGTGAGGGAAACTTCAGATTTCGAGGGCCAGTGGTCTTAAATTCCCCATTGGTGCCTACCTCTCCTTCAAATGGGCTTTGTCCTGCAGTTACACAGCAAAACAGATCTTCTGGTGTCTGCAGGGTTGGCCTCAGGCAGCTCCCCACCAAAAATTTTTAAGAGGAAATTAACGTGTAACTTGCAAGCAGCTTCCCAAGGTGATTTTGCTCTAACTTATATCACAACCTTCTGACTCCTCGTAGCTCAAGTTTGCCCTGACATCCACCTCAGCCTTCTTCTTTGGGAATTCATGGATCCTCCCTTACTTCATCCTCGGCTTTCCCTGCCCTGGCCTTGTACGGATACAGACCTTCAAGATGTTCCTGCTTCTCTCTTTTTGCTCCCCCTGTCAATGTCCCTTTTGCATGACACTGAGGAGGTTACTTGATGCTGCTGGCATCAGACAGCCATGAAGAATTTGCAGGGACATAAATCTCTATCTGGGCCCTTCCCCAGGAGTTGTGTGTAGGTGGAGCTGAAAAATGACATAAAACTCTCATGAGGCTATTTCAGACAGATGACGTAGGAAGGAAATGGACCTATGATAGGCTGGGTCACTGTGTCCTGTCTGCTGTCCCTCAGATTTATTTCACCTTTGCAGGATATAAAGATTACGTGAAATCTATTTCAGGCTGATGCCCTGAAAGGACTGTTTGTCCCCATGATTGCCTTATTTCTGTTTTCCTGTCCTCAGCTAGCGGCATATCAAAATGTCTGTGGATGGTTGTAAATTGTAAGCGTGCATTCTCGTAGTATCTTTCGAAGTCAATTGATCTCAAACCTCTGAGATAAGACACCTCCACATACCCCTCTGTCAGGGAGCAAAGTAGTTACACTTTGGGTTTTAGCTGCTTGGTGAAAAATATCTTTGCTTTCCTCTTCTGAATTATGTTTTCTTCCGTGTTAAAAGATTGGGGGTGGTAGAAAATCAGTAAACCCCTGACTGGCTGTGGGGAAAGAAAAGGTCCCCTAGTCACAGAATCATAGAATGGTTTAGGTTGGAAGAGGCATTAAAGATCAGCTAGTTCCAAACCTCCTGCCATGGGCAAGGACACCTCTCACTAGACCAGGGTGCTCAGAACCCCATTCAGCCTGGCTTTAAACACCTCCAGGGATGGAACTTCCACAGCTTCTTTGGGCAACTTGGTCCAGGGTCTCACCACCCTCACAGTAAAGAATTTCTTCCTAATATCTAATCTAAATTTGCCCTCTTCCAGTTTGCAGTCATTGCCCGTTGTCCTACCACTACATGCCTTTGTAAAAAGACTCTCTCCATCTTCCCTGTAGGTCCCCTTCAGATACTGAAAGACCACTACTAAGTCTCCCTGGAGCCTTCTCTTTTCCAGGCTGAACAACCTCAACTCTCTCAGCCTGTCCTCACAGCAGAGGTGCTCCAGCCCTCTGATCTCTTTATGGCCTCCTCTGGACCCACTCCAACAGGTCCATGTCCTTGAGCTGAGGATTCCAAAGCTGGACATAGTACTCCATGGGAAGGAGAGTCAGGTCTAAACTGCCACACTTGATTGCATTTGTAGAGCATCTTGGCTTCTCTTCTGGCCTCAGCTTGTCAATGGATACCTGTTAATTTACATTTCCAGGCAATAATTCTCAGAGAATGTTGTATTCTTCTGAATGGCCCGATCCTGCTGAAATTTATACTGGTGTTCAGCTTCAAGAGATGAAATGAGGTAGGAAGGGAAGTTTCTTGTGTCTGCGCTCACCTGCAAGTGTGAAGTTTGCAGTACCAAGAGCTCCTTCAGAGTGTGGGTGTCTGCATTGCTTCTGAAGAATAAACAAAGAACTGCATGTTCTCTGAGTAGTAGGATGCAAAATCTTTCTCAAAGTGGGCATTTGCTGCTTTGCTGATCAGTGATGTGTTTGTTAAGGCCGTGTTTTTTGCAAAGCCATTGAAAGAATGAGGTATGTAGTTACAGAAGGGGACTGATTATGGTTGTGGAATCAGTACAAGATCCTAGGCAGGTTATTTAAGGCCTTTTGACATGGTACAGTTTAAAAGGGTATCCTGATTTTTAATGCTTTGAATTTCAAATGTGCTGTAGGCACTTAGTCCCACTAAAAAGCCGCTAGGTCTCAGGACAGCCAAGCTAGACTGAGTGTTTGATGGCTATTTTAAGCAATCTTGTTCATTTAACAAGCCACCATAAATCTTACTTATAAATGCCAGCATATACATTTGTAAAATATGGACATTATTAAGCAGACTGAAGCTTTTAAGAAGTGACAGAAAAGCTACTTCTTGTGGCTCTTTACCTGGCTCTTGTTGGTCTTCTCCAAATGCAGTGCATTAGCCAAATTACTTGCAGTGCATCCTACTAGTGCAAAGTGTGCATATGGAATAGGTAGTGATATTTCATAGACTCTAACAACATTCCTTACAAGCAGAGATAAAAACCTTTAAGATGCATAAAATCCTGCTGTAATCTCTTTACTTAAGACATCTTTAAATCTATTGTATGTAGTGATTGACTAAAATGTCCCAAATGCATTAGCATACAGAGTTTTGAAGGGATGGATTAAATGATTTAGTTAATTGCCCACCCTGTTTGGCTCAGATGGGTCTGTATATACCAGTTATATTTCTCTGGAAGGTGTTGCTCTCCTCTCTGTCCTTTGGACTTGTTCCCTGTGCTCTTACTCAATCAAGGCTTATAGAATGAAAAGGGATAAAGAAAAGAAATGAGTAAGATGCTTAAACAGCCTGTACCAGCACAGCAATGTGGAAGGTGCCCAAGGAGCCCTGAACATCTGACTTCTCTTTCAGATACTGCTGCATGCCTTGTTAGATAAGAAAGCTGAGAGGGAGGAATTAAGAGCATGGCAAGTAAAGGATTGCCTTGCACTTGATGTTTTATTTCTCTAAATACAGCATTTAGGTAACATTTTGCTCATCAGTGCCCGTGCAAAATATTATTAAATCAATGTATGTCTTGTTTCAGAGCATATGTACAAAGCAGGGAGGTTCTCTTGCCACATTATTAAAGGTTGGGTGCCACCGTATGTGATGGACAAATGACTTGGCCCATACGACTGAAGAAGTTTGGCCTGGGCTGGGATTCAGTGCTAAGACTGTTGAGCAGTAAGCAGGAAATTCTTTGCCATCTTCCAAATTGCTAGCTCTCATTTCCTTTCATGGGAATATGGAAAACAAAGCTAAAGAGATCAGCCAAAGACATTTAGAAACCCATTGTGAGCAGACACAAGTCCCATGGCTCTCTTCAGCCAACTCTGCAAGTCAGTAGGTAACCAGAAATCTTCTGGAGCAGAAGAAAAATGATAGATTCAGGTAGGATTTTAAGAGTTAGCTTTAGACACAAAGATTATAATGAATGGGACTTATGGATAAATCCCCAGATGAGTTTTGATTTCATTAGCCAGTGGGTTGAGACCTCACTATAGAGCATAGTGTGTACAATCTCATTGTCAACTTCCTTCTTTTTCTTGCCTCCTTTCTTCTGTCTGAGGATGCACATATCCCTGTAAATTAGTGAGACAGGTGCTGCGGCCATAGATCATGGCAGCCTGGGGGAAGACTGAGCATTGTGTGTCATATGCCAGCTTGAAGCTCCACAGCCAGCTCTGCCAGCCCGTGTGGGCAAGGGTTTGACCTTGCTGTTGTGTTTTGGGATGCCGTTCTGGATGCCAGAACACAACACACTGCGCTTAAGCACTGCAGTTGTCCACAGCCTCTTCAGAGATGGAGAATAAACCTATATCCTTTTGTCCATCTGTGAATGAAGCCAAGGGCTACACACTCTGTCACTTTAAATCCTGGGAAGATTGCCATGACACAGTTTCACCTTCCTTTCTAGCTGTCAGCTTTACTGCCACCTCACATAGCACTGTCCACCTGAGGCCTTTCAAAGTCAGAGAGTCCTCAGGCAGTCAGGCTGGAGAAGTGGCAATGGCATTTCCATATTGTGGCCCCTCTTCTGCCCCTGAACAAACGATCAGGTTTTGTGTGTCTGTGTGCATGAGTCGTTTTAAATATCTGCTGCCATTATGAAACACCTACCTGCTGATCTTGGTGGGACATCAAAAGGCTTAATTAAATGTTTGTGAAGTATTCTGCCATGCTGAGATGTTAGGTGCTACAGAAGACAAAATGTTATTAAAATATTATTACAAATAAAAAGTCTCCCACAGTCTGGGAAAGTAGGTGTCTACATTTGAAAAAAAAAAAAAAAAAGAAAGAAAAAAGAAGAAATTGTCTACTATAATCACTTTTTATTGCATTCCATGAGCATAGTGTAACTCCTGAACTCCAAGAGATTGTCTCCAAAGGGAGGTCCTTGGCTGACACAAGAAGTTGTCTCACGCAAAGAAAGTAAATTATGTGTGTAACATATATACAGAGCCAAAGGTGGGATTAATTCTGCTTGACTTCTTTTTGTTTGTTTTTTTTTTTTTGTTTGTTTGTTTTTTTGTTTGTTTGGTTTTTTCTGTTTTGAATACTTACCCTGTTGTGGTCAGGAGCTGAGCTATCCACTTCTATCCACTTAACCTCTCTCTATACCCAAGGGAGATAAATGAGTTCTTTTACCACAATCCCCAACACTGGTTTTGGATCTTTCTTTGAAGCAATATAAAGAATCACAGAATAGTTTGTGTTGGAAGGGACCTGTAAAGGTCATCTAGTCCAATCCCCCAGTTGTGCTCTAGGTTGTTGTTAGAAACATTTAGGTTTTCTGTTGTATTTTTATATTTACACTGTATACATCTAAATCGCCTGTGCCTTGAAACATGGATACTGTCAGCCAACATGCTGTATAAGTATTTTGGGAATGAGCATAGAGCTCCCTTGTCATAAAGAAACCCTGCATACAATCCTGATGGGTCTACCATTCTGTAATGTACATGCAGTAAGTCAAAAATATCTCTGATGAAGGTGAAATCTGGCTCACAGTGTAACCACAAAGCCAACCTTCTCTCAGCCACTGAGTCTGAAAATGACTTTCACAGAACTATGTCTCCCAGAACGCGAGATGGGCATCAGGATTCTGTTTGCATAGTGGCTTAAGGTTGGTTTTTTTCCTGCAGATGGAGATCTGCGGTTGCTATGTATTGTATCAGCAAAACAGCTCAGCTTGCTAAGGATGAGACCCACAGATTCTGTTGTTCATTCACTTTCAATGCTGTTATACTTCTTTTGCATTTGATATCCTTCCCTCCATAAAGCAACTAGCACTTATGTGTCACTAAGTGGTAGCCGTAAAGGAAATCAGCCATGCTTGTCTCTGCTGTCTCTAGAGAGGAGCAATCTTAAAGGCAAAAGAAGATTGTGTGAATCATCTATAAGAAGAAAATAATATTCCAGTCTCCTTCTGCACAGTCTCCAAGCACCGTTTGTGCTCCAGCACAATCACAACCAGTGGGAAAATGCTAGATATTATTACCACTCTTGTTTTTATTAGCACCAATCTGGAATTAGTGTCGTATGTAGTGCTATTTGTCACAGTGTTATCTGAGAACTGATTACAAACTTTATGATAGAACACCAGAGCAGATAATCTGAGGATCCTTTGAGGCATATCTCATGTTCTCTTGCTAGGATAGTAAAGCTTGCTCTGATCTTCAACAGCTTTAAGGTTTAGAAGGTAACAGGTTCAAATTGCTTAAAAGGAATTAATGGAGGACCTGTAAAATATAATATTTTATATAATATTTTCCTGGGAAATGTTCCCATTTTCCTCTCCAGGAGAAACCATACGGTATACCCTTTTGGGAATTTATTGCAGAGCTAGAAGGCGGCAGTGGAGAAGGTGGCAGAGGGGCTGGAAGATGGGAGTGGTTGAATAGTAGTGGGGAGAGATAATGGCTAAATGTCAGGGTCTCTTAGAGGAAAGTGGAATTGGACCAGTTGGCAGAGGCAGAAAACCATTAAGAGCTGGCAGGTAAACAGTGATCAGTGATGTTGCAGCTCCTGTTTGTCCGGCATAAGCTACTTGACATATTTACTGAAAACTGAGCTTATTAAATTAATTCTGATTTTGTTTAATTAGAACTTCAAAACAGCTGCTATCATGGGCTTTATCACTCCTGAAAACTTTGATAGGACAGTGAAGTTACAAGGGCAATTAATATATGCACTAATGCAGAAGCTGTAAATATTTTCAGTACAGGCAGAGTATCTTAAACAGGACTTACAGAATTGTTCTTTGCTGTTACTCAAAGAGAAAGATTATGATTCATTTCAATTGGTG
This sequence comes from Nycticryphes semicollaris, assembly GCA_013400055.1. Classification (NCBI taxonomy): domain Eukaryota; kingdom Metazoa; phylum Chordata; class Aves; order Charadriiformes; family Rostratulidae; genus Nycticryphes; species Nycticryphes semicollaris. The sequence goes on along the minus strand of VXBJ01005423.1, from coordinate 153,011 downwards.
TTAAAAGCATTTGTGCTTTTGGAAGCGTTTGGAGTCATGGTGATTTGTTCTTCTACTCTGGCCTTAATTTTCCTCCTTCTTCATTAATGTGTGTGGTCTGATCCAATCATTAAGGCAAGAAATCTTGCAGGTAAAATATAGGCTAGGATGGTTCAATAGCTCTTCTTGCTCCATCCTAGTTTATCTTTGTGTTTTAACACTACTGTTGCCTTCATTTCCCCGGGCAGGAGGTGGAACTGGGACCTTGAACGATTTTGAAAAGGTAGCTGTGACGTGTGTCTTCACACAGTGTCCCACCTATACTTATAGCCAGTTATCTACTCCACAGTTAGTCTAAATTGATTTGAAGTTACTCATAGACTAGTTAATCAGGTGAATTTGTGGCACTTGAAGCTCAATGCTTTCAGTTCCTTTTCCCTGATCTTTATTGATTTCCAGTATCATCTGCATGTTTTGGAGGTGAGAAGCGAAAAAAGTATGAGGAGAGTTGGTCTTCTGAGGAGAGGGCTTAGAAACAGGTCAGGATGTGAATCTGCTGAGGAAGAGACAATGAGAGGAATTGGGATGGACTAATAGAAATAACAGAGTACCATGAAGCTTTGCTCTAAAACCACAGGGAACCACTTGATGAAGAATTTCTTTTTCCCACCAAGGATGTAGAAATGTTTCAGTGGTGTGTACCACGTGTGGCTATAAAACATACATGAATCTTTCTGTGAGAAATGCATAGGTAGACTTCTTTTTCTTCTGGTCCGAGTGTTCATAGAAAGCAATCTTTTTTGGGACAGATGAAGCAAACCAATTTTTAAAGCTCTTTGACTCCTTCACTTGAATAAGTTTTTTCTAACCACTTTCTTACTTCCCTTTGTGTTCAAGTAACACAAATATATACTTCAGTTAGTGCTTATATACTAACTGAATAATGTTTTGTAAAGAGATCGATCATATGGAAATGGTTTCTAGGATGTGTTGTGCATCCTGAATTTGGGACTGAACTCAAACCGTTTTAAGAAGAACTCGGGAATCGTTCTTGAGAATTCACTGAATCTAACAGAAACCAACTAGTGAAAGATGAACACATTGAAACAGGGTAGAAATCAATGAAAGCATAAATACCTATGTTTGCCTGTGGGATTTTCTTTTAGAAGCAGCTACAATCGCATGCTCTCATTTCAGATGTGTCCATCTGAAGTGTTAAAAAGTCACAGAGCTAAATTGAACTGGGTTCTTTCTCTATCTTGACTCATTTTTAGGGATTACATGTGAAGTTTTTTTTTTCTCTAATATACTATATATAGTTAAATAGTTAAATATACTACGTGAAAACTGAATTTTTCACTTCAAACCTCTGTTTCTGCAGTGAGGTAATTTACGAAAAACAGCAAATGCTGTGAGGCCCAAAGAGAAAATGGCAAGTGAGTAATAGTTGTACTGCAAAGTTTCTTTGGAAATTTCAAGAGAACAGTTGTTGAATAATGCTGAAGTGTATGTTTCATTGATGGTAACTGTTAGCAATGTGAAAAGATGTGCAAGAAAAAAAGGCAATGAGTCTGTCATAAAAATATTACTTTATTGTAAAGCTTAAGGCTAACTTGCATATTATGCAAAAGTGCATCAGAAGTCTAGCAATTCAAGTTCTAGGCTGTCTACCTTCTGTACCTTGGCAATTTCAGTCTGTGGGATTTGGACAGAACAGTTAAACTCATTCATTACTCACCAGAGGGCTCTGGATCTGCATAATTACAGCACTGACAGTTAAGTAAACACCGGATGTAGCATGTACTGGAGATATTCTGTAAGCAGAAAGTAGAGGAACAGCTCTCCAAGCAAGTATGTGAGTTTACAGCTGCATGACCTTGAGATCAGCTGGATGGAAGCTCACAACTACTTCATGATCATGACCAACATACATGTGGAGAGTGTGGTGAGTGGAAGGAAGCTCAACCTTCATTTAAAAATAAATAAGTTACTATAAACTTGTGGTAAAAAAGCAAGCCAAAAGCTTAAACCTTGGTTATGCATATACTATATGAACAAGTTACCATGAGGTAGACAGTCTTCTACCTGAAATTTGACATAAGTGAAAGATGAACACATTGAAACAGGGTTTTTTTTTAAAGTAACTTAAACAATAACGCTTTTTTAATAGCTTCAGTTTCATTATAGTTTGAGATGGCTATCTAATCTGTTCCAGACATCCTCTTATATTAAATGTCTCAATAATGGAAGATGTTCACATTCCCACTACCGCTATGAAGATCAAATGCATAATCGATATGAGTTATAGTAAAAGAAAACCAATTATTAACCAATATGCTAATGAAAAAAAATTGTCTAGAAAGATGAAGGTTGTACTTGGCCGTTTATTTTGTGTGATTAAATTCCACTGAACCATGTGGGACATCCTTCAGAGTTTCTCAAGAGAAAAATGAAGGGGGGAAGAAGGAAATGAAGAATGGTTTGGGAGACTTAATAGCTCATTGTCAGTCATTCTCAGCTCAAATCCAGCTTCATTTATAAGAGGGGAAAAAGTTTCATTGTCTTATGACTGTGAGGAGAAAGGGAGTGGTTCATGGTTCAGCTCCAGCATGTATCAGAAAGAGCCCCAAAAACTTGATCTTCTTGTTTTGCTTAAGTAATTTTTTTGGAGGAAGTCATAAGTACAGTCACAATGTTCTGTTTGACAATACCATCATGTAAAGCTCAAAGATTAAGGAAAATGCTGACTACATGGATTTTTAATGGTTTGTCTGTCGCTGGAAGTTGCCTGGAATGACTTTTTCCCATGCAATTTCTTCAGAACAGTGTTTTTGTGTTAGTTAACACATGTCTGTTTGGGACTGAACTTGGAGAAGCCCTAAAAGGTCCCTTGGAGCAGGAGCATCACAAGACGAGGCTGGGAATGATGTACTCACTGTCCATGCTGAAGTTCACCTTGCAACAGCTTTCCTGTACTGCCCAAGAGCTGCCCAGGATGAAAATATGTTGTCTGGCAGATATTTATTTACTTTTGCCATAGCAACCACAAGCAGGAGACAGTTTTCCATGGCTATTCATTGCGTTGCATTTGAAAGTACTAAGAATCTTATTTATTTCTATCTGTATTGAATGAAAAATGGTTTTTTCTGCATTTGTGGGGCCTATTTACTATCATTCAGCTGTAGTATGTATCCTTAGCAAAATAACAGGGGTTTTAACCTCATCCTTGTTCTCATAGCTTGCATGAGATATACCATATCTTCCTAAAGAAGCACCTTTGCAGGAGGATATCTTGTAAAAGGATTCATATCTCTAACTTGTTCTTGCACAATTCTTCTGCTGTGTTGTTCTGGCAGGGATTTTTTTTTTCTGCTGTATCTCAAAGATCTTGAGAACGTTAGTTCTGGCTGCATCACGTTCAGTGCCTTGTCACCAGCAAAAATCTTGTGACAGCCTGAAATTCAGAAATGTGTCATGCCAGTCTATCATATCTCAATATCAAGGGAACTCTCAGTCCATGTGTGGGATAAAAAGCATCTCCAACACAACATTGTATAATCATACATTTGTGTTGCAAGAATTCATGCTAATAATCTACATGTGTCTTAGCACAAGACTCTATGCAAAGCAAAAACAATTCTTGACTACTTTAGTTAAAAAAAAAATAATAATCCCTGCTTTTCACAAACCTACAGAACATATTAGTCACCTTGATGTAGAGCCTATTCATCTTTTCCATTGTAATTGTAAAGTTGGGTTCCTCCTTGAACCACAGCAAAAATTCTTCACACAGGTGAAAAAGCATAAGCTTTAACAATATGAGAAAATTCATTTGTTATTGCCATCTGCCTTTGGGATGTGAAAAGGAAGGGGGTTTGATGCTGTAAGGCCTCTGCCTTTGCGATTTAGTTAATCCTGCTGTGATAAAGTCCCACATCTGAAGTAGGGACTGTCAGCAGTTCCTCTGCAATAATGTACATGAAAAAGAAGGTGAACAAAAGAGATACAAAGCCAAAAGGAAAAAGAAAATGCAGGCATTTCAGTTGTAATACTGCATGCCAGCTTCATGATAAAAATCAGTCTTCTCTGTCCTTAGGGCCACTGCTGCTTTTCTACCTTCTGGAGAGTTTTGTATGAAAGATGCTCTAGTACAGTGTGGTTAAGCCTATGCACTCAGAAAACAGGAGTTTGACTCATTTCTGTATCATGGGCTCCCATCATGACCTCTGGCGTATCACTGGTGCCCTTTTGCTGAGGACTCTGACTTGGTTAACTTTAACCACAGAGCTACATTTTAACAGTGTATTTGTGTCACAGGCTTCTTTATTCAGCAAAGAGCAAGCCTGGGTATCCACGGTTAGCCACGACACCGTGAGATGCAATTGCTCAGCAGCTGCTGGGGGAGAAACGTAGTACAGGTCCATGAGCTTTTAAACATGTTCTTGTACCTTATGACATGTGTTTTCCTATTGGTTCCTTTTGTTTGTCACACATTTATTTGAACTATTTAATGTGTGCTAAGCATTTACTTACATTTCAGATATCATTTGTGCTATGGATTGAATTTGTCTTTGGGTAGACCTGGTGTGATACATATGGTTGCTGATCCTGCTGTTGATTAACCAATCCAGGCTGATAGCTCACCGTGTTATAGAACCATAGAATGGTTTTGGGTTGGAAAGGACCTTTGAAGGTCATCTAGTCCAACATCCCCTGCAATAAGCAGGAACATCTTCAACTAGATCAGGTTGCTCAGAACCCAAACAACCTGACCTTGAATGCTTCCAAGGATGAGACACATACCATCTCTATAGGGAACCTGTTCCAGTCTTCCCTCCTCTCATTTTTAAAAAAAAACTTCTGCACTGGTATGGGGTCCTCTATGGGATATAGGGGGACAACCTGCCTCACAATGGTCTTCTCCACAAGCTGCAAGGGAATCTCTGCTCCAGTGGCTGGAGCACCTCCCCACTCTCATTCTTCACTGACCTTGCTATCTGCAGAGTTTTTTCTTTCATGTTTTCTCACTACTCTCTCACAACTGCTGCACAGCGGTTTTTCACCCTTTCTTAAATACATCATCACAGAGGTGCTACTATCTCTGGTGGGTTCATCCTTGGCCAGTGTTGGGTCTGTCTTGGAGCCTGCTGGAATTGTCTCTGTCTGACATGGGGGCAATTTCTGGCAGCTTCTCACAGAAGCCAGCCCTACAACACCCTCCTGTAGAAACCTCGTTACATAAACCCAGTGCACTTACATTAGTGATCCAACAGCTGGGTGTAATGTTTCATACAAACTCTTGAACAGATTTCAAAAATTTTCTTTTCTCCACACACAGAACCTATCTGGATTACAGAATCACAGAATCAAAGAATATCAGGGATTGGAAGGGACCTTGAAAGATCATCTAGCCCAATGCCCCTGCTGGAGCATGAACACCTAGATCAGGTCATAATGGATGTCAGAGAACCCTTTCTGGTGTAGGTTAAAAGTTCAAGGTAAAAAATGTTATTAAAATGCAATTATTTTTTTCTCCTTAAACATGAACATTTATTCTAGAATGGACATTTTTTAAAGATTATTTTATCTTAACCCCACAATACTTGTCTGAAAATTATTCAGAAAGCAAAAATAAAGCAAAAGGACCACAAAAAAAAAAAGCCATTTTCCTCTTCCATGAAATCTGAACTGATTTCTGAGACTGTCATTCTTTGTTGGTATCCAGAGTCTGTATAGCATGGAGGGAGAGAGTTACCATAGGCATCAAGGTTAGTTCTGACTGTTGTGAGAGATGCTGAGCACTGAGATTTGAAAAATCCAAAGCCTTGTTTTTCTCTAGGAAAGCAGATGGCATTTTGGTGAAAGATCTTGTGACAAAAAAGGTGGACTCTTATACCATTGCTTGAAGATGCTGATCTTTCTTTGCTGTTCCTGAAAACTGCCACACAAACTGAGAGGAAAGGAGCATGAAAGTTTATATTATAAAGCTCTTTGTATGAAACACCAGATTCGGTTGGCACACATGAAATCTTAAACAGGGTCAGTATTATCTCTCCCAGAAAATATTTGACGTGGTTCAGTGACAGTTTAAAGAACTCAAAGGTAGGAACACATTGAGGAAGAAGGTTTTTCCCTGCTGCACTGAGTGAAAGGGTCTAATGTCATGGAGTAGCTCAGAATAGATGGTTGCATTGTTCCCGCTGGTCTTATCTTGCAAACCACAAATGTCTGCAGTGGGAGATCTGTGACTTTTGCTAAACTTTGTAATCCTTTCTTAGATTTAGCCTGAGAGTAGCTACACTGCCATATTTGTTGATACCATACTTAATTCCCCTCAAAAAACTTAGTCTGTGTCAATCGAAATCAGAAATTAGATTTTTAGCAGAACAAATTGCAGGATTGTTTTATTTACTGATGTGAAGGTTAAAAATGCAGGCTTTGTTATTCCAAGTGCACTAAACTTTAAAAGTTTATGTGACTGTTTGGATGACGGTTGACTTTGGACCATCTATCAGGTCTGGGTGCTGAGCACTGAAAAGACACACTTGCCAGCAGGTCTTGCTTGGGAGATGATACCTGCAGAAGGAGTCACTTCTGCCTAAATTGGAAAACATCTGAGCTTTCTGTGAGTGCAGTGCCTACTCTGGGGAAGAACAGGAGCTGGGAATTATTCCAAGATACTGCTTAGTCCTGTGGGTTTGGGCCTGAGAGCAGAAAAACTTTGGTGCCTTATGCGTTGTAGTGGTTATAGCAGCTGTGGGATCATGTCTAAAGTGTCTCCAACTGGAGCCCAGAAAGAGCTAAGCACACTGTGTCATAAGAAGGAGTCTTCCAAGACAACTGGCCTTTAAAAATGATAGAATATGTTTCCTGAATAAAATGAAATATGAAATGAAATAAAAATAAAATAGCAATATATATTGTTAAATTGACACCAGGGTGACTGAGGGTAGAATTCATGGCTGAGCACTCTGATTTAAATACATCTCCGATTTGTGCTCCTTCTGCTCAAGAGACTGTTTTCTACCGTAACCAGAAAAGAAATATTGAACAGTATTATTTGTTTCTTTTGTCGGAAAGCAACAACCTTTCCTATTTTATTTTTAACCAGATATTGTGCCTCTGTAAAGACTGTGAGAGGCCATGCAGAAACCCAGTTTGGCCAAAGCTGTTGATTTATTTTAAACAACTGCTTTATTATTATTTTTTTTCCTCAAGATTTACTCTGTAGCAGGAGATGACACTGTTGTCTTGTGCCATTAATGCTCTTCTCTTCCCATGACAGAGCCTGTTAATTACAGAAAGAAGATAAATTAAAAGCCAAGTGACAACTAATAATTCTTGATTTAAAACGATATTTTTATTTATGTATTTGGTTTTAGCATTTCTATTTCAGTACAAAAGTAGAAAGAAATATGAGTGTGTGTTGTTTTTTTTTTTAATTTTTGCTAGCCATGTTTCAATCCTGCTAATGTTACAGTAATGTTTGAGCCATTTAATGCCTCAGCACGCTTATTTGGTTATGTGCTTTTTAGATATCTTTTTTTTTCTCTCACTGAGATTTCTAGATGTTGCTTCATCTTTCTTTCAGTTTTCATCATGGTGTTTGTTTTTTTGAAGCTGACTCGTTTGTGGTTTTTTTTGTTTTCCTCAGATTGCTAAGAGATGGTGAAATGAGTTATTAGTTTTGACCCCAACAGAAGAAATTAACTTCTCCTGCAAGATGTTTGTGAGTGTCTAGTTGTGCCGCAACCCAGGAATATTATTTACTGCTCAGTGATCCTTTGGACAGAGGGAGCACCTGCCCTTCTTAACCTATATTTGAGCAGTAGAAGGCGAGTTGTGATGGGACGAGAAAATATAGCAGTGGCGTTTCAAAAATCATTGCTGCTTTGGTGCATTCCTCCTTGAGGTTTGCTTCAGAGCTAGGATTTCGGTTAGTCTGCCCTTTGGTCAGAGCAGAAAAAAGGGTTATTGCAGGTGAGACAAGGCACAGAAAGGAGAAAACTTCTTGGCCTACTACAAACACTTGGTTGTGTGGACAGTTTTCTGGGTGAACTGTAACTCTCCTTTTCCTGCACACTTGATTCAGGCAACTTTAGTGTGCACTCAGAGAGTCTCCAAGCAGGATGTGGGCAACTTGTACACAGCAATTCTTTACTGGCTAATACATACAGTAGATAGCTAGGATTAATGAGCTAACAGGTTCAGCATTAATATGCTCACCACAGTGTTTCTGTTGGCAAGGCACTCATCAATCAGACGGGGAAGGGCTCATCTCCATTGCTGCTTGGAACAAGCTGATCTCTGATGCTGCTGAGCTGCCATCTTCTGATTGCCTGTTTTTTTAATTAGGGTCTTATACCTTTTCATGTCAATATATTTTCCCTCTTGAATGCTGGAGCTGTTGGGTAATACATCTCTGCTGTTACTTTTCTGTCTTTGTTTTCATTTTTCTGGTCTTGCACTCTTGGATGTTCTCACTGTGACAAGGGACATACTCACCACCATCCCCCAATGACAGAATCAGGGTCACACAGCTCTTCTGCACCAAGCTGGGTCTTGGTTCACAACCAGCTGAGTCCTTCAGTCAAGGGCAGAGATACCAGAAAATAAGGAAAAACTGTGCACTTATAAATTACCATAGGTAAGCCTCTACTGGATGTATCTCTAGGCTGTAGCAGGTTTTACACTGAAGTGGTTTATGGGTGCATGTATGCTACTACTGGAGGTGGAGAACACAATATCTGGTCAGTGAAGTCTAATATATTTTATCCTTTTATGCATGTAGACTGTTTTATGATCCATTTTTACCCTGATCAATTTGCTGATTTGCAAGCAAACTAATTTAGGTATTTATCTGTAATACTCTGTGATCCATTTTAGCTGCTTCTGTTTGTTTCAGTCCTCTTTGAAACTGGACCTTAAAGGGTTGAGTATTAGTTTCCAGATGAAAGTGTAATGCTCAGCTAGCTCCTCTTTCTTATACTGTCTATTTTCTTGACTCCAAGCCAAAATGCTTCTTGTGTTACACTTGGAGTAAATGCTATGGATCTGATAGCTGTGTGCATAAATCGTTGCTGCTTTGCTGTCTTGGATTTATGCTCGGAGCTACTGTATTGATTGTCTAAGATGACATCTGATTTGTTCTCTGAAAATATACTGTATAAAACCCAAACAGAACTTGTCTCCATCTGAAGGATGATCTCCGTATGTTGCCGCCCTCCTCATCCACCCCATGTTTTCAATGTTTAATGTGCAGTAGATAAGGAGAGGCTCACACTGCAATGTGTTAGGCAGCCCTGCAGATACACTACCTGGTATAACAGCAGGCCAATTGCACCCTAGTCTTTCTTCGTCATTTTATTCCTTTTTTTTCTTCATAATCTTAACCTTCTTTTAACCTCACCTCTGATCCCTGGACTGTGAACTGCAGCTTACTACCTGATTCTTGACGGTTCCTATGGCTATTTCAGTCTAGAAAACTATGCCCAGTGTCGCGTGAGTTAGAGGGTGAACAGGATTGCTGCAGTGCTGTAAGAGTGGCATCCTTGGTTTCCAGAGCTCAGCTCGTATCAAACCCAAAGCAACCAGTGCTACACCATTTACAGAGTGGGAAACAGACATTTCATTACCTGTAATTCTATTTCTGCATATCAGAGTTGAACACCAAGTTTTGTGGCTTTGCACGAGCCTGGTTAGTTGGCAAGAGGGTTAGTGTTACCAGTTTGGGCTAAAATTCAACTGTTTTTTCATCACTGCCCTGAGCCAACAAGGGCTTAGCAGGAGTGGGGGACCAAGTACTGTGGAATGGGAAGTAGAGTTTCTCCATAGCAGAGCAGAGAGCTGATGAGTTTATGTACACCCAGATTGAGTTATTTTTCCAAGGGAGTCAGGAGGAAAAACTTTCTCACTGAAGTTTTTGCTGACTTTCCTGCTTCTGCCCCTCTCTGAACCCACATGTGTCTGAGAGCATGTCAGGAGCTCCCAGCAGGGAAGTGAGAGCCTTTCCACAGCTAGAAACCTTCAAGGTGAAGAATCTAAGCAAGGTGAGCTAAATGGCCTTGAGGTAATTCAGGGGCCTCACAAGTTTTTACTAGGGTGCACAGTGGCGGCTGGACTGGTAACTCTAGATGAGTCAAGGTAATTTGACCTTCCATTAATGAAATCCCTACATAATTCTGCAGGCAGAGTGAAAGCATGAGCCAGGTTTTGGTGATGCTGCCCTAAAACTGATGGACAGAGTTTATGGTCCCTGTGTCAGATCTTGGGAAAATGAGAATCTTTGTTTTCTATTAATAAGATGCTTGTGGACTGGACAAATGCAGATTAAACTAAGCATTTCTAACAAGAAAGATACATTTGGAAAGGGGTGAAAGAGGCTATTACTATGTTCTGCACCCTGCAAAAATATCCACAGATGGAATATTTTGATGAAGCAGCTGTCCCATCCAAATGTAACTGAAGCAGTTGGTTGGTTCCTGCTGAGACCAAAGAGACACTTGGCAGGATTCTAGCAAAATGTTAATGTATTGTGAATGTATCTGCCAGCCAGCCATTTGAACTGTCACCATCCTCTGCTACACACTGCAGCACGGCAAGGGCAGGGCCACGGGCGCTGAATTTCAAGGCATTTGTCAGAGCTGTCCTCTTGGTACCGTCTCAAACAGATTGCATGCCAGCAGCCAAGATTTGTTCAAAAAGAACGTCCAACTGCATTACTGTCAGCCTCTTTGCAGTGTTACGGGCTGGCTGTTCTTGTCCCCCATGATTCCTGAGCCATCATCCGAGGAGCAGGCATACTCATTGGAGAGCAGGGACACCTGATGATTTTTATTTATTTGCCTATTTATTTATCATTTTCTAAGCAACCTTTAAATTAGGATGATGTAGTTATTGAGCAGCACTGATTTGGAGGAGAGGAGAAACATGATGTCAGACACCTTTATTGCTTTGTGCTGTATAGCTATTTAAAGGACTGGATCACGGCAGGAACCTGGGCACATTGAACGGATGCATCTAAGAGGGGTGGAGCGGTGGAGGGGACTGTGCATGCCTAAAATAAGCACAGAATTTGATGCAGCTTTTCATGATACCCAAATTAGAATGGTTGTGGGTGTATGCCTGACAGGTTGTCCCCACTGAAGATGTTACTGCACCACTGTCATCCACTAATACTGAAAATAGGTAGAAAACCCGGAGAATACTGTCTTTGTAAGGTGCGACTAGAATGTCTTAAAGGCTAGGAGAAGACCACTCTGGTCAGGTGGTGCCATGTTCTGCAGGCATGCAGATTTGCTGGCACTTTCAAAGGTGATTCTTCTGTAACATTTTTGCTGAGGGTCATGTAAATATGTCTCCAGTTGCAGTCCATTGTATGCTCTAATCCATGATGTATCTTCAAATGTGCTACGATGTGTTTTAACTTTTAGTTTTGGCACAAACAGTTTCTACAGTACCCAGAAATCGAACTAGCCTTGATGCATTGACCCGTGTTCTTTTTAGCTGAATTCTCTAAAGCAGCATTGCTGCTTGGGACCAGAGCTTTTTTTAAAGTACATACCAAGTATGATTGTAATAATAATGCTGACTACAGCTTAAACAGGGAAAGAGGGCATGTTTTGTTGCTATTATTGTGCATATTGATTCAAAGGTAGGATGTAGATTCAAAGAGCAGAGGCTTTGTGATGGCTGAATAGTTCTTTTTTGGTAGAATAATTGCATACCTTTTCTGAAGACCAGACTTCTACATATGTATTAGAATTGAAGTACTCATATGTTATTTTATGTCCCTTTGTTGGAAATATACTCAGAAAACTGAAATGACTGCAATGCCAAGACTTACCTCTCCTTGGTAGTTCCTAGTGCCAATATAACTAACCTCTTCTTTAATTAATGTTTGAATATAATTAAGCAACAGCAGAATGTAAACTTAATGGTGAATTCATCATAGAAGAACCTTTCTCTTCCATGAGGAACAAGAGCAGTGCTGGGAGAAATGAAAGTTATATTAGTCCTCTCAGATGATGTGAGTGTATTAGTATGCATATTGCTTATTATACCTCTGTTTATTAAACACCAGCAACAGAAGGTGATTTACCTTTCTGTCACTTAATACACTGAACATCACTAAATGCTTTGAGGAAATTAATAAAGAAAGTTGCTTTATCTTAAGCATTCCACATCTTCACAAACAATCCTTGCAGTGTCATATAAATTTCCAGTATAATATGAAATGGAAACAGGCACATAACATAACACGAACAGTTAGGGTGTGCAGCTTATTAGATATAAGTAGCAATACAGGAAAAAATATAAGCCTATGTTTTCCTTTTGAAAAGAGCCTAGAAAATCCTTTTATGTGAGTTTGTCGCTTATGCAGTCTCTGAAGGTCAAAATACTGGGAGTTTCATGGTGTTTATTTAGAAACATAATCATGTGTTTATTTTAAAATAAAACATGGGCCTCCTTTGACAAAAAGTCATCAAGTCTGCTTTGTGGATTTGATTTTCTTTCAAATCAGGTTGAGATTATAATATAGTGGTTTTTATCAAATTTCTGTGAAATTTCTTATGTTTTTAATGAAGAAGATAGATAGATAGATAGACAGACAGACAGACAGACAAACAGATAGATGTGCCAGAAGGTTCCTGTGGGAAAGCAATAATAGGAGATGATGAGAATGATTCAGGAAAGAGGGGCAAAGAAAGAAGGCAGGTTCAGGTCTGTGGAAGCAGAAGGTCATGGAAGGAGAAGATAAAAAGGTGATGCAGGTAAAAGGAAGACAATAAAAATCATTAAAGTGTTTAGATGACAAATATTAAGCTTTGGGAAGGAGAGATGTTTCTTTCCTAAACAGTTATTCCAAATATAATGAGAAGAGAGTGAAGACCTCAGAAAGAAGCAAAGCTGCAGTAGCTGCAGTGATGGAGAAAAGCTGGCCAAATGCTTGAGGTGGATGGTGCATGTTACTAGGTGTTTCAAAAGAAGAAATCAAATAATTTAGGTATGCCTCAGATACTTAGAAAGGAACATAGAGGATGTTTTGTTGTGGCTATGTAAGAAAACATACAATTCCGTGATTCCTGTCTGAGCAGTACACATCTTAGATGGAAATGTCAACTCATGATGAAAGAAAGATGGAGAAAAAAATTGAGAGGCCTGATTATATTTTTAAAAATTTTTATGTTTTATACAATCTTGTTGAAAAATCCTCTGCAAATTGTATTTGAGTTTTCTGATCTTGCTGCACAAAGTTGGAAATGAATCTGCCAGACATGAAGGAGTTAGAGTTGGCTGCTGGGTGGCCTGCGTGGAGATGTGAATGTGAATGACAATTGAGCTTTTAAGAATTACCAAGTATGGGAGACAGAACAAATTCTGAGTGCTTGTCATCAAAAGAAAGCCCACATGTGTCAAAGGGGTAAACTGAGAACAGGTTCTGGAGGGACATGAGCAGGGGTGACATGTTCAAGGAGATACAGGAGTTACAATACAGAACAACTGAACAAAGGCTCAGCAAAATAGTAGAAGGAAAAGAGGATACTTTATCACAACAGACAAACAAGACCACATCCAGCAGCAAGATGGAAAAGATACCAAGATAGATACCAAGATGGTTTTCAATGGGAACAGAAGAAACTGGATTGCAAGGGTGCTGCTGCATTGCTAAATGAAACAGGCTAGGCATTGGTCTCCAGCCCAGAGGTCAAACAGTGAAGGATTGCTTGAATCCACTCAACCAAAGTCCTTCTCCTCCCTTTCCCTCAGCCCACATGGCCTTCAAGGAATGATTCCTGGCAATTGCTCTTCCTAAACCTGCCTGAAAGTCTGTTAACTGGCATTCTACACCAGAGCAAGTGTGTGCTGACAATAAAAAGTCATGGATTTACAGTTAATGTTTGAGTCCATGTCATGGCCCTGTTTTAATGTACTAACACATCTCACCCAATGAAACAGGGTGGTGAGTCCACTAAAACTATGAAGCAGATTGTGCCGTCGAAGTTTGAATGCATGGAGAGACAGTCATGGGTTAAAAGATGGGGGCATGAAATATTCTTGCTGTACTTGGGAGACAGGCACAAATATGATCGGCATTGAATAAGAAGGATAGAATTAGGCTGAAAATGAGCCAGTCAGAAAACCCTGGAGTGATGGGGTCAAGAGGGAAAGCCAAAGAGATAGAGATCAGGAGTAGGGGAGACAGCTCTGAGTCAGCAGCCCTGGAAGGCAATCAAGTGAATTTCTCTCTAATGGCTTGGGGTCCTTTTATATAATTTCTCTGCAGTGCTAGCAGCAGCAATATTTGCTGTAGCAGATGTGGATTTAATTAATGTGCAGCTTATTTCTTCCTCTGGGTCAAACCACCAATGGAGGGCGAGAGTGCATATGGTGAATTGCTTGCAAGTTCAAGCAGGGTAAGAGGCGACAGCAGGGTCACTCCTGGAGGTTGTGGTGTGAAAGAAGCAGAGATTGCTGTCTCTCACCTTCATCTCTTGGCTGAAGTTGACGTCAAGGGTATGAGTTGGAGCTATGGATATTGTGGCCAGGAAAGTCTTTAGGGGACTTTTACAGCAGCTCCTTAAGCGCCAGACTAGCATGTTTGGCATGGCTGCGTAGGTCGCTATAAAGTTTGTTTTCCACTCAGCTGTGCTTCCCTGAAACTACTGAAGTCCACTTTTTCTCAGGAAGTGTTTCCCTAAAGACTTTGCGGTAGCAAAGAGATCTTACAGCAGTGGATTGAAGGGATGGTGTCAGCAGCAAAGGTCTACTTTTTTCTGCACATCTCGCTTTCCCTCTTGCATTTTGACAAAACTGCCACAATTGGCTCATATAAATTTGATTTAAAGAAAAAAACTGCATCAAAGTAAATAGCCTGGGGAAAAATACTGAGAATTGGCTTTGGCAATACTTTATTTGTGGGAGTGAGAGGTAGATTTTTAGAAAGATGTGAAGATTCTTATTTTGATGGATAGACGTATGTCTGTGGAATGGGATTGCAAAGTATTTTAATGGAAAAATTCACTCCATAGAAAGAGTTGCACTATACAGTGAGACTGGAAAAAAAAAAAAAACCCAAACAGTTCTATTTGAGTTTCATTCACATGAGGTCAATGTTTGATATCTATGTCAAGGAAGCTCTGTGGGCAATTCCATTTCAGAAATGCTGAAGCAGAGATAGCTGAGCTTTCTCAGAAGGGGGTGAACCTTTCAAATGTGTTTTTGGCTGATGAAATATTGGTGGAGGGTGGTTTCAGTTGGCATATGTCACTGAATGGAAAATGGCAGCAGCATTGCAGAATGGCTAAATAGGTGGCTGAGAATAAATTGGTTAGGTAGTACGAATAGTTGGAAATGTTGGTAAAGAGTGGACATATCAGGAGGAAGGCTTAAATGACCCTGTAGACACAGTCTCAGCAAAGATTCCTGTGTTACTGTCTGTACTCCTAACATCCTTATGCAGCTTACAGCCCTGTGGAACCTACTCCTGCTTTCTAACTCTTCTGTGACCGCACCAGACTTTGTCCAGGACCTGCCCACTAGCCCAGATGTTTAGGTTCATAATCTGACATGGCTGAAAGGAAGCTTTGCAAAGTCTACCTCCAATGTGAGGCTCCAAAGAGTGACTGATTACTTTCTATGGCCCATAATTTCATAAGGCACTCTCTGCTGTAGATTGTAGCATAATAATTAGTTGGACTGAATTTGGCTTGGCTGATTTATAGTAGGAGAGGACAATAAAGTCTTTTGGCTCTAGCTATGGGGTCATTAGTTTTTTAATCACAAAGGCAATGCAGGGCTGTCTCTGGTAACGGATTTCTTGTCCCCTCTCTCTATTTAGAAATAACTCATTTGCTAAGTGGCTGTCCCACTGTTCTTGAAGCTCAGCCAGGTAGCAACAACAGAACGAGATTATATTAAAGTGTTCATGTTAAAAGAAAGTACTCAGAGCTAAAACCACTGCCAATGGCTTGTTAAAACTCAGCTTTAGGGGTCTGATTTCTAAGGGGGTGTGTGTGTTTGTTCCCCATCCTGAAACTGAACATGAAGCAACATAAACAATACCCAAAATTTCTAGTGTCAGAATAGAGAATGATAGTCATCCTATTTCATAGATAGAAATGACCGGTGTTCATTTGTGAAGAGTGATTTGTGAATAATGTCTTTACAATGACATTATTCATTTGTATTATGGTTCTGCTAAGGAAATTCCTCTAAAGGTTTGAAAAATATTTTATATATAAAAAACATAAATATGAATTATTAGTAGTATTGTAGTCTGAGGACCTCAGGATTTCTGTAAAGCAAGGTCTGTAAGTAGAAGTAGTGTCTCTTAATAGACTTACAAAGATAGACAGCCTTCCAGGCACAGAAACACTTTTAAAAAGTGGCTAAACGTACAGTTGTGCTAAAGAGCTTCCTGCCTAGCTGTGAGTGGGCACGTGGGCAGATGGGTTTGAATGGGAAAATGGACTTAACATAAAGTTGAGCCTGTTTATGACTAAACTAGGACTGTTAGGGATGTCTCTACGGCATCACCCAGCCCTTGGGATAGGGGTCCATGCTTTCCTATCAGTTGTATTAACACCTACAACACTTTTCTCATTTTTTATTTAACTTTCATCTCCTCAGGTGGTGAGGATGGGGGAGAACTGTGGTGTCCTTCTGGCTTCCTACATTTGTTCTTCACACCCTCAGTACTTTCACTTTATCTCAATGCTGCCTAGTTTTTAGCCTCCTGTGAAGGATCTGGCAGTGAAAGCTCCAACAGTGAAGTGTTTGAGAGGAAAATCAGGGACTCAGGAAATACAGAGCTGTGCTACTTTTGGGCAACTCAGCAGCCTCTCCCATACAAGCATTTTGTTAAGACTCTGCTACTAACACTGAAGAATCTCACAGGCTCCCAAAATTTCTACTCACTTTCAGACTGGACTTGTCTGTTTAGGACCAGGTTGTCTGGACAGGATCTTGTAATGTTCTACTCTTCCCATGATCACTTCACATTCCATGAAGAAGAAACCCTCCTTCCCATCATCTTATGTCTCTTCTGTATCAAATTCTTTCCTTTCTGCTAAAAGTCAATTACCTTTTACTGAGTCCTGTTTTTCATTCAGAGCAGTGAGTTCTTTCTGTAAGGTCTGTGATTCTGTGAAATATAAGCCATTAGTTTGATGTTAATTTAAATATACTTTTCTTTTTTTTTTTTTTCTTGCTCAGTAGGAGGTAGACAAAATCAAACACAAATCAAATTACTTTCATGACTCTTCCTCACTAAACTGGCTTTTCATCAACCTGCTCCAACTTCATGGCCCTGGTGAAGTGCACCATGCCCCTCTTCCCCTAGACAGGTTTGCATGAGGGGATTGTTTAAATATTCCAGTTACATTTCTAGGAAAAGCCACCCTGGTAGAAATTGTTGCAGTCCTACTTAGACTGAGTTAAGGCAAAATCTCCCTATCTCTAGCCATCATCCTGTCTCTCCTGGATTACTGCTGTTGCACATGTTCCTGAGCTGTGATTTTTGGTCCACATTGTCTTCAGTGATAGGATAATCTCAGCTGGAAGGAACCTACAATGATCAGGTAGTCCAACTGCCTGTTTGCTTCAGGGCATGAGTTAGCTTAACTGTATTCATCAGGGAAAAGATGATTAACATCAGTTTTTCATCATCCCCATCACACTCTTTGTTGCTCTAAGCCCACTACTCCTTACTGTGTAAATGGATCCACCTATGTCAAGTACCCCTTTGTAAAACAGTCTTGGCTGTGGATCTCTGTTGATAGATGATAGGATTTCTGAGGCCTTGAAAGTAATTAACAAAAAAAAAAATAGTTTCTGACTTTTTCACAGGCTTGTAGTGGAAAATCAGGGATTACTGCCTATTTTGTGCAAAGTAGAAATTCAAGACTTTCCTGCACTGTTTCTACAATGAAATGTAGATCTGAATGAAATGTAAATGCTGATGTGAATCTAATACTGATACCATTTGTTGTGGACTAACTCTGGGAGGCAGCTAAGCACCACACAGATGCTCACTGACTTTCACCATTCTTTGGTGGGATGAGAGAAGAGGAAAGGAAGAGTGAAAGCAGGAAAACTTGGAACTTGAGTTTAAAAACATAATAAAAATAAAAAAGTTTAATTAGTGAAGGTTGTTGAGTGGAAGAAGACAGAAAGAAAACAAGAAAAATCTCGATTCAAAGGCAATCGCCATTGCCCATGGATCAAATGATGCTTATCCACTTCCTCAGCAAAAAATGGCTAGCTAACATAAAAAAACCTCTTTTTGTTTGTATATTTGGTTGGCTGGTTTTTTGTTTGTTTGTTTTATAAGCTTGACATTTTATTGCGTGGAATATCTCCTTGGTTAGTTAGGGTCATCTGCTTGCTTGTGTGACCTTCCAACCTTTTTCTAATACACAAAACATAGTGTATAACTAGCCTGACTTACTTTAATTTATAATCCTAGCTATCCAGATCCTGCCTTTAATTCTGCTCCTGTAAGAGATCTTTGCTTGACTTTTTGTGGAATTAAAGGAAATGTTAACAGAAGCTGGTGGAAGACACTAAGATGTGTGTTTTCCTGGGCACAGAAAATTTTATTTTGGAGCTATTACAAAGATTGTTTCACAGGGGGCAACTTTGGCTTGCCAGAGTGTGTACTCTGGCATTAACCCAGCAATGCACTGTATAATCTGCTTACCTTTCACAATGCAAAGATACTTTACCACCAGCAAAAGGACTCTTAAGTCCTAGAGGACCAGATCAGTGAAGACTGCCACAGAGCAAAAAAAGGCAGAGTCTCTTTATTCCAATGGGGTTTTCATGTGATCAGGTGGCTCAAGAGAAAGCTCGAAGAAGATTATAGATACACCTTCAGTATTCAACCCTCTTTTGTGAATGGTTCATTCAGAATAATATTTTTTTATTCAGTAGGTCCTAGATAACATTCAACAGACCTGTTTTTTCATGCCATATCCTGAAGTTTCAGCTATTCACTTGGACCCTCATAGCCAAACTATGTGAGACCAAAGGTTTTACAAGCCCTGGGATTTGAAGGGGATACTCAAGGGGGAGTAAAAAAGAGCGTCACAGAATCACAGAATATCAGCATCACATCCTTGTGATGTCTCCCTCTTAAGTATCTCTCCCAGCCATTCTACTATTTTCACCTTTGGATACTTCCTGAGCCACAACTAGTTGCCATGCCTTTGGAAATTCTCTGTGGCTTTCTCTTCACTGAACTTGTTTTACCTCACTTTCATGCAGACATCATGCAGACATGCCTGCTCAAAATTATTCATCCTGCCTCTCTGGTGCCTAGTGCCCCTCTCCAGTCCTGATTCAACACCCTCCTTCCTCCAGCCCACAAAGCAAAACAAAAAAACCCCAAACAGCAAACCCTCCAAAACCCCAACCCAACAGACCAAAAACCCAACCCCCAAACCCACAATTCTTTGCGCTGGCAAAGTAAAGCAATGTGTTTCTAACTGAAGTCTAGAAAAGCCTGGATTGTTGCAATCCAGGAGGGATGTTTCACAGGAAGAGGACTGAAGTTTCAACTCAACACCTTAGCACCTTTTAGGATCTGTATACTTAAGGGGTAGGAAGTGATATATTACAAAATATAAGATGTCTATTGATAGTGAATTGTTTTTTTTTCTGTCCCTACTTGTTTCTTGGAATGAAAGGCCAGATGGTGGCCAGGCTGACAGGAACAAATAAGAGTTCATTTAGCTCTCCCCCTTGAGTTGCTTTTGAAAATAGCAAGGACTAAGAAAACACAAATTTTTTTTTTTTTTTTTTTTGTTTACATAGAGCACAGAAGAGGCTCCAGTATTACGCAGATGCGTGCCAAGAGAGCAGGGGTTGGAGAATCTTTGATTTTTCCTTTCCCATTTAGTGTCCTATATGGCCCACGATGCCAAGGAAGATGGCATAAAAATTCTTCATTGATAAGGAACTGTGGCAGTAGCAGATTATTTTTTTGTGGGATCAGAGAATGAATTGTACCTTTCTATCAAGTTTTACTAATTTGACAGCTCTTGAGCAAAGCTGTAGGTCTGTGCTAACCTCCCACATGCATTTAGCTGGGAATGTACTGACAATTCCAGTACATATAGAGCATTAACCCTACCCCCCCAAAAAAAAAAAAAAAAAGAAAAAACTCTAACAAATTTTATGAGTGAGAAGGGGGTATTGCTAAGTTCTGATCAGCTCTATGGCTTTTTTTGGCTGAGGAACTTGATTGCAGTGGAAGCGATTCCTTGGTGAGCCCTCAAGAAAAACACAAAGTATCAAAGGGGATGAAACAAAACAAGTTTCTCCAAATTTCTTGTTTCAAAGGCTTTGGAATATTATGGCAATTTTCAGGGCACTTTAAATAGTTTCACTCAGGCTTAAATAGGTGTTTCACTTTTACTCTCTTGAGAACTCTGCTATTGCATCTTGCTTTCTAAGGTCAAGTCTCTGGCCCTTGGAATCTTGTACTACCGTTCCAAAACAAAAGCAGCTGTATAAGCTGGTTTCATTCCATCTTGCATGTGGATGTTTTCCACCTGCTTTGCACCTTTTCCAGCCTTATAATCTCTTTTGTATCATGTTATTAGCTTTTGCTTCTCTGGGGTTATCTTTTTTTGCACTTTGAGGATTGATGAAACCTCCTGAGTGAGTTTTTGTTGTTTAGGATGACTGTGAAAAGTAATATGCTCAAGAGACCAGCAAAGGCAAAATAAAACCTTAGCATACCGTTTTGCTGCTGATACTTATTTATCTGATGCATTCATGATTCACCAGAGACCTTCAAAGAAATGCAATGATAAACATATCTGTAAACATCAGCAGAGCTTGTATAATCTTACAGGGAAATAGCCATTTCTTTTCCTGTTCCTGAACTCCCTTCTGTCTCTCCTCATGCTCTAGAGCATGAAAGTATATTGGTAGTTAAGTAGTTAAGATTGGTGATCCTATCTACAGAAAGCTAGCAAACCATATGTTGTTCTCTTCTGACCTCGGAGTGTCAACTATATTGAATGAACCAATACATCAACTGTGCCTATCTACCTAGGTGTCCAATCACATAATAAATTTGAATTACTTTCTTTCCTACCTACTTTACTTCATTGAGGACAGAATTGATAGTGATGGCATACCTGTTTGTGAGAAGCAGTGTTAGGTGGAGGTGCTTCTTGATTCTTTATAGCTTTCAAACTGGTGCTATATGAGCTACAGCTCTATATTCAGCACACTTCCAGGAATAGGCTCTGAAATAAATTTCCCACCTTGACAGTGAGCCAAAGGTACTGAGGATGAATTCAATGACAGCTGATGAGACCAGCACCTATCTAAAAGTTAGGTTACCGCTATGGGTTTGAGTTTCTTGGAGATTTGGTTCTTGAACATTTTTAAGAGCAATGCATTTTCAGTAAGTTTGGAATTTGCTTTAGCTCTGTGGAAGAACAATGAAGACTCTCTGCACAAAAAAGCTGCAGTCTTTCTCTTTCAAAATAATGAATATGGCTTCTCGCCTTCTCTGGCAAAGACAGGAACAGCAGGCTTCTATTTCTAGCATCTTTATTTTCTAAACAGTAGTATGAAGCTGAATTCCTGAACTGAGAGCTTTCAGCAATTTTCTGTTCTTTGGTTTTCTAGAAGATAGCAAATAATCTCTTACTTTACCAAGCCTATCCTTACAGGGCTTAGTTCAGGAACTAATTTGCTTATCAGTCACTCAGCCAGCTCTATATTTGTATTTTCAGTGGAGACTTGATTATATAGACTCAGTGTGGGGTAGATGGTGTCTGGCTCTCAGTGATATACTTGGAAGGATTCTGTATATGAAAGCATATTTAGTGGGTGAAGAAGTGAAAAGGCATGATTTAATTCCATCCTTGTTTTATTCAATGTTTGAGTAAAATGGTAGGAAGTGTTGACTGCAGATCAACACAAGCTTTGCTATCCTAGAAAATGCTATGGGGAGAACTTCCATCTCATTTGTCCTACTCTGTTCCCTTGGACATAAGAGCACTATATTACAACAATAGCTGTGTTTTTATATAAAATCCCCCAGTTTTTATTTTTGTTCTCCAGTGATCAATGTTCAAAATTAGAGGACAAAGTGGGGCATTAGGATCCTGCATCGAGGGCTTATTGCCTCACCACAAACAATAGATCTGATTAGTTTTTCCTAGTGAGATGGAAAACTGAGCTCCTGACAAATGCCTACAAATGTTTAGACTGAACCAGTGGGTCTGAAAATGGGGGATTTGTTCATACTTAGTACTAAACCATTGGTATGTTATACTTCCCACACATCCCTTTGCTTTGAACATCACTCATGATATTTGTGGCTTCAGTTCATCTCTTTAATTCTCCTCTTTTGTATTCCAAATGGCTAAATTATCTAGAATTCTCTAGAGAGTCAACCTCACTTACTCCACATTTCCTATTTACCAAGAAATTGAGATGTTTTGATGTGTCCCGCAAAACAGAAATTTTCCTTGGAGGGAGAGGCTTCACAGGTAATTGGCAAAACAAGAACTTTGTCTATAACTCATGTAAGACAGACCTGTAAAGGTAAAGGCTGTCATGAGGAAAAAGTGGATTTGTCTTTTTTTCTGTTGTGTAGGAAGGAAGAGGGTGCATGTTTCTGGAAGATTGCTTGAAGGCAGGAACACCAGGGCAAGATAAGAAAACAACATTTGAAAACATCGGTGGTCTGTGATTCTCACTAGTGCTGAATGAGGGATAAAGTGATGAAAGTACAAAAGGTGAGGTGAAAGGTTAGTAGTCAAACTTCTTTTGGCAATGGGGTAGAGGTAAATGGTTACTGAAGCAGAAAATAACCCCATGGCAGGCTAGGAAAATGGCCTTTGAAACATCATGCCAAGTAGACAATGAGCACAGCAAGACTGCATTCATCAAGGCCAGGGAAAAAGACTGTTGCTAGTCAGAGAGTGAGATAAGGAGAGCCAGGGGATGAATTTTAGGTGTGTGCAGAGATAGCAAAGTTTCTGTGGAATGAAACTGCCAACATACAGACTAAATGTAAGGACCTAGATGTTTTCATTTGCTAGATTAAACTCTGTGTTGCAGTCAGAGTAATGATTAAATCCATAGTGATCAAGAAAGTGAGTGATTGGAGGTTAGCATTTTAGGAGGAGCTTAGCACAATTCAGCAGAAGCTCTAGAGCTGTTCCTGCTGTGTGTTGACACTGCTATTAAATTAATAGAGAGTAGCGTATACAGACAACCTCTTTCTTAATGTATTGTATTATTTTCACTCTTTTTTTCCCCAGAATATGCCTTTGGAAGGGAGGCTGAAAACGAAAGTGTTCACTAAATACTGTCAAACATGATGATTGTAATTAAAAATGGTAAAAAACTAAACAAATCTCCAAATTCCTATATACTCAAACACAGCCTTTTATAATAGCTGTTTTTCCTGCCAGTTCAAATAAAGAGTTAATAGATTTGAGTGGAGCATGCAATAGGAAAATTAAAAAAAATGTTAACTTTCACAACACATTGCCTAGAAGTTATGGAAAACACTAAGTGCAGAATGAGGATTTCCCAGTAAACAGAAATGTTCCATATCTCGGGAAAATAAAGATGCCTTGATACCTCTATTTCTTTCAGAGCAATTGGAACCAGACTTCATATTATAGAAGAAAAAGTAAAATTTAAAGTGAGGGTGGTGGGGTTGCAAAGAATTCCCTGTAATGATGTCATCCACAGACAGAAACCCAAGATGATCTTCCCAAATAACATTCTTCTGCTAGCTGAAATACCTATGTGAAATACCCATAATGATTCTTTGAATGTATTTTCAGGCAAGATATTATTGCTGTATTAAGTCCCTTAAGACGGAGCCAGGGGTTGAGACTGCAGCTCAAGAAGTGTTTAATAGCATTTTTATTATAGCCCTTGTGCATTGGCTGGCACAAACTCTCTCAAATGGATTGTATTCACAGCTGCCACAGGCATGCTAGAACAAGGCATATTTTGCAATTTAGCTGTGGCCTGATCTGTACTGAACAGTTTCCTCTGCAGTTGGCAATGTTAAATGCTCTGTCATTACTCTGAAAGAGTGGCTTTTGTCTCTCAGATGATCAGGACAATCACGTTTTTGTAATGGGAGCATGCTTACAATCACTTTGTTTTTCTTATCTCTGACTAGTGTTGTGTTGTATTGATAGTGGTGTTAGGAAAACCTCTGCTGTCTTGTGCAGAATGCAGAAATGGAAGAATGCAGAATTTCATGGGACAAAGGCAATCAGTTGTCTATGTAAAGTTAATTAACTCAGCTAAGGTGAGTCCAGACAAAGATACTTAGTTCTGGCTCAGTAGGAAGCACACAACATGTTTGGTGCTTTGGGTTGCAAACATTTTCAGGAAAACATTTACAGGTTAATTTTGTAGGTGACTAAATGTTTATGAACCTGATGAACTTTTCTCTTCACAACTGAAGCAGGTGGAGCTTAACAGTTACATCCCCTTCCCTTCATCCTCTCCTTTTGTTATTCCACAAATATTTGCTCTGCAAAGACTAACATGTGTCCCTCTTATCAAATTGTTTATGTATCAATATGGGAGTATTTGTGAGACTAGGTCTACCAAAGATACTCTGCTGGAGATGTTCTTTTCCTACATAGCTACTGACTTTTTGACAGCCTTGGTTTTGTGCCCTTAGCAAAAGTTCACAGAAAGTGCATGTGCTTCTTATCTACTGTAAGAAAGATCTAAATTCTTGCGCTTCTTCACATAGAACACTTCATAGAATTTCAGAATCTTTCTGAAAAGACTGCGGGAAGCAAAATTTGTGATGAACATTTTTACAGCCAGAATAGGGAAACCATTATTGCAGTGTTGTAAGATGATAAAATTCTCAAATTCATTGTTGTGAAAACTACAATTTTTAATGGGAATTTAAAAATTCAGACTATATTGATATGCTCAGAAAAGTTTAGAAAAATCTATTTAAAATCTCTGAAAAGTCTTGTCTTTGTTTTTAACCTGGTCTCCTTCTCTGCCACATACTTCTGAAAACACAATGCTGTAGGTTTGTATTGTCTCAAATGTTTATACTTGTATGTGCATTTCCTCTCCAGAAAAGATTAGTAAAACATATATAGGGATTGAATTTGGTGAGAGACACTTTATCAAGGAGTGGAGTGATAGGATGAGTGATAACGGTTTTAAACTCAAAGAGGGGAGAATTAGATTATATCTCAAGAAGAAATCCTTTACTGTGAGGGTGGTGAGACATTGGAACAAGTTGCCGAGAGAAGGTGTGGATGCTCCATCCCTGGAGGTGTTCAAAACCAGGCTGGATGGGGCTTTGAGCAACCTGGTCTGGTGGGAGAAGTCCCTGCCATGGCAGGGGGGTTGGAAATTGATGATCTTTAAGATCCCTTCCAACTCTAACCGTTCTGTGACTCTTACTGAAGTAGAGGTGCACATGCATAACTTAAGTAAACTAAGAAATGAATAATGGTAATTGACCCCTGTCCCAAAGGAGGGAAAGGGATCCTGACCATTACTTTACTGATGATGGAGCTGGCAGGATGAAAAACGGTGCTTGTTACTTCAGACTCTACTGTGATATAAGTGAAGAAGCGATAAGATCAGCTGCTGGTGAAAAGAGACAAAACTAGACTTCTCTCCTGTTTATCTTCCCATGACTGGAAGGTGACTTGAGCTTGTTTCTTGCTCACTTCAGAATATACTGATCTCTCTTCTCCACCTTCTCCCTGATGTTTTGCTTGCACCTGCCGGTATATAGAAGATTATTTATTGCTTTAATTTCCATGGCATGTGGCTGCTGTGGTTTGCTTCAGACAATATCCTGTAGCTTTTGCTAGCTTTCACTTTAGATATCTCCTTGTGTTCATTTTGGCATCTTTATTTTCATATCTGCTGCTGAAATATGTTTTTTTGAAGGTTTCTTAGGGAGTTTTCCATGCCCTCCCCCTCTCTCACTTTTTATTGATGTTTTATATTCCCAACGAGATTTGATGCCCAAGGACTTCTAGTTGTCTGCGTTAATTTGTCATCTCTCAGCCCTGCTCATTCTAGTAGCACCACACACCACGTTAGCAACTTTCAGAGACCTTGGCTTTAAACTTGAATTCTGTGGATTTTCATTAATGATTATGTTCTTTTCTAACAAGGGGATGAGAAAATATTTTACTTTTTAGTAAGACCATACTGATGATCAGTTTTATTCTTCTGCAGGGCCTGAAGACTTAGAATAGTACTGGTACTGTGTAGCTTTCCATGGATAGGCTGGGTTGCCAACAGTATTTGCAATAGGGAGGTATTTGCCATTTGATCAGGCTGATGAAAAAAATAAAAAGAGAACCAGGAGAAGAGATTAAATTTTCATTTTCTTTCATATGAAAATTAATTTCTCTTGGTTCTTTTTGATGATGAGAAGTTCATATTTCTGTGCAGTTATATAGCAGGACTTTGATAATTACAAGTGAGCTCTGCTGGCTTACATCAAAAACTATCTGTTCCTCTCCTGTCTCTTAATATTGCCTTCTAGTGGGCTTGCATCCCTGCTGGAGGTTTTATCTTCTCCCACGTAGGTAAATTCTGCTGAGCAATGAGTGACACTTATTGCTAATGCCCTGCTGCAGAGCTTTGTGGCAGGTCCCAAAGGTCCAGTTCATCTAAGAGTCTTCCATCAAATTGCAGTTAAAATTAGCAAAGGATCAAACAATTTGAAATGAAAAAAAGAAATTATGGTTTCTTTATTTTGTTGTTGATGGACACCTTGTTCCAGAGCAGATCATACTTGGGCTCACAACATCTGTCACCAAACTAATTTCTTTGGAGTGTTTGGTTCCTCTGAAAATTTTTGGGGCAGACTTAAGTAGTCTTGAGGCAGACTTGAAGTGTCTTTCCCAAATTATTTAAAGATTAGTTTTAAGATATAGAGGAAACTCCATATTCTATTATAGCAGGAGATACCACCAATTGTTACTACAGCATTGCAGCATAGATGATCTAAATACTCTAAATATATTACATTTTGAGTTTTAGCTTTGAATAGTGTACTGCTTCCTTTTACATACAAAAATGAACCCCCTCACATCTCTAGAAGGATCTCTATTGCATCATTCTAGCTATTGCTATTTCAGGAACTTAATACTTGGGAAAAAAAATAGAACTATGCAGAAAGTTTCAATTTTATGCTCTGCCCCTGGCAGTCAGACTTTGCTTCCCACATTTTTCTCTTTTCACTAGTGTCTTTAATGGTTGTTCCTCTTGAAAACTCCACCAACCTTGCTAAGCCTAGTTAACTCTGCAAATTTGAAATGGCTTGTTCTTCCCTTGGAAGTAATGTCACCAAGCAGCTGGCAAAAATGAAGCTCTTCACTTTTTACACTGTTTGAGGGACTCACTAATGGCCAGATTTTAGAGGCCCCCACACCCACGTACTCCAGCTGAAACCACTGGGAGAGCCCCACACACCTGAGAAATACATTCCTCTCTCTGTTCCAAAAGCTGCTGTCACATTAAACTGCAGAGTGCTTTCAAAAGGCACTGCCCAAAATATGTTACTAAAAAAAAAAAAAAAAGATTAGAAAAGGAGGCAGAGGAAATCACTCCTTTTCTTCTGTTGGCTTCTGTGACGTTCAGTAGCACACTGAGGAGCAGCAGATTGATTCTTTTGCGTAACTCGTTCTTTCATACAGAAGGAGGGAGATATTTCAAAAAACAAGATAATGTGATTATGAAAGCATAAAGAGAGTCAGAGAGTGTGTGTAAAGACAGAAGTAGAATTCAGTGTAGTAACTTCTTTTTTCTAAAGAAGGCTGACTTTTAAACAGCTTCCTTTTATGTCCACTGCAACTAGAGTCACAGTTGCTGTTGAAAAGATTAGAAATAAAATTTTATATGTCTATAAATGTATAAACAATCTATTTTACTTTATTGAAAGGCATCTCAAGCAATAATTTGCTCCAAAGTGGGACGGTAGTCATTATTTGGAGAGAAAAGTGTGACTACTGTTGCAGTTTTAACTGCTTCAGAATAGATTTCATTGAACCAAAAAATCCAACTACTTCTGGTTTTGCCATCTGCAATTTTAAAGAGCAAAGTAGAAAACACATTGTGATATATAAGGACTGTGCTGGAGGCTACTGGGAAAAGAGTGCATCTTTTCCTGAGATACTGTGTCCAGAATTGATGCCCAATCTTAAAAAGGATATTTCAGACATTGAATGAAAATAACAGAATAATAGAATTCTAATAGAATTCTAGGAAGGGTCACCTCTGAAGCAAAGCTATTATGTTCAATACTATAAAACAAAAAACAATATTTAAAACTCTAGAGGAAATAGATGAAGAGCTGCTGTGTTTTCCCTATATCTGAACATTTGGACCAAAGCAGTCAATGAAACTAATTAGTGAGAAGACCAAATTCAACCAACAAAAATATTCTTTTCCACACAATTTCTGATTAAGTTCTGCAGACTCCTGAGAACGGCAGTGAAAGTGAATTAGAAAAGGATTAAGTGTTTGTACATGGATAAGAGATTCAATGATGTCGGTGGTAAATGTTTTGGATTGGATGGTAAATCTTATGCTTTGGTATCCAGAAGACTGATAAAGATGGGCAAGATGAATCACATTTCCTTGTGTTTTAAGTATGCCCTCCCTTAAAGCCTCCAATGCCAGGGAAATACAATATAATGTAATAAATGGATGACTTCTCTGATCCAGGATGGTAATGTGGGATACCAGGCAAAAGTGCTTCAGTCTTTCAGCTAAGAGATTGAATGTAATTCAGCAAACCATGGGAATTAAGTATGTACTTGAAATTAAACACTTCTTTAAATGTGTTATTGTATAGGAATATGTTTACTGTCAAGAAAAATCTCCTCTTCATAAGGAAGAAGCTGTAAAAAATGAATGAAGTCATCATGAATTTGAAATTTTCCATTGAATGTTTTAAATTTTTAAAGTGCATATTCAGCCCTAACTCTTTCAGAGAATATTGCAGGCAGGCCTCAAGTTTCTTCTGCTTAGTAAAATGATATCACTGCTGCAATGGTCTCTCTGTCACAACTGGCTGGCCATACGCTTAATTTTTTGTTGTTCCACTCGTGCACAAATTCAGGAGCTTCATTCTAAATGGATCTGCACAACATAAGCATATGCCTGTACCGAAACAAAAATTTCTAGGGACCTGGGAATACCCATTGCTCTTTCAGTTGGAATTAAAAACTTCATATCCTGGCAACCCAATCTAAGGGGGATTTTTTCATGTCTAATTTACTGTCACTAATCCTACTGATGGGATCTCTATTTCTATGTACATTGTCTTTATGGAAATGTCAACGATCACTGAGAAGGCTCAGGTTTCCAATTAACCTAGTGGGCACCTTGTGTTTGGTATTGTGTGGATTCTGTGGGACAGGGAAGAATAGTTTAAATTCTGCACTTCATTGATACATGTATCTCAAGAGACATAGGGTTTCTCTTCCTGTTCATACAGCATTTAATACAACACAATTACAGACTGAACAATGTACAAGTGCACTGATATCCTTTCTCTAAGAAAGTATAAAGAGGAGGCAAAACATAAGAGGTCTTGAGTTCTTGGAAGTATATTTCTAGATGGATGATGCATTTCTCTGATACTTTAATTTCAACTTCAAGTAGATACTAGGGACAAGAAAAATTCCTTGTGTTTTTGCTCAAGAGCAAGGTGTACGCTCCCTCTAATTAGTTCATAAAGGGGATTATAGCAGTGTTATTTCAGCCTTTTCCAGCATCTAAATCTTGCTAAATAATTCCATAAAAATCAGAGCTGCAGTGAATAGTAATTAGGTTTATGAAAGAAATAACAGTCACTTCAGGTAAAAGAATGAGGGCTTCTGTTTCTGACATTGCCCATGCAAACAGCCATTGCTGTTCACTCTTAACAAAACTGCAGGTCATGCTTGTGTCATACAAAGCGAGTAACACAATTCCAGTTTGGGAATGCAAAGGCCAGATTGTATCCTTGCATGGCTTATTCCAGCCGTTAAATTTCACCCAGTTAGCCTGTGCTAAAGCTAGCAGAAAGATCAACTGCAATTACAGTGGGACGTGAGATTTACTGTGGCTGGATCTCAGGAAGATGAATCTTCTGCTATTAGCCAACATTTTCCAGTTTAGAAGAGCAGGAAGTTAGGAACACCTCATCAGATTAGTCCAATAGACCACACCATGTGCTCTGTGCACCCTTTTAAGCATTTAAACACTGATCAAAATTATTTAAAGGAACAAAATTTATAGGAAGTTTCCAAACTTCTCATTGACAGACCCTGATGCGAGTTTGATATTCAACCATCCACCATTTTTAGCCATTTGATCTGGTTTATAGTATCTCCTATGCTGCCCAGTTCCTTTGACTGTTTCGAGTAGCTCACAAATTTTCAAAGTGCACTGTTTCGTTCGTTTGGTTGGTTTTGGGGTTTTTTTTTTATGACATACATCAACATAGATTCACTAAATTTGTAAAAAGAAGTCTGCCAGTCAACGGAATCTTCCCTTTAGCTTCCTTCCATCCTTATTTTCCACCAGAGTCCTCTATATCGGGACTATGCCCTCATGCTTCCCTATGAACCACTAAGCCAGAGCCCAGAGATGTATGCCTACAAGGAAAACAACTGTTTTCCTTGCTATATGCTTAATATTTAATATGTAACATCCAACTCTGTGTTCTAAGTTAAATTGTTCAATAGACTATGCATTATCCAATAGAGGAAATTTAGAATGTTAAATAAGCAGGGTTTTGGGAACTATTTATATGACTGGGCCTGATTACATAACATTTCCTTGCTTTATTGTAGGTTCATTATTACTTTTACTTCTTTCATTATTTGATCAAGATGAAAGCAAAGCAGTTTGTCATCCCGGACAGTTCTAGTATTGACCTTCTTTCTTCTAGATAAGTACAAATGTGCAGTTAGTACCTAGCCTGAGTGTGTAATGCATGCAAAATTAATAGACAAGCAAAATCTGCTTGAGTGTTACAAAACCAGAAAAAAAGAATGTGCTGGGATTTTCTCCCCACCCTCCCCCCTTATAGTTTCTTACAGAGGCTTAGAGGTATTTTTGCAGGGTATTCTTTTATTATAAAGAGTGAAGGATTCATACTTGCTGGCACATGTGAATTACTTATACATTTCCAGCTCCCAGTGTTATTTATCTCACAATAATGACAGGAGTCACCATCAGACTGATTTTATGTGCAAGCATATCCTAAGACTAAGGCATCCAGTGAAACACACAGCTCACAACGGAGTCTAGAGAAAGGCCAAAGAAGAGCAGCACAGATTTTCTATGTTTTATTTATTGACCAGAAATTTAAGTATGAGAAAAAAATTGAGAGCTGATTTTACTAAGGTGTTTGGTTGCTTCACTTCCATTTAAACGAATGTGAATTAAGTGTCATATTGTCGGTTAAAAAACTGGCTTACAGTAACATCTAAAAAACTTACATTAGGCCTTGGCTAGAAGTATAAATTGTCCTTGAGTTTGCTGATACCCATTCCAAAATAAGTCAATTTTTTTTTTTTTTTAGTCTGGGGAAAAAGAGGCTGAGGGGAAATGGTTTACATGTGGACTTTGCATTGGAGCAGAGACCCACCCTGCAGCACAGGGAGGACCCCAGGCTGCAGTGGAGCATATTTCCTGCCTTTATCATACTCATGTTTCATTTCTTCTCCATTTTTGGGCAGCTGAGAGAAGTGTCTTCACTCTCCTTGCTGGCTGAGAAGAGACTGGAAGCATGAAGGCTGTGATCTGCAGTTTTGCATGCTTGTGAGAGCCCACTCTAAAGCCAGAGGCCATATAACATGGGTACACTGTACCCGAGTTAGTAAGTCATTCTGAGAGCCCTTGATATATATTAGTCCAGGCTTTGTGCCATGCTAATGCAGCTGCATGTCTCTGCCTATACTCTCAGCCAGCAGAGACTGCCTATTTTTGCTTTTTCTGCCTGCATAAATCCACAAGATATATTCTGCATGACCCTAGACTGAGGTTTGCCAGGAAAAATCATGGCTTGAAGAACAGCAGATTTATCTATTTATCTATTTCAGCATGCAGAAGAAAGCAGCTTTGCAAAACATCGAGGCACAATCTGCAGAGCACTAAATGTTATGTGCTTGAGATACCGCAGAGTCTCTATTTGCATTTATGCTGAGAGAGCAGTACTGCGCAAGGAGGTGTGTTTGTAAATGGGACTGAGACATCCCTCTGAATTACAGCAGTCTGCTAGGTTCCTGGTGGTGAGAAGAGACATGCTAAGGATGTGCAAAAGAGCTTTCTGTGGGGCCCTGGCTGACTTATATAAAAAAAATAAATATATATATATATATATATTCATCCAAGTTGTCCTGAGATAGGAGGTGAATTGTCTCAAACATTTATGAGCTGTCTGCTTCTGGAAGCATGGGGGAGATAAACCCTCTAATGTTCATAAATGTAAATCACTTCTGCTGCACATGTGACTTCTGCCTCAGTATCAGAGACCACCAATGGTTGGGCATGATAGAAATCTCATCTTTGTCTCCCAAATGCTGGAAAGTCAGTGGATGATGTAGGAAGGGGGACACATAATTGCTCATCAGTGTTTGTGGGAGGGGAGCAGGATATGAAGGACTAGGGTGGAGTGAGGAAGCACAGGGTGAAATGAGCCCCAAGCAAGTGAATCTCATTTTTAATCTGTAAAAATATAGCCCTGGATGTTGGCCACTGTGTGATGGTTTGGAGAACCCACAACAGTTTATTGTTGTTTAGGCAATTATTCTGTTACCTGATGACCTCTCCCCACCCAGGAAGGGGAATCAGGAAAAAAACAAGGAAATCTGAGGTTTGAAATAGATACAGATTCAACAGAATAATACAAAATAATACACATTAATAACACTAAAGAACCAATATTGATCCTGACACCAATGTAAAATACACAAGAATTATACTCAGGCCATTCTATCAGTAGGAAATCTTCACCTCCCAGCAGGAGACAGCAAATGTGGGGCACTGTGAGTGCTATGGCTTTGGGAGGAAGGGAAGGGCTCAGGGGTCCAGCACCTGGGAAAATTCTCTGGACCGCAGGCATCAAGGAAGAGGAAAAAAACTCCTCAGCATCATCTCTAATTTATATTGAATGTGACATTCTTGGTATGAAATAATCTTGTTGGCCAGCTTTGGTCAAGTGCCCAGGTCTTGCTTCTCCTCGTCCATGCACCTGGCTAAATAAAATAATCCCAGCTGATTACAGAATGTAAAAAGAAAGAGTGAAAATTACTCACAGAAAATTTTTATTCCAGTGGCTGAATGATGAGTGATAAACTTGATGGTTTGTTTCTCATGTGCCCTCTAGTGTTCAGGATGCCTTATCTTCTGGTGCATGCTTATGTCCAAGGACTTGTCTGAGCACAGAAAATGAGGAAGGGAAGTATAGAAAAAAAAAATGGAAATGGAAAAACGATTGAAATAGTAGAAAAAACTTTCTAATGTCCTTCACAGTATGAATTTAAAGGATTCAGTTTATTTCATTGATTTGTCATATTAGAGAAACAACAGAAAAAAACTACATGGCAAAACTGATCAACAGCTCCAATCTAATCTCAGAAGTATTGGTCTTTAAAAGATTAAGACCACAAAATCTTTGAAGGTACCTGAAATTATTGAAAGATTGGTATGTTCAGAAATTATTTTCTTTGCGGTTTAAATAGATTTGTTGAACTCTCCTAAAAATACCTTTTGGGGAATTTAAAATGTAAATGTATGGTAATTTAGGACTAATTTAGTTGTTTTAGAAAACAACTTTGTGTTGAAACCGAGCTGATACGTTAAAACCAGCATTGTATTAGTCATCTTCTGAAAATATTTTTAAAAATTTTAAATTCAGTAGGAAAAGAGATTTTGCATATAAAATCTTATTCTAGAAACATGTACCGAAAGTGTACTTATATTAAATGTGCGCTAAAGCTGTGGGTAACGAGCTTAGTTCTTTAAGACCCAAATGTGTGTTTGCACCTGTATGTACAAAAAGCACACACACATGTATTATACCTTGTCAAATGTGATTATAGACTAAATTATGTTCTGTGTATATACTTATATATGTAATGTCTGTGTGTATTTGTATCAATTCATATACATATATTTACAGAGTGTATCTGTGGACATAACAATGTGGCTAGCAGGACTAGAGAAGTGCTCATCCCCCTGTACTCAGCAATGGAGAGACCCCACCTTGAACACTGTGTCCAGTTTTGGGCCCTTCACTACAGAAAAGACATGGAAGTGCTGAATTGTGTCCAGAGAGGGACAAAGAAGTTGATGAGGGTCTAGAGCTCAAGTCTTATGAGGAGCAGTCTATGGAACTGGGGTTGTTCAGCCTGGAGAAAAGGAGGCTCGGGGAGACCTTATTGTTCACTTACCTTGAAGGAGGCTGTAATAAGGTGGGGATTCTCCCAAGTAACAAGTGATAGGACAAGAGGAAATGGCCTCAAGTTGCAGCAGGGGAGGTATAGATTGGGTATTAGGAAGCGTTTCTTCCCTGAAAAGATTACCAAGCATTGGAAAAGTGAACCAGGGAGGTGGTTGAGTCATCATCCCTGGAAGCATTTAAAAGATGTGTAGATGTGGTGCTGAGGGACATGGTTTAGTGGTAGCTTGTCAGTGCTAGGTTAAAGGTTGGACCTGATGGTCTTAAAGGCCTCTTCTAACCAAAGTGATTTTAGGATGCTATGATTCTGTAAGTATGAACATGTGTGCATATACATATATATATATACATATATATATATATATATATGCATGTGTGATTCTAGATCATTAAAACTGGGACTTCTGCATTGGTTTTGTAGATTCTGGAGGATTTGAGACAAGGTGCTCAGACATGTACTTCCGACCACCTGGATGAGTTTTCCACTATGGTACTGAAATAGTATTTAAGACATTTGACTCTTGGCTCCCTCTGGAAGCAGAGATGTCCAACAGACCTTGAGGCTTTTAGTACCCAGTCCCTCTGGCCTGCAGGTTGACCCAGCTTCACTGAACAGGCAGAGAAATCTCTAGCTTTAGTAGACACTGGTTCTGGTCTCTAGGTCTCTTTCCTGAAAATTGGGAGCCCTCTCAGGCCTCTAAGGAGGATTCAGTCTACTGGCTCCCTATGATGATATAGCTCAAAATGATTGATAACTTGATTCTAATCTTTTTCCTAGGACTCCTGAGGATAGGCTAGAAATAAGCTCAAATGGGTGTCCTTTGAATGGCTTTCTGGAGACCCAGGTCTCTGCAGAAGATGGAGCTCTCCTGCCTAAGCAGAAATTACTCTGCTGGGATTTTCCTTCCCCAGGGCTGCAGTGAAGTTCTTGCAGCAGGACTAGACAGTCCTCTTGCTCAGTGCTGGGTTTGACCAGTCTTTCATTTCAATCTTTTTATACCCTGTGCAGAATCACTTCCAACTACTTGTTGGGTGGCACATCATTATTTACACCCACCCATTTGACCCTGTTTGTTCCTTATGTCATGGCTGTAGCTCAGCAGAGGATTTATTAAAGTTCACCTTGAAGCTGTAATGATGTTGTTTGGTGACAGAACACAGCAAAAGAAAAATGGTCCTATTTTTTTCTCCAGTTTGAACAAAAACATACATGTGAGGTATCTGACCATATTAGCGAGCTTGCTTTTGCCTGGAAGGGAAAGGTATAGCTAGCTTCTGTGGACTGGGATCCTGGAGGAGATTGTGGAGTTCATAGCAAGATAGCCAGGATTGGAATAAAATCTCTCAAGGTTTTTGGCACTTTATGTCCATTGACATGCAACATCCAACATGTTGTGATTTCTGTAAACTTTGTTCTGTGGCCACTCAAGAATAAGGACCTTATTTTGCCCCGTGAAAACTCAAACATTGTGTGCTGGTTTAGGCTGTTGTTTATGTCGATGCAGGGGATGATGCTAACATCTAATTTAAGCATAGTGGGGACATTGCCCTGTCCCATGGGGCAGGGCAGAAAAGAGCATGGGAAACGGACAAAACAATAGATAAAGGTTCATCACTTCTCAACAGGCAGGCTATGAGAAGAGCCTTTAGTGCTCCTTACCTTGATCTATCCTTCCTTTCTCTTTCATATCTCCTTCATATCTGAGTGTTGGCAGGGAACTGGGTCACGCAGGCTTTCAAGGTAGAGGAAAATGTTTCCTTTTCCCTTTGTGTTGAAGAGATTGAGCATCTTGCCCCATTTAATTTCAGAGCTGGGTAATGAAGCCAAGCTATTACTGTGTTTGTGACTAGAGAAGAAAGGAAAATAAAAAGAATTTGATGTAATGCTCTGATAAACTTGGTGATTATCTTTAGCATTCTTTAGTTTTCCTTTTTATTAGTTAACATATACCTGCTGTGCCAATCTGTTAGCCAGGATGTTGTCACTGAGAAGTACGCATGCATATAATCTCTGTTTTTACCTCTCACAGGCTGAGTACAAGGCAGGTTACTAAGGGAATATTTGGAAAACTGGGAAAGTGACTTTCATGGTGAGGAAAGTCATATGTATCATAGCATAATTCAAGAGGTTATTACCTCAGCTCTCTGCTCAAAGTGGAGCCAGCCGTGGGGTCAGTTAAGATTGCTCAGGGCTTTATCTGGTTCAGTCTTGAAAAATTCCAAGGATGGAGACCACCCAACCTCTCTGGACAACGTGTTCCACTGCTTGACTGTCCTCATGCGGAAAAGGTTTGAATCTCTCTTATTTAAGCTTATGCCTATTGTCTCTTGTCCCCCTGACAATGCACTGTTATGAAGAGCCTTTTATCATCTTCTTGATAACGTCTCCCATAGGCAGTGGGGCCTGTTGACTTCTCAACATCAGTCCTCTCACTAACCTCTACAAAGCAATCTCTTATCCAAGCTGAACAGGCCCTGGTCTCTCACCCTCTCCTTACTGAACAAGTGTCATCCCAGTGCCCTTTTGCTAAACTTGCTGTGGTATATCCATCTTCTTCTTGTACTGGAGACACCACAACTAGATGTGGTATTTCGGTGGTCTGAAGGGTGCTGAGGAGGGGAGGGATAATCCCTTCCCATGATCTACACGCTGTGTCCCTGTTGTTACATCCCAGAAGGCTCTTGGTCTTTGCTGTCAAAGGTCACATTCAGCTCACTGGCCACGAGGACCCCTCGAGCCTTTTCTTCAGTCCCTCAGCCACAGCCTCTGTTTCCACTTTTTCTTCCTTCCTAATCCCCTACACTGAATCGGTGATTCCAAGGATACAGCAGCATTTGTATAAGCCATGCTGTGCATTTCTCCTCATTGGTTGCTGGATCTCTATATAACAATATTCTGGATGTTATGCCATGACGTTGCTGTGGTCAGAGTAGTGCCAGGTGCCTCATGCTCCCACCTAGGCCATCCATCTAATGTGGTGTGTGCGCACAGACTTTCCTACTTGCACTTATGTGGCAGGGAAGACCATAAAATATACTCTAAGGATGGACCTGTGCCCAGGGCTTTGGCTCTGATTAAGGCTCTGTTGCTGTTACTGCAGGTGGAGACTTTTCCTGCTGGGGTGCAATCAGACAGGGGGAACAAAAACTTGTATTTCCTCTCCTTCAGATCTGAGAAGTAGAGAAGGAAAAAGAAAGTGCCTTGTCTTCTGTCACATGTATGTCTAGCATGTGCAGTCATCCCCTGGATTCTGACCACAGTAAATTATACAAGGTGTACTGCAGCTGTTCCTCAAAAATAACAAGGGCAATCTGTCAGGAAAATCCTCAACAATTCTCTTTTTTCTTCTTATTGGAGCTGAATAAAGCCTTTTCTTAATCAGCATTTTCTATAATAGCATGAACAAAGATATTCTGCTTTGAGTGAATGATGAATGTGCATTCTGCTGGGGCTTTCAGTCTACTGGGAAACCAAAACCCTTCCTGTTCATGTCAAGCCTCCAGCTGAGAAGTTGGTAAACACAAACGCCCAAGTCCTTCCATCTCTAGTCACTCAAGTATCTTTAGGTGTCAATATCCAGGCGGTACAGTCTCAGTGTTAAAGATATGCTTATGTGACTGGGACATGCAGTGAGAGCAAGCTATGCTGTCATCATCTCAGATCAGCTCTGTCTCTGCATCTACTCAGTCTTTGCCCTCCCTATTGAGATAAACCATTTGATGCTATGTATTATTACTGACTCTTGTCGTCATGTGTTCAGTAGAAGCATACTGACAAATTAAGAGGAGGAAACGTGTTTGAATTGCATACCTGTGGACTTGAAGATAAATCCTATGCTACAGTAAATCCCTGAAGCCCTCCAGTTGCTCTCTTCACCTGTGGTTTACCTCTAGATTTAGAGTTGTAGTAGTTTTCACTCTCTCTTCAATAAATAATAAGCTATAAGAAGAATTGCAGCTGTCTACACATATATTAAGACACGGTTCTGTGACTTCTTATGCAGGATAATATCTTTCACCTTACTTTGAACTACCACAGACCGAAGAGTAACATAGAGCTTCCATAGCTCTCTTTATGAAAATAATATTTAGCTTATCTTAAAGTTACAACGTACGCTTGTTTCATAACCACTGGGTTATGATGGGTTTCATAACCATCCACCTTGCATGAAAAGAGAGAAGATATCTTTTTTTTTGTTAGTTTTTTGTTTGTTTGGGGTTTTTTTTGCATTAGATCTGCAAGGCAGGTAGGTATAGTATCTTCCTACAAATTTTTCCAGCCACCCAGGAGACAGATGAGAACTGGTCCTTTGGTGCTATGTAGCCATAGTCTGTGGGATTTCAGAGGTTAGTGAGACTGAGTCTCAGACACTGTGCTCTGAATGGCAAGCAATTTGCTGTCTTCAGTCCTCAAATTATATGGGCAACCTCAAACATAGAATCATAGAATCACAGAATGATAGAATCATAGAATCGTAGAATCATAGAAACACAAGGTTGGAAAGGACCTACAAGATCATCTAGTCCAACCATCCTCCTATCACTAATACTACCCACTAAGCTATTAAATCATAACTCATAGCACCTCATTCAGCCACTTTTTGAACACTAACAGGGATGGCGAATCTACCACCCCCCTGGGCAGGCCATTTCAGCACACGACCACTCTTTGAGAGAAAAAGTTTTTCCTGAAATCTAATCCAAATCTCCCCTGGTGCAACCTGTGGTCATTTCCTCGAGTCCTATCACTAGTCATCTGGCAGAAGAGGATNTACCCACTAAGCTATTAAATCATAACTCATAGCACCTCATTCAGCCACTTTTTGAACACTAACAGGGATGGCGAATCTACCACCCCCCTGGGCAGGCCATTTCAGCACACGACCACTCTTTGAGAGAAAAAGTTTTTCCTGAAATCTAATCCAAATCTCCCCTGGTGCAACCTGTGGTCATTTCCTCGAGTCCTATCACTAGTCATCTGGCAGAAGAGGATGACCCCCACCTCTTCACAACCTCCCCTCAGGAAGCCGCAGAGTGCAAAGAGGTCTCCCCTGAGCATCCCTTCTCTGGATGCACTAAACTTCCACCTTTCTACATGAACTCTATTTTAAATCTCCACCCAAAGCATCCCAGAATTTTCTTTGATTTTCCAGTTCATTCCTTCCCTGAAAATAACAAAGAAAATTAAAGGAGGCATCAAAGGAAAAGCTCCCCTGAAATGAGCCAGCAGCTGCGCTACAAAATGATCAGAGAAGGTTCCTGGAATCTTGTCCCCAACAGCTAATTATCCCTTAGGCTGTGTGGTGCATGCTCTTGCACAGCAATCACACAGTACTTGTATTCCTATAGCTGTGGCAGGGCAACCATGGGATGGACTCTTGTTTGAATTTACTCAAGGACAGGAAAAGCAGAAATGAAATTTACTTTAACACCAGAAATCCTCTGTTATTTATGGTTTTTTTTTAAAGTGAGGCCTCATGACATTTTAGCCTTTTACAAAACGAAAGGAGGAATTAATAGCCTCTCAGCCATTAATTCTTGTGAATGGGTTGCTTTGATCTGTGCTTCTGCTCTGCTGACTTTCCAGAACACAAGAACTCATCTTTATGGCGAGTATCATCCTCATGGCCTTTTGGTTATAAGTTCATTGCTTCTCTCTACCATCCCCTAGATTATTTTATTGTAGCTATTACCAACTTGTTAACTTGGCTTGCTTTGCTGAGGGAGGATCTCAAGCTTCATGCCTACTAGTAATTCAAGAGAGGAGAATGAACACAAAGAAGTGAGAGAGACAATCAGTGGCTATATATATCTATTTGTAATAGATTCACTTAAGTAATGTACTGCTGCATTTACACTCCATCCAATAGCTATGTAAGTCTTTCCAAAGCAGTCTGCAATGCAGACATGCCCCCAAAGTTACTACACCGACCTCCTTCCACCTCATGATGCTATGAATGACCCATTTGCTGAAAGCCATTGTGAATATGAGGTGAGGAACTGTCAGCTAGCTGCTTCTATTGTTAACAGAGGTGGTTGCAACACTGAAATATATCTGTGGTGGAAAGATGGAACACCTCAGCCTTACCACGGTGTAAATGGGCTTTGGAGTATCACCTAGTAAGCAATACAGTTGTTGGAAGTTATAGGTCAGCACTGAAAGCAAATTAAACAAGGTGTTCAGATCTCAAATATTAACCTCCACCACTGTTGAAACTGCTGGTTTGCCACTCGCTTGCACACGTAAAACTGAATGCTATACAGTGGCTGCATAACATGTTGCATGCAAGCATATATTTGAGTAACCTGTTTGCTAGCCTGTCCAGTTTCTACCTGTAACAGAAGTTTCTTCAAGCACAATTGGCTTATCTGTACCCTGATTTACCTACACACAACTGAGGATGAAGTTTATTCTCTACTTGCAAGGCTGAAATATGATGCTTTCTGGAAGTGATGTTAGACAAGTGTTTGGCTGAGATATTATTTTTCGTTTTTTAAGTCTTCATGTACAAACTCTACTTGATGGCAAAGTTTTGCCTCTCAATGGTATTTTGCATTATAAAAGACGTATATTATAAAGAAGCTGAAAACCACTAGGGAAGAATCTTAAATAAACAAGCCCATCTGGATGTTTAGTGAATTAATATGTACTTTAGTCAGGAGTGATACCGATGAGTGTTGTTAAAGTTGTCCAGCATTTCTTATAGCGATACTCTGTCTTTTATTGGTTATAAATTTGGTGTATCTTAATTACTTGGGCTGAAACTCTTTATGCTAGGGCATCTGCCTTGCAACTCAATTAATTTTGGAAAACTGCAGCCAAAATAGTTTAGCTCTTTCCACAAAAATATCTAGGAAGAATAATCAGTTTTGCCCACATTAGAAACGGATCATATGCTTTTCTTTGGAAGTCTTGCACTCATGTGCTTGGGAGCAGATACTCCAAAGAGAAAAGAGAAGCAGCAAAGGTCTCTCTGTCATATCCCTCACTCAGATCTTCTATCTTTAGACAGCCCATAAACTGTTGAATAAACACAGTTTTCTAGTGTTCAGCAGCAACTAGACATTCACAGCTAAGTTTCCCTGATACACTGACTGCACTGAATATTCTTCAGTCTGCATCAAACAAGAATTTCTCTGCAACTTGCCTTCCTTTTTCTGGAATACTATAGGTGGAACACCAGGTGGGAGGTGGGATATCCAAGGGGAGAGGAAGGCTCCCTGCACTGTGACCGCTGATTTACAGAACAGAATTGGCAGAGGGACTTCTAGGAGGTAATAAGAGACCTA
Source organism: Nycticryphes semicollaris (assembly GCA_013400055.1). Taxonomy (NCBI): domain Eukaryota; kingdom Metazoa; phylum Chordata; class Aves; order Charadriiformes; family Rostratulidae; genus Nycticryphes; species Nycticryphes semicollaris. The sequence goes on along the minus strand of VXBJ01005423.1, from coordinate 111,277 downwards.
GGAAGACACCAAGTGATTTAGGTTTAGGGTATTGTAGGTTGACTGGAGTGGGTATGTGTGAGGTGTGACTATATGCGTATGGCAATACATGCATGCATGGAGGAAAAATGAGGCTATGTGTGAAATAAAGGGAGAGTTCAGTGAACGAAGGGGGCAGCAATCAGGAATCTGTGGAATGTGTGCTGGAAGCAGTGGGGTAATGGACTCATTTATAGTTCCACAGAATGGCTGATGTGGGAAGGCACCCATTCAGCCTCAACTTACACCAGGGGAAGTTCACACTGGATATTAGGAAATTTTTTTACACTGAAAGGGTTATTAAGCTTTGGAACAGGCTGCCCAGGGAAGTGGTAGAGTCACCATCACTGGCAGTATTTAAAAGATAGGCAGACGTGGTGCTTAGGGATATGGTTTAGTGGTGGTTTTTGTCACTGTTAGGTTAATGGTTGGACTCGATGATCTGAAAGGTCCCTTTGAAGCTAGGCAATTCTATGATTCTATTATTCTAACTTGTCCATAGCCCTGCTCAAAGCAGGATCAGCTAAAGCAAGTTGCCCAGGACAATCTTTTCATGGATACAACTATTAAAGCAAGCCGAGTCTTTGTGATCCTTGTATATATTATACTACATGATTTTTGTGTGAAATGCATACTTAGTAGAATGATAAATTATACTTTATACTGCAAGGGATTATAACTTTTGTAATGCTGTAGTTTTTACTTTTAATTCTTCCTTATGCTATGTGAAAATGCTGCGTGATTTTAAATGCTACATGATTTTAAAAAATGCTGCATTATTTTAAAAATACCTTTATACTATGTTACTCCCAAAGAATCTGTTATATTTATTAGAATCATATAATCACAGAATGGCTCAAGTTGGAAGGAACTTTTATAGATCAATGCTCCTGCCACATGCAGGGTCATCCTCTAGATCGAGTTGCTCAAAGTCCCATCCAACCTGATTTTGAACAATTCCAGTGATGCGGCAGGAATGATGGAGCTCTGACTGTCAGCAGCTACATTAAAATACATATATTTTAGTTAAATGTTCTTTACCAAATAGCTGTCTGATCCACTCTCCTTTTTTCCTTCTTCTGCCTTTGCTTAACCGATCCTTTGTTGCATAGTGTGAAACTGGATTATGTGAGACTATGTTCCCTGTCACATCAGAGGTTTTTTCACACCCTGCTATAGCAATTTGGTGCAATGCTTCCTGAAAGGGTGCTAGCCATCTGAAAGCTCCTAGAAGGCATAGGGGATCCAGAAGAAATCAAAGCCCCAGGACTGGAAGTTCTGCCTTTTCTTGTGGGCCAATTTCCCTTTGGACCTTACCATTTCCTGAAATTACAAAGGCTGAGTAGAAAAAAAAAAAGTCCCTGGAAACTCTGCATCACAACCAAGACGTGAATTCAGCTCCTCAGTTAGCCAAAAGAGAAGCTTAACATTCTTTGTCCATTAATTAAAGAGCTGTTGAGTCTCCTGCTGCTAGCCTGAAGCATGTGTTTCGCCCTACCTTCTGCTCCCTGGGCACGTACTTGATAAGTTACACATCCACAGTGCACCATCACAGGGTTTTCATGCTTCAGGCTGTGTCATGGAGCTTGAAGAAAGCTGTTGCAGCCAGGATGTGGTCTCTGACTGTACCACTGTACTGTTGGGTGGTCCAGGTAGAACCTTAGTGTTGTGGTCTTTCCCTGCCGTATCATTCCCAGCCCAATGTGGGCCCTGCGGGATGGACTATGCCACTGAACATCTATTAAGTATCTTACTACCTAATGGGAATATCTGTTCCAGTTTACTATTAAATAACCCAAAGGCTCTACACAAAGAATCTATAATATGACATTTGTTGCCTATGCTGGGCTCTGGGACACTAAGTACCTCCAAGGATGTCTGTACTGCTGAGATTTCAGTCAGCCTGGGAACTTTCAGCAGCTAAACAGGCCCACAGAGATATTCATTGCTGAAACCTCAGGCTCCCGTGGGGCTAAGGTGGCAGCTAAGAAGGTGTTTCCAGAATGTACATTTTGGTTTTAATCTTTGCTGACAGGCATCAAAGCTCAGATGTCTGATTTGGTGGGATAGCTCTTCCAAATAAGAGTTAGGGATGGGGTTTGGTTTTACTGCTGGATGTTGTAGATAAATACAGCTAAGTTAGTCAGCCTTGGTGTCTTCCTACCAACAGGGGAGACAAAAAGAGACACAAGGGAAAATGTAATTGATTTGTTTTAGAAGTCTGTGTTAGACTAAGTTGATTTACCTCTCTTTAGTATCTAAAGCAAGAAAATAATCTTAACATGACTAAGGTGCATAAACACAGATGTTTAGTACCATCTGAGATGTCCTAAGGGGTCTGTAATTCCTAAGCAGGGCTGTAAGATGTGATGTAGGTTCTACCCTTAAAAATGAAAGTTCTGGCTGAAAATGCAGCCTTTCCCCCTAGGCTCTGTCAAATATGGCTGTGACAAGTCCTTTCTTTATAGAATCATATCTACTTATGAAATCAATGTGCTTTACATATAGCACATGACTTATTTCCATAGTGAACTGGTATGAGCCTTTGATCCCACCATGCAGGACCTCCTTGCGTGACTGAGATAAAATGAAGTTAATTTAACTTTGTTGCTGTTGTTGTTGTTGGTTGTTTTTTGTGTTTTGTTAGAGCTTTAGATCCACTTTGTAATCCCTTGACACATTTGCAGATGTGCACTCAGCAGAGTCCAAACAGGGAGGTAGAGGAGCCATTGGTTTCAGTGGGCTCTGCAGTGTCCTTAGGGGTGGGTTTTTCCAGTGTTGCAGGCTAGCACCAACAAGAGGATTAAGGTGGGTAGATACTCAGTGGTGCAGCACAACGATGCTGAGCCAAAGCACCTGAAGTCAGAGACTATCTTTTACTATTACATGTGTTCTTGAAATCAGAGATGCAGCTCTCAAAAAATAGCTCTAATAAGCAAAGTTGGAAAATATAAGCTTGCAGGCGTATTACACATACCGCAGCAGACACATTTTGCAGTAAACTCCCTGATTTAGCAGAAATAAGATCCGTCTGTGGTTTCAGTGATCTATTCAGAATAACCACGGGTTTTGCTGTCAGCTAGTTCGTTATGGAGTGGGTGATTTGGATTCACTCATATACATTAATGCAATGAGATCTTCTCCCCCTACACCAAGAATTCCAGCAGGGAAGCCCCTGGGCCCTACATGCACTGAATATTACTTTTTATTTCTTGAGAAAGGGTTTGGAGTACTGCAAGTCATTTTTAAAGATTAAAATAGGTAACATGCTGCTTCTTTTTTTGAGAGGTAGAAAAGCCCTTAGAGTCAACTATTTCACATATTCTCTGAGTGAACATCAGAAGTGTTGCCTAAAAGTATATTAATTAAAAAACCTGTAGAGGGAGTGATTTATATGGTGACTAGGTTTATAAGATACATGGAGACTGGGAAATAGGAAGCTACTCCTAGGAAGTCTTACAATGCATACTGGCTGGTGCATTTTGCTCCTCAGTTCAGCAGTTCCAGGTTCTCCCATAATAATGTGATATACAGAAAATGCCTTCCTTTATCTATACCATGATATGACTCTTCAACTGAACATGGTGTGGAGACACTGTCTTCTAGAATACCTTGAGAAGAGGGACCGCCAGCACATCGCCTACAACTGTTTCTCCAGGTCTGATACTTTAGCAGGAAACAGCACCCAGGGCTTCTTGGTGCCTCAAGCTCATAGCTTCATATCACCTGCAGCATCCAGCCTGCAAGCAGAGCTCTAGCAGTAGGAAGAAAATCCCTTTAGAAAGATTCCACCAGTGATTTTTCTTTTTCAGTAGGTTTTAGACGGGGCTTGCAAAGTCCTGCAAACAGTACCAGCTTTTGAAAGAACTGTCATGGCTTATAAACATTATGCAGCTTTGCACTGACATTTTTGGATGGAAGTGACATTTGATTGCTGTGACCTTGCCGTGTCTTGTGATCTTCCCATGCAAAATGAGAGCCTCATGACATGCGTATTTGATAGATAAATGGCAACTGAATGCCTTGATTTCATGTCTCGCTCAGTTAGGACTCTGCATTTTGATCATGTGGCAGCCCATCCACCTGAGGTCTCTTTAGTTTCTTATTTTTCAGATCCCTAGAGAAAGGCAAAAGTTCAAATTGTTTGCTTCATGCAATTAGGCATGAAAATATTAGTGTCCTGGGCTGTGTAAAAGGGTTCCTTTCAGAAAGGTTTATCTCGCTATTTTGTGGTAAGAGGCAGTTCTCTGTCTCATAAGGGGCTGGTTTATAAGAACATTTCTCTATGCAGAAAACACATTTACACAAGAAGGCAGTAAAATCCTACTTTTAAGTCCTGTTTTAAAGGAATAGGGTCAACCTTCAGTTTAAAAAAAGTTTAAAACTGCATCAAAACAGGAACTTTGAAAATTATTCCCCTCCTCAGCTTTGCTGATTTGTTCATTCCTTTATAAAAATGCAAAGCACCCTCAAAAAAAAATGAAACCCAAGCCTCTTAGAAGCTGGTGTTTGACCTTTGCAAAGCAGTGAGCTCTTTGCCCACAAGTGTAGAATGCAAACATTACAGATGCACTGCTCCATCTGTTTTCCCTGAGCCCTGATACCGCGCCGAGGGGTGACCTCCATCCTCCCCACCATCACCATCCCTCTAGAAAGGCTCTGGGGTGAAATATCTGTGACTGTACGTCAAGGACTGTTTGGCCATGGTGGGTATGGAAGGAGATTTCGGTGCTGGGGCAGCTGTTGCGCTGAGCAGTGCCGCCGCCGTCGCCGCCGAGTTGGGTAACCATGGCAACAGCATCACCGCCAGCATCCTCCTCCTCCTCACTCGGCTCTCCTCCTCCTCGGCATCATCAGGAGCAGCAGCAGCAGCAGCAGCAGCCCTGGCAGGAGCCAGAGCCCGTCAGCCGAGGCTGCAGCCAGCTGCCTGCCGTCCCCTACCTGCACCGTCCCCTCGTCACCGCACCGGCACCGACCCCTCTGCTCCCCACGGGGTGGGGTGGGGGGGAGAAAACAGGGGAGAGCGATCTGGGGGAGGTGCACTGCAGAGGGATCCCAGACAACCCAGGTAAGGGCTGTGGGGATGCTGGCAAACTCCCCGTGATGGATGTGGTGTGTGCCTGGCGTGTGTTTGCGTGCGAGTGTTTGTTGCTAGTTTTCCGGCTCGCTCCTTCCAAATGCGGGGTGATGACAATTCAAGGCAAGCATGTTTTCCGGCTCGTGTTTCACATCTCTGCCATACTGTCCCTCTCCCTCTCCTCCACCCAGATACATAAGGAATAATAAATAATACTCAAAAAGGCTGGTAGAAAGGGGGGTGATCCGGGAACCCAATGTGATCAGAGTGTTGAACGGCTGGGCTTCCGAAATAAAAGTAGGCAGCAGCAGCAGAGCAAAGGTTGACATGGTAATTAATAACCTTTAAAAAAAAAGTAATATCATGCGACAATGCACTTCTGTCTCTGCCCACTCCACAAATAAATCTCTCTCATCATATTCAGCAGAGGGCTGTAAACCAGAGAGGTGTATGAAGAGCTGAGACTAGAAACCTCACTGTAGTCCACAACTGGCACATTTGCCTTAAGTGCTCTAGAGACAGACTAAATCATTGCAATAGCAATACAATTATACACACAAATATGTGTTTTTATAAATTTTTAAAAATGCTGCTCTTAAACCTTTACACTTTCTAAGAAGAAAAAAGAATATACAAAATCTTCTCAAAGATGTGGGTGTGATGGCCAGGCAGGAAGAGATGCTCACTTCATCTGTGTGTGAGAAAGCATGTACTGGGTACATTTAAAAAGGTAGGAAGAATAGCTCTAATCCAATGGCATAGGGGGATGGCCCTTGTCATTTTAAAAAGAGAAGAAATCCAAAGCTGTGGAGCGTCCTTGTGCAGGTAGATATCTGTGGATGAGTGTGCACATGTCTGAGGAGCATGAAGGGGGAGAGAATAAGAAATAAGTTTAAGCCAAGCGGTGTTTGCTTTGTAATGACTGCAGAGAGCTCTTTACACTTCCACGTAACTATTTTTATTTATTTGTTTGTTTATTTAGTCAGCAGTGAGGAGAAAGAGAGCTGCTGCTGCTGTGTCTGTCTCCTCTAAATGCCTGTTCTCCCTCTCTGGTGTCCTGATCTTCCCCTGTCCTCCACAAACCATCCTTGTCTGTGTGGCTGGAAATGAGGCTGGCTTTAATGAGGGTAAACAATTTAATAGAAGGGTTTTGAGCCTGTCCCATGGTATGAGACAGTTGTAATTCTGCTTCCTATTTATACTGTGGGGACAGTCTGGGAATGACCTGATAACAAGTAATATAGTAAAAGCTTAGAGGTACTCGTCTTTTGTGTTAAACCTGGTTTGAGAATCACAGGGCTTTTTGGTCCCAATCGTGTGTTTTGCTACTTGCCTGCAGATCCTTGTAAAATCAGCAGAAGCGGGAAGATTATTTGAGATGACAGGTATCGAACAGAAGGCAAAATTGAGCCCACCTTTTCTCTCTCTTTATAAGCATCCTCCTCCTGCAAACTACAGGATGAGGAATAGGAAAAATGAAACACAGACAAGTATTTGGAATCAGTGCTTTGATTTGCAAAATAATTTCCTTAGGAGCCTGACCTTACCATCTCTACAGGTCCTCTCTACAAAGGGCTGCTTGATCCATGTTAATGACAGTGCTCACTGACACCAAGTTGAACTGAAGAGGATGCTTTTGGATACTTCTGTTAATTAATCCAAGGCACTGCACGGCTACATAAGTCCTCAGGACAGTAGACTAGCCTGGCCACATTGCACAGTGTATTTCTCGCTTCAAAGCTAGAGAATATTTAAATCTTGCAACTTCTCCTCTGTAATAACAGAGAGGGAATAAAAGTGCCTGTAAAAATGCCTGTAAAAAGAGCACATACCCGATCACACTTCTGACACCAAGATGTCAGTGGCAGAATCAAAATCCCATTTATACGTGTTGCAGAGATGTAAAGGGCATAATCAAGGGGCACCTCAGTGAGGCATTGAGTGGTGATCCTCTCATCAGCGCAAGCAAACGACTGAAGGTCAAAGGGCTGGTGGGATTATCCATTAACACCCTGCAAACATTATTCTGTAGTCTTACTTTGCTGCTAGCCATGGGCAGATGATTACCAGGAAGCCAGAACTCATACACGGACTTTTGATTAGTACGGGGCTGCAAAACTTCTTGTAGAAATGGCTCTGGGAAATGCGGGAAAGGTTGATGTTTTTGTGAGCACTACTTTGCCATAAAAACCCTCTGTGAAGGGCTGTTTGGTTATGGAAAGTCAGGGCGCTGAGTCTCGTATCAGTGTAAACAGCAAAGATATTCCCCACCCTAGATAACCAATTTTTAATGCTCAGTGCCTCAAACCCCCTCATGTCTTCCCCTGGCTTAAACTGGAAAGCTTAGAAAAGATTTTTTTTTTTCATTTTTACCTTATGGTTTGTTCTATTATATTTTATTTCTCTAGTAATGGAAGGGAACGTAGTCCTTCTTGGCTGTTAAGAGCTGGTCTCTTGATGCCCGCTTAGGGTTGTTCACTAGCAATATTCTAGGGAAAAATAGCTGTTTTTGCATCTAGTGAAATTACTAAGCACCTTTTAAAATCCCGATCCTTATTTTATTAGTCACCCACTGTGTCTTTTGGATCTTACTAAAAAAGAAGACTCATACAGCAGTTGCTGTTCAAAAGTCAGCGTTTGCCAACAGGTTGAAACGGGGATTTCTGAAATGCTGCAGCCAGGGCTTTTTTTTTTCTTTTTCTTTTTTTTCTTTTTTTTTTTTTTAAATAAGAAAGCTGCTGTTTTCCAGATCCTACTCCGTAGTGACCTGAGGCAAGAGATGATTTGATGATGAATATTGTGCCTTGTATTTAGTTTAAAAATGCTATTCATTTTGTTTTGAGGCTATGTTTAAACTGCTGCTTATTACTCCATTTAATAATCACGTTCTGTGTTTTTCCCTGATGCAATACTGTAATGTTTTCCTGTATTGATGATTGCCTAGATTTGCTGCTTAATGAGACAGACATGTAACCATGGAAAATAAAAGTTTTCCCAGTGAATTGGTGGAGGGTGAGATCTTTGCTTTGGAGATAGGACACTGTTTGGTCCCCCTTGAAATTAGCAGGAATTGTGGCGCATCCACGCCTGACAAGGAAATAACCATTTTTTGCTAATACTCATCTCCTTAGGGGTCAGTCTGGTCTTGGCAAGTTCTCCTCAAGTCTGAATCATACCCACGCTCATGTAATACAGACCTTTGTGTCCACCCAGCAGATACACTCACCAACACCTGGAAAGGTCAAGGTTCCTTTCTACACTATTGACTTAGGTAGCGGAAGCTCTCAGTCTCTTTGTTCAGCATCTCTTGGGGTCCATCAGCTTCCTTGCTCACAGGTTAGAACATTTCCTGCCCCAGTCAGATGGACTGTGAGTCCGTGCTTCCCAGCAGTGCAGAATTGAGAAAAGTGTGCCTAAAAGCAGGAATAGTGCAGTTGTCTCATTTTGTGCGTATTTCTTCTGATCTTCCCTGTTCCCAGTTCCCTTCCTTCCATGCTGGCAATGTCTGACATGCTGTAAAGAATCCAGGGCCTGTGATGTAGCATGACCTTTGCTATAACACTCCTCCAGGAGGTAATGGGCCGAAACTACCCGGAGCGGTTGTGGCTGCTGGACTGATCGTAGTCCTCCTTCAGAAGGTCAACACCATGACGTGCCTGATCTCAACTTGTCGGGCGAGTGAGTCAGAAGTTAGCTTCTTCTGAATCTTCCAAATCCAAGAAGATATGATTTTATTCTCTCTCTAATCCCATTATTAGTGCCTGCAATATTAAGGACTTTGTTATTCAGCAGGTTTACTTCTTCCCTGTTTCACTGTAGCAGATGGAGCATCCAAACAAAGTATAAAAGGGAAAATTCCTTTCTTTTCAACATTCAGATGTTGTTGACATCCATGTGTTGTCCCAGATCAAAAGAGAATCCTTCGGAGGGGGGTGAGTTGCCTCTCTGGTCGGTCCTCCTACAAACCTGCCAGAAATTCACAGCATTTCTACTTCCGTCTTATGTTCAGATGTGCCTCGGTGTGGTTTCTATGAGCCACACCTCAGATGTGGCTTTGTTTCAGTACTGAAGTAAGACATTTTTGTGGCTGCATCAAATAAGAGTGATTCTGGTTTTGCTGAAGTCCACAGAGAAATCTAAGTTCATCTTCAGTGGACACAGAGGAATCCACAAAATTTTTGTCTCTTACTGCATGTGGGGCACTGCTGGTAGATGTGACATCCTGACATGTTCTTGATACCTGCTGTGTTTTTTCATCTTTAGGATCATAGGTATGAGACAGCCTAAGCAGTAGTTTGACCTCCTGATGGTATATACACTTACCAAATTCTTGCTGTTGTACTTTCTGATCTGTCTCCAGTAGATATACTTATTTACATTTTTTCCTTATTTGTTCTTAGTTGTGTGGTGTTGCCATGGATAGGGCACACCTTCTGTGTCCTGTTGGACTTCAAAGGCAGAATTGCAGATATTAGTCATTATATGACAGGCTTGTATTGATAATACATAGAGGAGAGGCTACACTAAGTTGGTGTCTGTCTCTCTTGCATGGAAATTTCAAATTCTGACCTCCCAGTAGCAGTGTGGCTTTTAAGGATTTACAGAATGCAACACAATGATAAATGGGACTTTCTTAAAGTAACTTGGCTTGATAGGAACTATGTGCACTCTTGGGACCCCAATATCACCATTTAGCAGCCTGGGGAGGAGCAGGCTCTTTCCTTGCCCAGCTAGTTGGGCAAATAAATCTTTACCTTTGTATTACTATCCAAATCTGTACGACTGCAAAGGAATCTGGCTCTGCCAGCATCTTCTAATCTGTAATTTTAGTTCCTAACATGCTGCTAACATCTAGCATTTATTTCTGAGGCTAGAAAGCAGTGTTCCATTACTTTTTTATGGCCCAAAAGAACATGACTATTACTTGGAGGATGTGGCTTTAGTGAAACATTTGTATCACTGTCAATTTTTCAGCCCATGCTGTCAAAACCACTATGGCAATAGGAAAAGCAAACCTATTTTCTGAGAAAGATTTTATAAATAACAGAGCAAAAGGATGGACCAGCATTTCCCTCCACTGAGTACTCTACAAGTGGGGTGTTTCAGTATGAATATTTCCATCTCTATCATATTATCTCTTTCTCCTTTCCACTCCTAGTCTATATTGTTCTTCTCAATGGCTGTGACTTGACCCCATTGTTGGCAGATGGTGCTTGTAGATGGTGTAACCTCATGGTCTAGCTAAATCAGACTTTGGCTTGAGAGTGTCAGCTTTGAGGACATCTGCATGAAATGATTTTGTTTTCATAAGAAAATCTCCTATTTATTTTATAAGGTAATGTGGAAACATAGGGCAACACACAGTTATGGAAGATCAAGTTCCTTTTTATACCACTTTTCTGGATTTATGTGATCTAACAAAATATGGGTTCTCAGTGGTATTTTGGTCTCTCCAGTGGACTGAGACCCTGAGCTATAGGTTTTGAGCCTATGATGCAGGATTGCTGGCTGCCAGTACCTGTAGCAACTGCTCATTGTCCGTGTTATTGAGTGCTCACATTCAGCAGGCACCAACTTACACCCACACAGCTCTTCTGTGCTATTAGGACCCAACCATCCCATGTCTTATGATATGAGAATATCTATGGGACAAGGCAGATGGATTTCATTAAAGCTGAGCAGCATTGGTTGTGACTGCAAGTGACTCTTCTTACAGGTGCTTACAGAGTACACTATGCTGCAGAAATCTGTTGTACACCACACAGCAGCACAGCCCTATTTGTTTTCTTTGCTTGACTGTCTTAGTTTAAAATCCCAGCTGAAAACATCTCTTTTCTGTCCGTGTCTCCTCATTGTGTTCTCTCTGTTTCCCTCTCCCTTTGCAGCTGTGTTTAAGCTGAGCTGTGTGAGGGTACAGTTTGCCAGGGTAGATGTCAGAGAAAATAAAGTTGCATTGTGTTATGTTCTAGAGTGCTTTGCATTACAGCCACCCATCCCTCGCACTGCTGGAGGCTACAGGATGCTTGCCACTGACCTCAGAAACAGCAGGATTCATCCTCATGCACAAAAGTCTTTTCAGAAGGAAAGATAATGTACAAGGCTCTGAAGAGACTGTTGTTTGAGAAAGGCGTGGAAGCCTGAACCCTGTTGGTCGAAAGGCTTTTTGTTGGCTGCTGTGGATGCACCAAAGTCATGCTGCTGTTTTAGTTTCAGATGTTGTGACCACCAGAACGTTCCTTTTCTTTGTGTGGGGAGCCGAGCAGCAAAGTCAGGGGAACTGGGAGGCAGAAAAGGGACAAAGTAGAGACAGACATCATTTCAGGAAGCCTACTCTTTTTTTTTTTTTTTTTTTTTTTTTTTTTGCAAAAAGTCAACATCTGCAGGTTGGCCCAAATCAGAGAAAAACAATAATTCCAGAAAGTTATATGATAAGCCCTTAGATATGTTCTGTCTTTTATAGTGGGGAAGGGAAGAACAAGAATTTGTATTGTGCCAATTCTTTTGTCTGCAGAAGGAAGAAGGGAAGAATGATCAGGGAATCACGGAATTGTCAGAGTTGAAAGGGACCTCTAGTGATCATCTAGTCCAACTCCCTTCCTAAAGCAGGATTGCCCAGAGCACATCGCTCAGGGCTGCATCCAGGTGGGTTGAAGATCTCCAGAGAAGGGGACTCCACAACCTCCCTGGGCAGCCTGTTGCAGTGCTCTGTCACCCTCATTGTTGGGGTGAAAAAAAAAAAAAGCATCAAAAATCCCTAGTGAGGAACAATCATCAGACTCTCCCTAATTTTTAGCAGCACTGTAAATTAGGCTTTGTTTTCTTTAGGTGACTTGCGTTGGTAGAGGGTGACTTTAGTGCTTTGTTAAACTTGCTGTGCTGAGAAGCTGTTTGGTTCAGCGTAGCTAATAATAATACCCTAATAGAGAAACAGAAGGTGGGATAACTCAGCATCAGAAATTGGAATGCAGAAATAGTCGCTGCTAGTTGAACTAAAAATACACAATGGCATAACCCTCTTGCCGACAGCAGCACATTAGGAGCGCACATTGGGCTCTGGCCATGGGGGAAAATGGCTTTCCTTCATTTTGGTGGCTGCTAGATCAACAGTGCCCTGTGGTCACCCACCTGTGTGAGGGCCAAACTCCACCTCACGCGTGCAAGAGCTCTTGCAGCAACTTAATTAGCATCCTCAGCAAGTTAATCATTATCCAGAGCCACAAACAGACTAGGGAGGGTGAAGCAGACTATATAGGGTGACTTGGGAAGCCAGTTTGTCCTAAGGTGGGACTAAATGATCATGATAGCACCCGAGGAGGTGGGAGTGACCTGCAGCAGGGACAGGGATGTAACCATGGCTACTCTATTCCTCTGCTCCACGTTCCTCCTTGGGGATAAACAGCAGATGTCAAGATCCCTGCTGAATTATGAGCTTTGGAGTTATCACTGCGCAAGGGTTGTTTGTGTTCAAAGAGATTATCCATTTTTCTCAACAGCCTCCCAGGGCATACCAAACTCTTAACTTGGGCTTTACAAGGGTAGAATTTGATTTAGCATGTACGTATTTTTTTCTGTTATTAACTCTGAAGTCTCCATGCCAATAAACTGAGTGGTCCAGATGCAGTGGTGATGGGGGACCCTGAAATAGGTTAGATTAAATTAGGACACATCTAATGCCAGAATCGGCAGTGCAACATGGAGTACCTGCTGCATTGTCAGATGGCAGATCAAAGAAGAGGAACACACGGCATATGAATAAATGTGCTCAGTGAAAAGAGGGAGCTAACTGACTGCGTTGGGCACAAGTGATGAGACATTGCCTCTGGTTAAAGGACACAAACACAATATAGTGCTGAAAGAGTGAAGACAAGAAGCAAGAGATGACTGCTGTGATTTGAAATTCCTTCACTGTGAGTAATAAAACCCTGGCTGTGGTGGGAATCCTTCCCTCATTTGAATACAGAGACAACTGTGGCTGGGAAAGCAGAGGGTAAGGATATGATTGTAGCTATCTTGGTCACCACACCTGCAGGCAGGATGTGTGCATCAGCACTCCTGCCTTGCTTCCCCTCCCAAAGTCATATGTCTTCCTACCACAGAAGCACAGGTGCTTCCCTCAGAGCTGAAAATGGCAGTGTATTCTATGAAGAAATGTAGCTAGAACTGTTTTTGAAAGATTCAACCTAGAGGTGAGCCCTTTCCTCAATGCACCCAAACTTTTCTTCTATTTTCCTCCTGTGCTATATTACAACCAGTAAATCTGAGACGATCAGTCTTGTGTCTCATCTGAGACTCTTTAGAGTCATGGGAATCAGCTGTAGACAGGCCAGGCAAAGAACAGAGGTTATTTCTCTTGTGATAGTTGCCTACTGTGTGGACTTCTCTAGGCTGAGGTTACTCTAGATAAAGGGAGAACCAGGAATGACAAGCTTGCTTGCCTATTCTTCATAGCTAGTCTTAGCTTCTTTCTAGGGCTGCTATTCTACTTATTCTGATGGAATGAATAGCAAAAAGGTGGGTTTTTTCATAGGGTAAGTTTGTAGGGTAAGGGGGGAAGGGACCACAGTTCCAATCATCTGTGGGGTCAGACCAGCCTTCCTGGGGTTCTATCCAGTTCAGCTTTTTACCCATCTGTAGTGAAAAGTGAGTGGCTTGTACAAATTTTTGAATTGTCATGACTAGGGTTGGCAGGAGCTTTCAGAGAGAGATTGTTTTGAGAGAGAGAAGATCTAACAGCACACGCAAAGAGTATCTCCATGAGGGTTTCTGTGTGTGGAGGTACCCAGGAGGACGTTGGCAGAGACTTGGAGAGGAGCGCGATATGCAGAGCTTGACAGAGGTGAAGATGAACTTATCAAAAGCATCCTGAGGCTGTCAAAGCCAGGTTTATTCTTAAGCATAAATGGCTTCCTCTGGGGCCTTGTGGAATATGTGTTGCCAGGGGAAAAGTGCTGACGTTTATAGTGAAATGGGTCTGGCTTGCCCTGCTTCTGTACATGGCAGATGACTGTTGTGGGAGATAATGCCTCAGGTCGGTGATTTAATTATGTCTTGTTTGGAGATCTTTTACCATACCTGAGATAACTCAAGGCTTAAAAGATGGCTTTTTGAAGAATCATCTGTTCAGCGGCAATAATCACTGATTACTAAGAAAAGATCACCTTATTTAGTCATTTCCCTCTTATCCCATCTTGCCACCAAAAGCTGAGTTTATAAAAGCTTTACTTTCAGGACCAGTGCCACCGATAATCAGGAAACTCTCATCGTAAGAACATTGAAAAAAGAGTTTGAGGACCAATTATATAAATGTTTCCTCTTTTGTAAAACAGCTTGGGACTTGTAAACATTCTGGGTCCACATCTCTCTAAATAATTCATCATGATGAATTATTTAGTTGTGTAAGCTGTGTTTTACATAGGGAAATGCTTTTCTTGATGTGAAGGAAATGCAGATATTTTAGATGATTTTGAAAGAAGTAGCTGCCACTTCACTCTTTTGCTTTTGCAATTGATTTTTGTCATGAACGTGTTCTTCAGGAGTGGCTGATACCAGGTCTGTAGAGTATCATGGTGACTTCCTCAGCAGCAAAAATCACAAAACCTTTCAGCAGAATGAGGCTTATCAGAAGTCGAGGAGTCCACTTCCTATTGGAGACGTGCAAAGGGCAGATTTTAGAATCATTGTTTATTTTCCAGATAAGACAAGGGGATGATAATTTCAATCCACAGGAGAGGGATAAAGGTGAATGCTGTTAATGATGAAATCTTTTGCACAATGCTTTCATTTTTGAGCCTCATTTGTGACATTAACTTGAATTTTGTCCTTTTGTTATATATTTGGATAATTGTCTTGAATTTTCTTTTCTGTCCCCTTCCTTTTCCTCCCTCAACAACAGATGATTTTAAAGACAGCATGAATGAAACAAAATGTTGGCATGGTTTAGCTGGATTTCCTGACGAGATAAACATTAAGTTAAATGTGAGACATATGCCTTAGTGTGTGACTGTGATTTTATAGGTTCTTTTATATGTTATGGTTGGCAACAGAATGCCTGTAGCCTATTCTGGCTAGAAAGAACAGTATTTCTTAGTCTTAAGTCAGATGCATGATTTAAAATTGGTATATACCACTAGCTATACCTTGTGAGTGGTGGGGCCAGCCTTGGTTATGAGTAGTTTCCATTCTGAGACATTTTATAAATGGAGATAGTTATTCAGCTGTGGTGCATTTGCGATGGGGCTGATGGTCTCATTATCAGCAGTCTTCTTTCCTGCCTTCATCCCACCTTCATCTGGAGTCAGTGCAGCTCCTTTTACTCCCACTGTGGAGTGCAGACTTGCATTGGGTGAGAACATTTCCTCTGATGGATGCACAGGTGGAAAATTGGAGGGACATTGACTCCATCTCATCTTGTGAGACATTAGTTTATGCAGCCAGACTACAGAGGGAGGCGATGAATGCCATGCCCTCCCTACTCACCTTGATTTTGGGAGAGTCACACAATCTGGGAGGTTTTTGAGGTGCAGTAAAATCTGCTCTCCCTCACTGAGAAGCTTACGCAGAGCCCTATCCTCCCCTCACCTTTTTATGCAAGGATCTCCATGCTAATTCATGTATGGAAAGACACAGGCCCAAGAATGTTTGTGTTTTGTATGAGATCCTGGTCTGGAGTGGAATTTAATTTGCTTTACTTAAGTGATCTGCAGCCGGGTTAACTTCATCCAAAGTAGCCACCAACTTTCGCTTTTTGGACAGGGGAGAGAAACAGGTATTTCCAAAGCACTACAGAGACAACATTTTTTAAATGCTTATTTTAGGACAGCACTCCCAGACTCTGTCTCCACTCTCTAAATGGGAACCTGGAGAAGTAATCGAGGAACAACATTTTACATTGTCATTTTACCAAATATATCCAAACTTTTTTTACTGTCAAAATATGGAAAAGAGCATGGTCATCCTGAGCCTCGTCCCTCTTCTCCAGGCAGCCTTGTCACTTGTCTTTAGGTTTCTTAAGATGTGTGGCATAGTGATCTTTTCTGCAGGAGGGATCATAGGTAGGTCTCCTGCCTTTGTCATTTGGGTTTCCAGTCTGTTCTGGTATTTCGCATGGCAGGACCACCTTTCTTCTGATCTGCTGTCATGTTTCTCTGTATGATGTCCAACTTTGAACTACTGGCTGGTTGCTCTTCCACCACAGTGAAAGAATGGTGAAGCACCCCCTAGCATTTTTTCACAGTATGTATACTGAAGGATTTTAGTATAAGATATAGTCAGGGAATAAATGGCATATTTGGCAAAAATGTAACATGCTCAGGTATGCATTTGAGCTTTGAGGATGCAAACCCATGAGCCAGCTCTGATAACAGAGGCACCATAACTGCCTGGTGCTCAGCTTACCAGGACACCATTGTGATTTATTCCTCTTCAGTAGGGTCCTTTAGCCCAAGCAGAGTCATCCTTTCCTTGCTCTTGAGAGAACTTGTTCAGAGATATCTTAAGCACACCTCTGCAGAGGTTTAGATATGCAGTACCTTTTGTTTGGAGGAGTAATTTAGTGCTTTGTGTGGGTGCATTTATGAGAACACACAGCTTCTCTTAAAGAAATATGCATGTTTTTCGTGTTTGCAGGTGCTATGGACGCAAATTAGGAAAAAAAAAAGACATTTTGGTGGCAGAAAGTTCCATTATTCACCAGAAGTTCTTTGCAGACAACACTTTCAATTCTGAATATGTGAACATCTGATTTGTATCCTAGTAATTTTTCTGTGTGGGCAGAGAAGAAGGGCTGAAAGCTGATTCTCAAAGGGATGAAGTATGTCTGGTAGGAAGTAAATCAACCACCTTATGAAAAGAACTGCACCTTAAGGAGGGCTGAAACACCTCTCCTATGAGGACAGGTTGAGAGAGTAGGGGTTGTTCAGTCTGGAGAAGACAAGGCTCCAGGGAGACCTTATTAAGGACTCTCAGTATTTAAAAAGGGCCTACAGGAAAGATGAGGACAAACTTTTTAGCAGGGCCTCTTGTGATAGGACAAGGGCTAATGGTTTAAAACTAAAAGACGGAAGATTTAGACTAGATATAAGGAAGACATTTTTTATGCTGAGGGTGATGGAGCACCGTCTCAGGCTGCACAGAGGTACAGTGCAGTACATGACCTCACACAACTGCTGTTTGCTTGACTTCTATGGTTGGTAGGATTTGCAGGTCAGGTGGGTGAGTGCTCACCAGGAACCTGAACTATTAATACAACAATTTTATGTCTTCCAGTCTGGAGCAATGGAACAAATAAGAGAGAAGGAAAACTCCTTCCTTTGAATTTCAAGAATAACAATTATTTTTTTTGTTCATGAGTTTTTGCCAAGTCTCAGGAAATCCACTGTAATCCCAAAATCAGTGAACAATACATCCTCTTTTTCCCAGATCTTTGATTTAATGATCAACAAAGTAATAAAGATGGTAGAAAATGCAGAATAATTATACTTAGGCAAGACTTGTGGAAACTTAACAAAACTGTATGAGGGAAAATTAATTTTTCTGTTGATGAACACAAAGTAAGGTACAATGGAAAGAAGTAACTTGAACAATTCATTGCCCTTGCAGGGTTTCAAAATAAATTCTCCCCACTTAAGTTGGGATCCTCCAGAAAACCTTTCTACATGTATGATTATCCCAGGAAATAAAGTCCTCTGTGAGTAAATACAATAATTGGTGCCTAAGAACTGGGATAAGGATTATTTCTGAATATAAGAATAAATCTCTTTTTTTGTTATTTTTTTTTTCCTTGCAGTGAAATATTTGTCAATTAAAACATATTTTCCTTTAAATTACCATCAACCTGTGGGGAGTATTGATCTCCTAAAATTTGTTTTGGGAGAAGCTGGAAATTTAGTGTTACATAATCCCATTGGAAAGTTCAGGGTTAGTTTTCTTTTGAAATGTTTTGGTTTTTTTTTTTTTTTTTATTATTTCAAATTGTAATTGTTTTAGAAAAATAATTGGACTTTAAAAACCCCCAAAACCTTAAAATGCAATGTGCTGATTCACTGAAACACAGTATTTCAGAACCATCAAAATAGTTTTATTTCTGTCAAAAAATGCTATTTTGTGGGAAATACAGGGATTTCATTTTGTGTCTGAACACAAATATCCACCCACTCACAGTTGTAGAATTACTTGCTATAGGTCCCATGGGTGTTCTCTCCAAAACATTACAGTGTCTTAGCACAAGCATGGCATCGCCTAAAATAGTACATTTTAATCTGGTCATTGTCTCCTATGGAGTCCGCTTCATAAGTAGGGGGCTTCAGAAACAGGTGACTGGAATTACTATTGATATAAAAACTTTCCTATGCTTTGAATTTGACTAGAATATGGAGTTAATGTAAAAACTTTGTCTTGGATGGGGAAAGATTTTCACCCATAGTTTTGATAAGAGGAAGGTAATTTATATGCCAGGTTAGGTGCAGTAGTCCTCTGCACAGCTAAATGGCAAGTACCTAGAATAATACAAGCTGAAACAATTTATATTTGTCTCATTTATTGTTCAAAATGTAAGAGGAATATAGCATTCTGTGAAAGTGAATACACTGAATGGAGATTAAAAAATGTTTTTAAGCCATTAAATTGGCAAAAAACCCAAACCCAAAACCCCCAAAAATCCACAAAAAAACCACAGAGGTCAAGGCTTAGAAAAATTTAAAAAAAAAAAATGGGAGAGAAGGGTAAGAGTGCTACTCATTTTTACAGCCAATTAAAATATTTGTAGTTACAGGAAGAGTTTAAAAATCCCCCAGGTGCTGACTTAGAGACTGAAAAAAACTGAAAGATTCCCATCAGTTTAATTTTTATGTCAAGTAAGATCTGTGAGAAACTGTGACAAAACCTGGCCATTGGGAAGTACACTCTATGACTCTTCATTGTCATAGAATCACAGAACAGCCCAGACTGAAAGGGACCCGAAAAGATCATCTGGTCCAACTTTTTGTTGGGAATGGGAGCTGAGCTGAGATCGACTAGCTGTCTGTCCAGTCACATCTTGAAAACCTCCAACAATGGCGACTCTACCATGTCCATGGGGAGGTTATTCCAGTGATTGATGGGTTGTTCTCATAGTAAAAAATGGCTTTTTTTATACAGAGATGAGAACTCACCCAGGAAAAATTGTAGTGGTTGCCCCTTGTCCTCTCCACGTGGCTTCCTGTGAAGGGAAAGTCTCCATCCTATTTGTAGTTGCCCTTTAAGTACTGGAGTACTGTGATGAGGTCTACCCTGACCGTGTACTTCTCAAGGGAGAGGAGACTTTCAGTCAGAAGAGACATCCTTCAGTCTTTTTTCATAAGGCAGGTGATCCAGTCCTGCTTTGATCATCTTTGTGACTCTCCTTTGCACTCTCTCTGGTCTAGCCATGTCTTTATTGAATTGTGAGGACCAGATATAGACACAGTACTCCAAATGTGGCTGGACAAATTCTGAGTAGTGGACTGATCATATCTCTGTCTCTGTTAATAATACCACTGTGGATGTAACCCAAGATCCAATTTGCCTGTTTTACTGCAGGAGCACGCTGCTGACTCCTGTTCAGCTGATTGGCCATCAGGTCCCTTTCAGTAAGATTCCTCCCAGCAACCCAGGTTCTAACCTGTACTGGATTCTTTGATTTGATCAAACCAGGTGCAGGACTTTGCACTTGTCTTTGTTAAACTTCATAGAGTTGTTCACCCACTGTTCCAGCCTGTCCAGGTCTCTCTGTGAGATGATAGACATCCCTTCTGATGTGTCCATTACACCATTCAGGTTAGTGTCATCAACAGACTTGGTGAAGGTGCTTTTCAATCACGTTGTCCAGACCATTTATGAAGATGTTAAACAGCACTGAGTCCCTTTATTCGTCTCTGGGGACGCCACGTATGACAGGCTGCCTGTCTGAGTGGAAACCATTGATCACCATCCTCTGAGTGCAGCCTGTTGGCCAATTTCCTACCCACCTCACAGACCACCCATTGAGTCTGTATCTTGCCAGTTTGTCTCGTAGACACAGTTTGTCTAGTTTGTCATTACAGGATTATTTTTACTTTTCTTTGAAAACACAGTCATTTGTCTTCCTATTGCATATCTGTTTGCCAGATTTGCCTCCGATACTCTGAAGTCAAAAGGTAAACTCTGACATCTATTTCTTGGTTCATAAACCCTTATCTGTATGTACAGATTGTAGTTTGTTTTGGGTTTTGTTTCTTTTTTTTCCAGTGCTGAAATTGTCAGGTCATTGTGCACATAACATTAGACTTTAGTAGAGAGAATGCTATCTGTATTTTGCTTTGCTTTTAAATGTCACAGTGCCTTCCTTGCTAAAAGCATTCAGAAAACTTAGATTTGGTACTGCATACTGTGTTATGTAAGATATTTTTTAAAAAAATCCCAAACGTGTTCAATGGGTAGAAAATAAGAATAGAGAAGTCTATACCGAAAATGGAGGGGAGGAAATACAAAGGAGGAAATATACTGAGCCAAGGCTCAGTATATACACAGAGAAATAAGATGCCTGGGACAGCATAAAATAAAACTGAAAACAATTTTCTTTCCTTCACCTGCATGGTGAAGTTGTCCTATAATAAACTGATTATTAGCAATTTCTTCTTCAGGGCTCAAAGGAGACCCATCAGCTTTACCACAATGTCTTAACATTCAGTGTCTTTATCAAGAAAAATCCCCATTGTGCTATAGTAGGAATTAATATTTGCCATTATCATGTAGCGGTGATTGTAAAAGGCAGTTGTTAAAAACCACAGTGTTCGTGATGTCACAGGAAAAATAAACGTAGCAAAACTCCGGTAGGCATTTTTCTGTCTTTCTTGCCACACACCACTCCCCTAACCCCCCGCCCTGAAACACCCTTTCACAGTTTGTGCCATCTCTTTCCCTCTTTGCCAGCATCTTCTATGACTCTCCCCTAGGTCATATGTAGGATGGAGGCAGAATTATATAAAATAGCTCTCAGTATAATGCACTACTCATAAAGCTTGGACCCATTTATATCTCCAAGTCCCTATACCTCAGATTGATACAGAAACAGGGGGAATCTTCTCATAGCCGCTTATCCGCCTTTGTGTTGCTAAACTGCCCAGGCATCATTCCCTGAGTGGAACTGGTTCTGACTTCAGTGGTCCTTCAGCATGTAGTAGGGTTGGCCTGTTCATTTCCAGTTCCATGGACATGTGCTGGCCATTGCCTCCTGCAGACTTGGCCTCTGCTCCTCTCTCCTTGACTTCATTATCCCTCCATAGGAACCTTCCACATTTCATTTTCATCTCAATATTAAGCCCAGCAAACCACTATGCTGACTGCTAGGGCATGGGTCCCAGGTATTTGCTTTCGCTTTTGTCCTTCCCATCACCCAAGGTAGAGACCTGTGCTGAGCTGTCTCTTATTTTGGAGGGAAGCTCCTCTCTTTCCTCACTCCCTTGCTCTCAAAATTAAATCTTTGTTCTACTCTTTTGTCTGTTTTGAGGAGGGTGATCTTGAGGTGGGTGTATCCTTGTGCTTCTTTGCCTCATAAGAGATGCTCAACTACTTCCCTCCTTTGGCTTGGTTTCTGGGGAGCAGAGTGCAAGTTCTGCATCCCAGAAGCTTGTTCAGCTCTGAGGATTGAACAAGTCCCTGGAAGCAATTGAAGTGATGCAGAAATAAATAGCATATCTTTACTGGTATCTGCAACCCCTTCATTTCAGGTGGGCTTGAGATTGCTGTATTTAGTGATAAAGGAAGCTGGATCATCCATCTTACTTTCATTCACTGGCTTCCCTCTCCATACCTTCATTTGCTTTTTTTTTTTCCAACCTATAGCCAATCTTTGTTTCCTTAAAATCTCAGCATCTTTCCATAGGAAGGGGGGTGCTTTTCCCATCTCCTCTCTCCTCCTATAGAGTTCTATCCATCCAGCTGCCCTGTAGTGGGTAGGGGACCAGTTTTCCCAGGTAGGACTCTGTTCTTATCTCTGTTGCCTTCTGTCTTCTGGAAGGACCCCATCCTCTTCTAACCCAGGGAAAGAGGAGAAACAAAATGGCAATCTTTAAAATTATTCCTCCATAAATGGTCGCAACTAATTATGAAGGCTACAGCTACAGTGAGATCAGCTAATAAACTCCTTGAACAGGTCTCTGAAGTCTTTATAAGAAGTCGATGAGTCATAGTTGCACCAGCTGATTGCAAATATGTGGGTGGGAGGGGAATAGGCCCTGTACTTTGTATTGGCATGGTATAAAAAAAGAGCAATCAGCAGGCCTGGGAAATGAGCATGGGTGAGTTTGGAGTGACAGCTCTGCAGCAGGGAGATGGAAGCACCTGAGTGCTTGTCAAAGAAGTAAAGCCTGAGCTTTTAAGATAAATCACACCTTGAAAGCAACCCATCCAAGCAATGGAAGTGGGAGATCAGCAGAGGATCAGTTAGGCTATGAGGCTATGTGTTTTAGCGCAGGCAGTGTAGGAGCATCTCCCTGACGAGGAAAGGCTCAGAGAGCTGGGACTCTTTAGCCTGGAGAAGAGAAGGCTGAGGGGAGACCTTGTTAATGCTTATAAGAATCTGAAGGGTGAGTTGAAGGAGAATGGAGATAGACTCTTTTCAGTGGTTCCCAGTGACATGACAAGGGGCAATGGGCACAAGCTGGAACACAGGAAGTTTCATTCAAATGTGAGGAAAAACTTCTTTATGGTGAAGGTGACAGAGCACTGGAACAGGTTGCCCAGGGGGGTTATGGAGTGCCCTTTTCTGGAGACCTTCAAAACCTACCTGGACACAGTCCTGAGTAATGTGATCTGGGAGTTGGACTAGCTGATCTCTACAAGTCCCTTCCAACTCTGACAATTCTGTGATTCCATGATTTAGTCTCTGTGTGTTGCTCCAACTACTTGTATGTAGCTCCTTGAACACCAACATTTGGTATAGGAATGGACTGTGGTTTGAGTCAAATCACAAAAACCATTCAAGTTTCAGTGTTGAAGATCGTGATGAACCAATCTGCATCTGTGGCCTATTACAGCAGAGGCTCCAGATGCAACAGTCAGTTCTGAACCTGGTCTGAGCCTAAGATTTGGTGAAATTATGTCAGAGAGCCCTTATTTTCCTCCAAGGTCTTGCAAAGACTAGGGTATGTTGTGCTTGATTTGCAGCAAAACTCTGCAGGTTTGGTTGGGTTTTTTTGGGTTTTTTTGAGTGAGGAAAACCCAGAATGAAGGAAACAGGGAAAATTATTTTGTACACCTCACCACAGCAATACACCCTGCCTCTCCATATGTCACTGGTCAGCCTAACTGCTGTTTGTGTGACACAGCGCCACATCAGCAGAGGTTTCTCACCCCTCTGAAGCTAAACCTTGGCCTGCAGTTGTTTTCCGAAACGCAGAAGACGGACATCTTCTGCAAGCAGCGGCCCATGGATGGGTGAAGTTTCCTGTTCCTTATTCCACCAAAAATGTCTGTTTGTCTGATGTGTATTTTTGAAAGACAAGTGCAAGCAGAGGGATTTACAGCAGTAGTGTTTACATGTGGTAATAATGAAGAATTATTGGGAGGGTGGGGCTCAGAAGAGATGTATCTTACGCTTTGTCATTGAATGTAATCTTAAGCAAGTTAGTTGCTTGTCTTGGAAATCTCACCCATCCTAGACCAGCTACAGTGTCTTCTGCTCTCTGAGAAGATATTATACTTGCCTTTTGACCTCTTGACAGGGTTTTGAGATGTCACCTGGCCTTTTGAGTCATGCATATCGGCTCGCTGCTTTCATGTCAGAGCATAGGCAAAGCTGGATATAATCTTGCAGGCGGATAAGCAACAGCGGATGGAGAATGAAGAGTTAGATTTAGCATGAGGCCAACAATGCTTTTGGAAATGCTAATAGTAAAATAAGAAACTATGGACAACTCATTCCTGGAGGATTAAGATAGTATGGAAATGTGATCTCCTTGCAGTATGAAAAACTAATCCAAACTGTCCATTCTAGTTAAAAACTCCAGAATTCTAGGGCAGACTCATAGGAGTCAGACACATCATCATTAACAGATTATTTGCAGCTAAAATTAGACCTTCAACTGGCATTTTGTATCTTAATTAAAACAGAGCTATCTTTATCAATAAGATATGACAACTTTGAGCAGACATTTCCTAGTGAATGTTAATCCCTCAGTCTCCTTTGATTAGTAGATGGGATTACATTAAAATCGATCCTCCTCCAGAGGTCCATTTGTGTGCTCTCTCTTGGTATTGAATTACGTAGCTGGCCTCGTGCCAGCAACAGGTCCCCCATCGGGACAATGAAATCACAGTCACAGTGATGCTCATTTGTGTTTTACAGTACGCCATTTACTTATTACAAAAGGCTTGTGAGACTAAACGCCTTTGTGAGATATTATCTTAGGCTTCAGATCTCTGTCAAACCTTATTACTCTCTTCTCAGTTTCGTTTGCACATAACTGGCTTTTCAGGATAGGAGGAGAAAGGGTAAGGAAGAAAAAAAATCTCATATTTAAAATCTACTCTAGTGAGATATCCCCAGTTGTACAGGCTGATCTGAGGGAGTTGCGGAGTTTCAGCCTGGAAACAAAACATCACTGGAGGATCTCATAGAGACGGGCATTGGTTTGGAAGTATGTCGAGCATGTAAAAAGACGGGCCCCTCTGGCTCATAATTGAGCTTTAGATAGCCAAGCCCTGAAAGAAACTGTCCCTAAATTGTGCTGACCTATTTTCACTGTTTTCTGAGGGTCCCCATGAAGCTGGTGGAAGTCAATGACATGGTCCTTACTGAATTCAGGAGCAGAGAAGAACTCTAGTGTCTTTGTTTCCTGTTTCACTGTTGTTTCTTAGAAATTTAGTGTGATTAAAGCTATGAACGACTCTTAGGGAAATTGAAAAAGCTTCATAAAAAGTAAGAGAGAAGAACTGTTGACAGTCTGGGAAGTGTAAGAGCTGGACAGCTTTCCATTTAACTCCCTCCCACCATTTCCATCTGTAGCTCTTGTCATCAGTCAGCAAGCCAGCCAGGATACGGTGATAGCTGAATGGTGTGCATTCCCTTAAGGTTTGAGATTACATCTTTCCTTTCCTCTCTGATACCCTTTAATAGCCAGTTTTTATAAAGTGTGCTGTGTTCCTTGACTCGTGTGGTTGTGATCTGGAAGTGATTTTCCAACACCTGGCTGGTTCACTTGGAATTATACAAGCATCTCGTGAGAGTGTGAACTGATCTCTTTACTGAGCTGCTAAGCATAATTCTGAGCCTGCCAATGCTGAAATGTGAAGTGGAAACATATATATAATTTAGGGAGGAAATATAAAACATTATGGGATTCCTTACAGTGTTGTAAACAATGTTCTCTATCACTTTGCTTATGTGATTTGGCATTTCTAACAGAATTAATGCTCTGTGGTAGCAGTAACAAGGGCGCCGTGCCTGAGTGGAAGTAATGTGGGATGCCAGTGACTGATGTTCCTTGAAATGAGGAATATAAGAGACTCAGGGAAGTAGACTAATTAGGTAGCTTGTTTATTTTTCAATGAAGGTTTCATTACTACAATTGGTGTTGAATGGAGGAGACGAATGATTTATTCGCTGTCTTGAATCTGTTTATTTTTAGATCTGCAGGTGTCTCTTCAAACACCTAGAGATGTGGTGGTAAGAGTTGCAGAGGAAGAAAGATGGACACAATACATAGGTTATATTTTGTAGCAGTGAAGGTCTGATGAAATGTGATCCTGAGTCAATGTTCAGTTTCATTTATTTTTTATTTATTTATTTATTCAAATAGCGACACCCAGGGTAGAAAATTCATTATCTTTGGTTGTCCTTCAGCCAGTATCTCACCCGCAACACCCCCCACAAGTTGTCTAAATATACTAACTGCTACTCAGCATTGTGTGTTTCTCAAAACTACACAAAAAATTGTGAGGTAAGGTGTAGGTGCTAAATAATTTTTTATTTTTTATTTATTTTTTTAATTGTGATCTTTCCACTAAGGAAAAAGCAGCCTTAATTAGACTGCTTAATACACAGAAATGCTAAGAAGATTTACCAAGTGCAGTTGATGATGAGAATTCTGTCTACGGCACAAACACGAACATATGTGGGTTTAAAACAGTCTACTGTCTTTGTAGTGCACTATAGTAAGAAACTCCCAGTGCAAAACTGAGAAAGAAGCATAGAACACCTTCAGTAGTATGAGACTTATTAAAAACGAAACCCAGCTGATTGGTTTCTGTACTTCAGAAATCTTTGTGAAGCTGTGGGGAACTTGCATAATCCAGTTTCTTCTGTATCATTTGGGCATCTGCAAGGTGAAAAATGGCTTCTTTGTGTCGCTGTTTTCCTGCAGAACTTTGAGCTTTGTGCCTCCAGAGATTCTGTGGTGTAGGTTTAAGTTGTGTTTTCTTGAGGTGCTACCTCATCTGAGTCTGTTTAGGGTAGTCTATTTTATCATGACACTTGTCCAGAAAATAGGAAACGGTGAATTGTTCTTTGTATCTCAGGGTATATTTTCCATTTTATGTGGCCAAATCTCTGTGCAAAAAGATTATTTTGTTTTATTTCATTTTCCTAGAAGTTAGTGTCTTTCTCCCAAAACAAAGAAAGCTTGTGCTGAGCAAACCAGATCTATTTTTTGTCTACCTGTCTGGATGTGAGCTGGCAATTTCTTCTTACTGCAGCAAGCTCCCTACTGTTGTAAAGACCCCTGGAGAGTCTTAGGTTTCCATGTACTCGAGCTCTGTGGCTGCACTCCACATGCTTGTATTACCAGAAGTGACTATTCACCCATAATGCTTCAGATGCGATTTATCAGCTCAACAATTTATTTTGGGGATTGAGGAGAGGCTGCAGATCTTTTTGACTGCCACAATATCAAATAAGTAGTAGATATGTGCATGTTTTTGAGAGTAGACAGAGCTCTTGCTTAAATGTATTTAATTTTTTCTAGCAATGTGAAGAAATGAGTTTTGGGAGCAATTAATCCAGTGGTGCTAGTTCAGTATTTGACAGACAACATGAAGAAATATCACAAAACAGAGTGCTGTGGAGTGTATCGTGGGTAGAGAAGTCTAATGCCCTGAAAATTTGCTGGCTTTGGTTTAGGCATGCATTTGCACTATTAACCTGCATTCTCTGGACCCTGGCTGTTTTACCTCCAAAATCAGGCTAGGCTACAAGTGCACTTGAGTTGGTATGGACCCAGGTTGACCTCAGTATCAAGTTTTGTTTGGAAAAGCAGATTTTGGTTTGTTAGATGATGTAAACAAGTTTCCTGTATAAATCCTCTCTACCCAACAAGTGAAACCAGTTATTGCACTTTGTACTGGAAGAGAACATATAAGGCAAGTCATATTCCCTTTAATTTAGTGTTTTTTTCATTAGCGGAAAGATGATTTTTCTTGATTTCTTGTGTAGAGGGACAACATTTTCGTTGAGCACTCTGTTTCTATGTAAAGAATAGATGTATTTCTTTGGGATTTCTCAACCCAGTAGACCATGGTAGATAATTCCTTTAGACCTTTTTTTAGAGTGTCTGAGCTACAGTAATATTCTTCTTCCTCCATCGGTGATGCAAATCGTTAATGACCCTGTGGTGAGCCAGGCTGATCGCTCCCCAGGTCACTCCTTACTGCAGGTCACTATCCTCAGCTGATCGATGCAGAGCAAGGTGGCAGCACTTTGTGGCCAATTAATTGCCAAAGTGACTCTAATGATATCACTGAATATGAGGCAAAGTAAAGAGTTCAGGGCCTGCTTTGAAGAAAAAATTAAGTCTGATTTGCAGTATGAGCATATTCGCTGCCACCTATGAGCACAATGAAAATCTAAAGGGTTTCCACTAATTCTGGGTATTTTAAGCTATTGAAAGTGTTCTCCAGGCATGGAAGCAGAAAGGATTTTTCTTCATACCTGCCTTCCCCATGCAATAATGTTAAAGCACCTGAGAGAACACAGCCAATGATTCCAGTCAATCATCAGGAGCAGAGTAAGGGGCTTCTTGAGAAATAAATCTACTTACCTAGCATGACCTGCTAGTACCTAAACTAGAAAAAATATTACTGTGGAAGTTAGTTTGTCAAGACGAGGACACTCTGAGGTCAGGGCAAGGTGTTTAGTGGCTTGAAAAAGATCAGCATTTCACCTGCTAGTTCTCCAGAATTAAGCCTTCTCAAGCTTACTGCTGCCCAACCAATAGCTGCTGCCAGAACAGTGCCCACAGATGGAGGGTGAATAGCTCTGTAGCAATTCCATGTAGGAAATTTTGTTTCCTGAGTTTATCTAGCAATTTTTTAATTATACTACCCATCACTAACAACTATTTAACTCTTCAAAGCACTGAATAATTATTAACAAACTATTTGCTGCTTCCTGATAGTTACCCTGATAGTTATCTGATTATCTGGTCCTCCAGTAAAGGAGAGTAACAATACTGGTTATAAGATGAGGTTATATATGGCAGAAAACACAAAGAAATTTTTGCTAAGCAGGGATGATGAGGCCACCCATTATGTATGGTTTCACTGCAAAGGTTATTCAATGGTACAGTAAAATTCCTGAGTTGTGGCAGATGATCTGGGGAGAACAGGAAGAATAGAGGGAAATTTGCCCAGTCTTGGGAGCAAAGAATCTTCTTCTGTTCATATTGGAATGTGCTGTGGTGGGAATGTGACTTAACAGGCAGAGAACTGTCATTGTTGCAAACTCCTCCTGAGAAATGGGAATGAGAATGTTATGGATGAATGGAATAATGCCTGAAGTATTGCAATTAGAGGGATTATAAGCAGAGAAAAAAATCAGAACTGTCTTTTTGGGAAAGGGGAGCTTCCATTTCATTGATATTCTTTCTTTGCCTTCTACAAATTTAAGTATTTCCTTCTAAGAAAATGTGATCTAACGTGAGGATTAATTAGTCTGTTAACCACATTTATCTCCTTTACACAAGAGATCATTCCCTGATGAGGGGTAAAAAGGGATGTTTTATAACGAGTAATGAAAATATGGCAATTTAGGGAATTAACATAGTGTAGTGGCTGACGCAAATGTTTTTCTATTTATAAGACTAAATATGTTCTGCTGTCAGAGCCTCGAGAGCTAAATGCTGGGAATGATGGACCCCTAGTGCCAATGCTGTACAAACAGGCAAGGGGAGGAGTTGCTTGCTGAGGGCAAAGAAGAGATCTAAATGACATGGGAATCGTTCAGTGCATAATAAAGCTCCAATTTCTGTGCCTCCTCCCGCCCCTTACAAAGTCTACAATTTGTAAAATGCAAATGTGCTTATTTAAATTTATTTATCCTATTTAGGCATCTTTAGGGCTTCGTTTGATAAATTTGCTTAGACTTTTGGGGGACTGAGGTGTGTGTTTAGACTTTGTGCATGATGATGTGATATATTTAAACCGCTGGCATGAAAAAGCAGCTTTTCTGTCTAATAGATTTCTTCTGCTTCCTGCCTGTGTTGTCTAATGGCTCCATGCTGATTTGGGTTAATAAAACGGGGAGATTAGAAGTCACTGGTTGCCTTGTGAAGGATGCAACCATACATCTCTGGAAAGACACAGACTTCCTTTGTCCCTTTGACCTCTGAGGCACTAAGAGAAAGCCATACATTCCTGTTTGGGTTTGGATGGTACGCTGCTTTCTTATTGGTGATGCAGTTTGCAATATGATACTTTTAGACTTCAGCTTCACTGAATCACAGAATATCAGGTATTGGAAGGGACCATGAAAGATCATCTCGTCCAATCCCCCTTCTGGAGCAGGAACACCTAGATCAGTTCACACAGGAACGCATCCAGGAGGGTTTTGAATATCTCCAGAGAAGGAGACTCCACAACCTCTCTGGGTAGCGCGTTTTAATGTTCCGTCACCCTCACCGTGAAGTTTTTTCTCATATTTAAGTGGAACATCCTCTGTTCCAGCTTGCACCCATTGCCCCGTCATTGGCCGTCAGCTGTAAGTTACAGAGGATGAAGACTAGCAATTACCTGCTTAGTTTTCATCACTTTGGAGAAGAGAAGGCTCCAGGGAGACCTTATTGCAGCCTTCCAATATCTGAAGGGAGCCTACAGGAGAGCTGGAGAGAGATTCTTTGTCAGGAAGTGTAGTGACAGGACAGGAGGTAACAGCTGTAAATTGGAAGAGGGGAGATTTAGATTAAATACCAGAAAGAAATTCTTTCTTGTGAGGGTGGTGAGACACTGGAACAGGTTTCCCAGGGAAGTTGTGGATGCTCCATCCCTAGAGGAGTTCAAGGCCAGGCTGGAAGGGGCTTTGAGCAACTTGGTCTGGTGGGAGATGTTTCTGCCCATGGTAGGAGGGTTGTGATCTTTAAGGTCCCTTCCAACTCTAACCACTTTATA
Source organism: Nycticryphes semicollaris (assembly GCA_013400055.1). Taxonomy (NCBI): domain Eukaryota; kingdom Metazoa; phylum Chordata; class Aves; order Charadriiformes; family Rostratulidae; genus Nycticryphes; species Nycticryphes semicollaris. Next base: position 80,811 of record VXBJ01005423.1, on the reverse strand, counting down.
ATTCTATGAATTTGAGATTATGGGTTCTCTGTGTAAAGCTGTGGGTCCTCCTGTAAAGACTCTTTCTTTAGTTCCACTTCTTTCATTCACTGCACTTATTTCTTAATGAATGTATTCCATTTCCTTGGAATATTTGTGTTACTTTTATTTTAAAAAACAGACTACATCTCTTTTTACAATAGCATGTTTCTTCTCCAGCTTTTAGCTGGAGATTTTGCTAGACACACTGAGTCAATGATTTGGCCACTAAATGCTCTTGCCAGATCTGTTCCTTTCCATTGAAATAAGAATGCCAGCATGTATGTGAGTTTTTTATTTTTTATATATATATTTTTATTTAAAGTATTTAATCTTCCATCTGACAAAACCCTAGCAAAAAAGATGATTAACCTGTGAACAATGTTTATAAACATGAAATTATTTCATTCTGAAGATGTAATAAAGATCCTGCTTCATGGGGTTATGAATAAAACCCTCCATTTTTTTTTGTTTATTCTAGCACTTTAAAATTTAGCATTTGGAACCTTATTTTCAAAGATTAGTGCAAAGTTGTTGACTAAATGGTTCAGTACATCATCTTTATATAACTCTTTCACTGGGCTGGATTCCAGTTTTTCTTGATTTCATATGTTTTATATCTCCTCAAGAGAAATTAATTCTATGTTAATTACCACATTAGGGTCAGCTAAGTTAACAAATATGATTTGTGATTTACATAAATTTAAAAGCACTTACATGCTAACTTTTTTGATGTAATGTTTGAATACATTCAGGAATTAAGTTAATAATAAAATAAATGCCAAATATTTTCACATGAACATAAAGATCCAGGTTTTGATGATTTTGTTTTCTTTGTGTGAGGGGGACTCCCGGTACCAATGGGAAGGAAGCAGTAAGTCTTTACCGAGGGTCAGTGACTACTACTGGAGTACTTTATTCTGATTTCCAATGAAGAAATGAAGGGTTTAACAAAGAGTTCCAAAACTATTAAACTTCTTGGAACTAACAAGAAACTTAGAAACAGTCTACTCAGATGACTGGCTGCGATTCTGATTTTCCTATTTTAATGCTCACTGGACTCTGCTGCTTCCATTGCCTGCAATGGGAAGAGTGCCAAGGTGTACATGCAGGCTCATAAATACGTATGCTTGAATATGGGGCCAAATCCTATAGGAAAATGTTCTTTAAATATTCTCCATCACTGCATGGTAGTACATGCTTGATAGTCAACACTTTCTCTTTGTGTCAATGTTGTGATTTAGTGTGATGTCCACTTTTGCTTTCAACACTACTTTGTAGGTATTCCATGGAATTTTAATACCATGGTGTGACTGATAGTCATATCATGGCTGCTTTGTCCCTCATCTCCCTGTGACTCATTGTGTTGCTGTTTTTCAGCAGCGTTGGCGATCCATAGTACCTGTGTTTGATCCAGAGATCAGTAATATTCTTGTGACTTTCTATCAGAACCCACTCAATCTGTGACACTTCACTCAGATGTTAAAATGAAGCAAGTTCTCAAAGTCCTCAGGTGACCCAGATATACCTTCCTGGAGAATCATAGCTTTCCTGGGACAGGGACTCTGATTTAATATAGATCCTACTCTGTCACATGTAAAGCTCACTGCAGTTTCAGCACTGCATGTACATATTCAGATCTTTTTTTGAGAGGCTGATTCATTTCTATAGCTGAAAGCATTTAATGGGAATGCAGATTGTGACCCTTCCTTGAAATTACTACTGCTCAGACTCATTGTGTATTGTTACCAGAGATGCTGGGAGAACCTGATTTCTTATAAGGCACTCGCAGTTCCCTGTCTTTCAAAAAATAAAGTTCTGCTCTTCTTCCCTTTGTACCAGAGCTGGTAAGGACATAAACCAGTGCAGAATTAATCCATTCTGTGTTGATTGTTCTTGAGTAAAATTTACCACGTATAATATTTAAAATGATCTTCCACTGTTTATTTAGAATCTTTTTTTTTAGTTATTTTTTAAAATTTTTTTATTTTTTTTTTTAATTCCTTGCTGTTTGGCTATGTTGTCAAACAGAAGCTATCTGAAAACTGCGGCTGTACAGAAGATGGCATGAAGATCCCAGTGTAGATCTGTCTGTGAAGTGATAAACTGATCAGGTCTTAGTCACTCCTCTAATCAGTCATGCTATGTAAAATCTTTTGTATATATTTCACCAATGATTAAATACTTGATTGAATCATGAGATGTTTTGAAATACTCCCATTGTCTGCCTGTAATTGGTGGTATGTAATATAAGTTCAAAAATATTTTTTCAGACCTGGAATCTCTTCTTAAAACATTATGGTACTGCAGTAGGGATAAATGTGGGTTGGTAGTTGTTGTCCAAGCCCTTCAGCCAGGTTTCCACTTTGCCAATTCCAAAGCTTTCTGGTTAAATATGAGCTGAGCCAAGTGAGTGCTATTTTTGCCATGGGTTTGGGGTTTTGTGTTTGTTTGTTTGTTTTAATTATTTTTTTTTCCATAAAGGGAGTAGAAACTGAAAGAAATTAAATGACTCATTCAAAGTAAAATTTGTCACAACAGGGAAACAAATTCCAGTTTCTTGTATCACAAGGTTGCACAGTGTTCCTTGCATCATTCTTCCACCTCGAGATGAGAGCAGGATGCCAGGCTATTTTGTATTGAACAAATGTCTGTGCAAGAGTGGGACTGTGAAATGAAGTTTTGAAAGGATACAGGAACCACAGTAAGGACAGATCTGAAGAGCTGAACGTGTTTACTGTGGATCCATCCAAGAAGCAAACAATGGAGAGATGACTAGATCAGGTAATTTCATCCAAAAGTTTAGTGGATGGAACATTCACAAATGTTTAGTAAACTAAAATGATCCTCATACTGACTCTGTCTCTTGAGTGGTTATACTGGCTGAAGTGACTATGAGGAGAACAGAGGCAAAACTCACAGAAAGAGGAAAAATTCTTTTAGTGTTCATAGTAGTTTTAAGCCTTTATGTAGTTTCCTTTGGGTGGAAATTTGGCTATTTAATTCCTTCTGAGTTCTTAGCAAATATCCGAGGGTGCCAGTAGTTACCCTTGGCCCTATATGAAAATCTACTCTGTGCTGGCAGGCGATGGACTGATATTAATTTGATTTCTTCTCAGCTGAGTTATGAAAATGTGGTATTTCTTATGTGTAATAAACCTTAGATGCTCCAAATTATACAGAGCATTGAAACATGTGTCTTCAGAGACATCAGGCAACCAACCTCATGCATATATATTTTATCTTCTGTCCAAGAAGAGCTGAAACACTTTAGTCTTCAACAGCATCAGACAACTACACAACACCTTAGAGATCATCTAATGATGATGAAAAACACAGCTTGTTAGACAGCTCTTCTGATCTGTTTGAACTCTATGGAATAAAATCTGTTATGTGTGTAAGAGAGGAATTTTTTGGTGGAAAGACACAAAGTGACCTTCCAGAAGCAGCAAAGAGCTGATACAAGTCTCACTATTCTGTCTGTAATAAATATTATCTTTTAATGCTGTTTAATTCAGATAGGGACACGAATGTGTATTAACAGCAACTAAATGGGAAAATTAGAAAAAATGTCCAAAGTCAGAAAACTCCTTTGTGATTCTGCAACAGCAATCATAATTGTGAGATTTATGCTGGTTTTGATCAATTTTTGTACAAGAAAGACAGTTACTCCAGTTCTGCTGCAGAACACAGGCTTTATTAGAGATGTTCTTTGATTTCTGATTGGTTTTGCTTCTGTAACTTGTTTCAAAGTTGTTCATTTTTGTCAGGATCAATTAACTTGAGGGTGCCCTCTTTGCTTTTGCATTTGGGCCAGCAATTTAAAAGGGTGTTCCCTCAGCAGCAAGTAATAAAGCTCAGTGAAGTGAGAGATGAAACAACAGCATGGTGACTGGCTGCAATTTGAAGTGTTTTCAGCACAAATGACCAAAAAAAAAAAAAAGCACTCCTAGAACTTCAGGGTCTGCTTTTCAGTGTTGATATGCACTTGGCATGCTTGTACAAGTCTTTATTCACCATCTCTTTGCTTCACATGAGCACTTGGGATATTTTCAGACACTGTAGCAGAGGATGTGCTCAGATATGGAACAAACCCTTACTATTATCAGGCCCGAGGCAGGGATTGCTAGACACTCTCACAAACAAGAGGAATATGGTCTTCTAAACATTTAGATTTTCCCATTTGATATCATCATCCAAGCAACAAGCAAGGAAATGAGGTAAAGAATTGTCCTGTGACCAGATGTTATACCTCAGCGTGTGTGTAGAATTTTGTGCATGTGTCTTTCTGTATACACACACAAGTGTTAGTAGGAATATGTGTTCTTTCAGAATATAACAAACATATTTTGAATAAGCATCAGCGTCAGCCATGGGGTTTCTTGTCTTCCACTGTCTGTGGTCTGTTTACTTAGGAAATCCTTCACCGGATTCAATGTTTTCATCTCTTGCAATGTTTAAATACCCAGCTATTCCCTCTGCCTCCTGAGGACTGAAACAGAAAATACTATTTCTTATTAAAACATTTAGCCACCTTTTTGTAGTGACAAAATGCTCTGGGCTGTTGACAGGCAGAAAGGAATGAAGACAGACTTCACAAAATACAGCATGCAGATGCCTCCTGTGTGTACTTCTTGCTGCGGTAAAGTGTAATAATCCACTCACTCCACTCAGTTGGAATTTTATATGTTTCAAAATATAAAGACTTTATACATTTTAGTGTGAAATTCCTTGGGAAAGAGGGATGGGAGTTGCTTCATTGCTTTCAGCTGCTGACTGGGTGTAGGAAGATTAAGAATTTAATTACGAATGTACCTAAAACTGAATTATATTGGGTCGTTCAAATTTAAGCCACCTCCCTGGTATTTCAGCTCTCATCTTTGCTGGTTAAATGTCTAGACATATATCACCATATTTGTATGCCAGGTTGAGAGAGTACCTAGTGTCTGGGATAAAACTGAGCTTTCTTTACTGCGGTCTTCATTGAAGCATTAGTAGTAGATTATTGGGTTTGAGGCTGCTAGATCCAATAATGCACTGGATAGGAAGAATTTACCTTTTTTTTTCCCCTTTTTTGGGGGGTATTTCCTGACTCTTCAAACCAAGAAGCAGCACTTCTTCAGGGTGGAGGGAGGATTTTAGCATTGGGAAAGAGGGAAACAGCAACTATTTCCTCAACCTGTAAAGAATCTGGTTCACCCAGCTTGTGCCATATGTCTGCAGGCCAACAGAATACAGCTCAATTTTCATGTGTTCCATGGTTGAAGGCGGATGATATCTATCCTATCTTGTTCCTGCAGCTCAGGCTGGGCCAATATTCACATTTCCTATAGTCTACTGTCATGGCTTGTTGGTCTTGGGATTTTGAAGTGGATGACTAGCAATTTTTCTGTCATTAAAAAAATCTTGTTCATACGCAAGGGAAAGGTTGAAAGGACTTGGTTCCTCTAAAATCTTCAGTTTTAGTGTGGTACCTTTATTGTGTGAAATCAGTTTGTCTAGGCTGGGCGTGCAGCTGCCTGTGTCTCTTGTTCTAGCACTGTCCTTGTCCTCTGAAGTCATACATCTTCCTGAGGATATTTCTACCATGATGGTACAAAAAGTATGAAAGTGCTCTGAACTGAAAGTCAAGAGGGGAGGAAAATCAATTTCTTAAAGTTTGATTACATCATGTAATTTATTTTTTTACAAACCTTTTTGGTGTTTTGTGTTTGTATTCAGTGAAGTGGTTGCTTATTTCAGTCTTTCACACAGCAACAGGAAAATTGAAATGGGACTTCAAAATTGGAATGCTTTTATTGCTAACCCTCCAAAATTAACAGCATTTTTCCAGGCATCTTGTTCACTGTGGATATATATATTTAGTTCTTTTTTGTTTCCCAAACATTGAACCAAATATCTGGTTGTTAAATCTTCAGATGACAAAAAATAAAGAAACTATATTGACAGCAGACTCAGCACCTCAGGACAAGGAAACAAAACGATGAACCTATAATCCTGTTTGTAGTAATTTTCCTATAATAGAAGACTTTGAGACTTTTCCATGTTTCCAGCTTCATATCTTACTCTGACCTGCATTGCTCCTATTTGAGCTCAAAGGTAATATTATTGAATAGGTAGCTGCAGATTGCAAATCTGAGATCATGAATGGAGGGTTCATCTACACGTCAGATGACACCTTGCACATTTTCCCTTTTCCCTTTTCCCTTCTGCACCTTCAATACAAGAATGAAGTTTCTGTTTGCCCTTTTTCTTTTCTAAAAAAGAATCCCTATTTTCAAATAAGTGCTGCCCAACTGTATAATGCAATGTAAGCATTACAAACTAAGCAGAAAGTTTTTATATCACAGATCGTGACTCTGTTAAAAGAGAAGCTTTAGCATGTCAGCAAGCCACATGGTGTTTGCTTTGTGTAATAAAAGGCAAGTTCAACATTTTGCTCTGCAGTCTGCAGTTCTTAGCACTTTAATGTCCAGTGATTACTGTTGATAGGACAGTACCAGAACACTTAACATTCCTGGGGAAAGGTTATTGCCCTCTGACCACCTCACAGATGATTTCAACTCAAGTAAATGAATAAAAGCTTTTCTGTACAAATCTGAAGTTGCAGAATGTGCTCCTTAAAGTGGTATCCAAATGCCTTGCTGAACATCTTTTGCAGCCAAGGATACCTACAAACAGTACATCTACATGATGAAATTTTGAAAATTTGCCATATGCATGTTTACAGCAGTTCGAATGGAAATGTATGCACCATACTGCTCCTCTGCACACAGAGTAATGTTGAGTACATTAGAGCTGATATGATCACACATTTTTCAGGGGGATAGCTATACACCTGTTATAATGAACATGATTGGTTGTGCTCTGTTTTGAAAATTATATATTGTTTCCTAAATGAGACTAATGGTGGTACGTTGCCTGCGGTAAACCAGCAGATTGGTGGATGTGTTTAGAACAAATGCCCGTTCAACTGACTAAATGACTTTGAATTACTAATGGGAAATTTTTACAGTAAAGGAAAATAGCTTCTATTGCTGCCTTGATTTAGACTATGAAGCTACACAAAAATCCATTGAAACATTAACATGTACTGTAACTGCTGCTGGCTACCAGTTGTGTTGATGTCCTCTTACCAATAGTGAGTAGCTCCTGAAATGGCTATATTGGTATTTCAGTCTCTTCCTGGCACAAAAGTTATGCAGAGGGATATGAGTGAGTTCTGCATTGGTGGATTATTAAAAAAAAAAAAAAAAATGTACCACAATGACCGCAATGTAATTTGTTTAACAGCTATTAACTATTTGAAAAAGCAGATGTGCAGATAGAGCATGAGCTAAATGAGGGGCTGAAAGGGTTAGGTGTTTGCTTGCTTGGCACGTGCATACTTCAGTAATAGAAGACTTTCAGGCAGGCTATATGCAGGTGGTTTTCAGTAATTATTAGTTACTTAGATTATTCAAGACTTGCTGATGTTAAAGTACTAAGGTGCTTCATTTTAATGTACTTTGTGGTGTGGACGTAGGGGCTGATTTCCAGACTAGCTGGGATTCCACAAATTGCAGTTAATTTGAACAGCAGGTGTTCAGGAGGTCTTTAAAGGGGAGGTAAGCAAAGAGATTCCAGAAAAAAAACTCTAATTTCCCTGCAGTGCTGTAGCAGCTGCAGCCCCCATGCCTCCCCCCACATTTAGAGTTAAGTGCATCAAAGCTCAAGTGCCATCCATGATGCTGTAGGAACTTTAAATCCTCTATGAGAGAGATCTGTCAGTGTTGTAGAGGTTTTCCGTTTCAGAATGGTTGTTTCTTGATTTATTTAAATTGTCCTATCTTGTACTTAAAAAAATAAACATCAATGACTGCAGTTGGAGCCAATATCTCTTGTGCCCTTTCCAAATTCTTTAGTCTCCCTTCTTGAAGGCAAATTTTCTGACTAATCAAGCTTTGAATTTTTTGTACCCATTGGAACACATACACTGGGCAAAAGCTGGGATGAACCATCCTAGAATTTCCCCCTGATGACTAGACTGGGAGTATGGTGAGTCCTGGGCTCCCCATTCTGCTTTGAGAAGGTGGAGGATATAAAGGTCAGCACTCTGCCTCTCGGGAGTGACCTAGTCACTGGGATGAGGAGTGATGTTGATCTAATTTTCTTCTCTCTTTTTCATGAAATAAGGTTCTTGCTTTTAATAAAACTGCCCTGGAAAAGACAAAAAAACCACCCTGTTTCACCTAGTATTTTTAAAATATTGATATATGTGTTTTATATTTATTCCTATGTGCATTTAGAGTAGGGAAGTATGGGGAGATGAGAAGAACATTTTCATTTAGGTTGATCTTTATATTACTCAGCCAGTAAACTTATATCCTCTTCCTTTCTTCTCATTCATCCTTTACAATATTTTCCCGTGTTTATCTCCTTCGCAACATAAACATTAGATAACACCCAGGAAAAAGATGTTGATATTTCTTGCTGCTAAGGCCAGCTTGCAGATGTTAGCATTGGAGAAAACAGTAATTTACAATTAACACATTTGCTCTTTGTTTTCATTTCAGAGTTAATGCTCCGTTTTAAAATACAGTTCTGCCAACTAAGGAGATGACAGCTACTAGTCAGTATTGTCAGGTTTCACCTTCTCTCAATATTCTTTAAATTAGGCTCAAAATGTAAAAGCAGAAAACAATTTAAAACTATGGGGAAGCTTTTCAGATAGGGCTGACCCTGTCTGACTATTAATTGTTCCACATATTGCTGTAGCATATAAGCACAGGTATGCATTTAAGTTTGCAAGTTTTCCCTAGTCTTCCTCATGCCAGTGTCATTGGGCCTTTCAGACTTCTTTCTTCCACTCCTACCCCTACACCTAACTTTGTAATGTGGTTGACAGGGGCAGTATGAGACAAGGAATGAGAAGGATACGTCAGCTTGGGCATCTTCCAATCCATCACCTTTATATCTGGACCCCTGAACCTCCCAGGCCAAAGACCTGTGTCCTTGTCATACCACCAGCCTACAGTGCTCAGCTCCATCCTGGCTTCCCTTCTTCTCTTCCCGGTGCTGTTTGCCTGTGCACTGCTTCAGCTGCCTTTCTGGTTTGTGGGATTGAGAAACACAAAGTTTCGGGTGGGTCGGTACAAGCTGTGAGTCTCACAGTCATGAGCAACTCTGTGTAGGTGTTTGCCAGGGACCTGCCGTGAAAGCTCAGATTGCTGCAGAGCTTCCACCTACTTCCCTCTTGAGATCGTACCTACAGATCCTCTTGCTTGTCTGATTGTTCTCAGGTTTTAATCTCGACGTTGCAGAGTCCTGGGGTATGAGGAAAGGACATCAAGGAGGTGGACCTGATAGCCTTTGTGTAACACTTGGGGATTTTTTTTTTCTTACAGTTATGACTGCTGAGTTTATGCATTGAATTTTTGCTCTGAAATGTTCTTGCTCCTGAAGAAAGGGTCACAATAGTTCTGTTGATGACTTTCTCTACAGTTGATGACGTTTCTCTACATATGCCAGCATATATGGCACTTCATGGTACCCTTTCCCCATTTGTCCTTCCTGTGGTAGCAACACAGATGTGCAGTCTTAAATGCCCTGAGTTAGCTACACCTCCTGTGAGGGGATCATTCTTATGCTGTAGGTTTACAGTCAGTTTAAACAGGCATCGTGACTAGATTAAGCTCTCTGTCAGCATGGCATGGCTGTGAAGGACTGGAAAACTTGGGAGCTCTGGATGTGATCTGGTCCAACTCCTTCGTAAAGCAGGGGTGCCTCTGAAGGTATACCAAGTTCTACAGACCAAGTCCTGTTGAATTTTAAATATGGAGATTCCATCACCTTTCTGGGCAAGTTCCCAGTGTGCAACAACCCACAGCATGAAAAATATCTCCCTTACCTCTCATCATCGTTTCCTTTGCTCCAACTTATGCCCATTGGCATCTAAGCTCTGAACACTTTCCCTGATGTCATCAACTCTATCTCATATGTAAGGTGATTCTTGGTTATTTATGCAAGTTTCTCAGTGGACAGAGAATACTTATATAGAGAGGTTCCCTATTGCAGACAAAGAGGATGGAAGTTGGATGTTAAGGATTTAACCCAACTTTTGTGTTAATCTTGGGTGCTCCAAGTGTCCCCTTTGTTAGGCTAAAATTGTAATGGACTCATAGCTTCCAACAGCAGGTGCAGGTCCATGTCTTTGCCCATAAAAATTAGGATAACACAGATGTTAGCACCATGAAGAATTGCCTCAACTGTTGAATGCTCAGTCCTACCAGACCTGTCTAATTCCTCATCGGTGAACCACGAAAGCCCAATAAATTACCTTGATGATGTTGATATTAAAATAGCATATGAATAGAAATACTTAGATTAGTAGAGAAGGAAATAAGTGAGGTATGACTCTGCAGAGCTGAGTAAGAAGATGAGAAGTCTTCCCTGCAAATGGTCAAGATAAGAGTTCTTTAATAGATAAATTGACTGGTTTTGAGGTGTCGCTACAAATCTTTTACATTATGTTGCAGGTTTGGCCCTTCGTATGTGTAATTGAACATAGCTCTATTGACTTCCCTCCATCTCAACTGCTTCAGGCTAGATGAGCATTTTGTTCTTAGTTTATTTTTATTTAGTGCCCATGGCACAGCGATATCACAGTTACTGTGCGGGGAATAGAATGTGCTGAACAAATATCACAGATCAAACCGGAGGGGAAAAAAAAAGTGGTGAAATATCTTCCTATCAAAAAATGCTGGTTTTATCAAAAAAAGGTAGTAATTTTACAAGGTGTTGATTGTGATGAAATTTTATCCGGAGGGAGATAAATAAACAATGGAACTGAAACATACTAAAACACATCAGCAATGCCAAAATAATCTGTTTAAAAAAAAAAAAAAGGTGGGTGTGTGTCATTAGATGTTTCTTTTCATTTTAAAATAACAACAACAAATATTCTTCTTGAAGAATAAGATGACTAAGAAGAAACATTTTACAAGATTGCTTCACTGAAAGTCTGCCATAGGAAACTTCAAAACTCAGCATCGGTTATAATTCAAAACCCAACTTCTATCTCTGAAGAATGAGCTAATATTGCCCTGTTTGGATGTCGTCTATGAACAATGTGGTCAGGGGGAGTGCTCAGGGTCCCCATTCAGCCATGTACTTGCATCTCTTAGATACACAGATAAGGGTGTCCTTCCTGGAGATTTACTCCACTCTTTGTAATTTCATTGAAGGTCCTCCAAAATAACATACTCTTTATACGGATAGAAGCATGGACTGATTTAAGATGACTTTAAAAAGTCACCTATGCAAAACTCCTGCTTAAAGCAGAGCCACCTTCAAAAGTAGGTGAGGTTTTTTCAGAGCCTTTTCCAGGTGAACTTTCAGTATTTCCACCGATGGAGATCCCACAGCCTCTCTGGGCTCCTCTTCAAATGTTTGATTGAAGTATATACATATATGTATGTAAACATTTCTGTTATTTGTCAACTTAGTGTTGAGCTGCAGAATTAAATAATTCTGTGTTTTTCATAATTTTCCTTTGAAACTTTGAAAACTATATTTTTTTCTGTTTTGTCCTTTTTTTAACAAAAGGTAAACATTTCTGTGTCCAGTACCATTAGAGATCTAGAATTAAAAAGAAAAAAAAAAGCCAAACATTTGGAAATCAATCATATATTTATCATTTCCTCATTTTTGTCTTTGTCCTTTCCCTTCTTCAGGGTGTGGAATTTATCACTGAAAGACTTAGGTTTTTTGCAGAAAATGTCTCCAGGTTAAACGTGTAAATATCACAAATTCTTTCTGTTTGAGTGTTATTACAGAGCAAGACAGGTTAATATTTCCTGTTAAGTTTTAGGGTTTGGCTGAATGATAAAACAAGCAGAACTTTGCAAACAAGAGTTGAATTCTTCCTATAGATAAGGAGGGTCTCGGGATCTCTTGGCATCTCATTGCCGGTTCCTAACTTTAGTAAATATTTAAAGCGTGCTGTTTAAAAATTAATATGGCAGCCATCCCTGGTGAAGTGAAATAATTGAGCCTTTAGGCACCACATTCATAATAGAGCTAATTAGAATAATATCAGAGAAGTGAAGACCAAAGAATAAACTTCTAATACTGGTTCCAACGGACATTATAATCCATTGGTCTATTTGGGGTCCTTTGATCTTTCCTCAGCTGCTGGAAGTATCCAAGCACCAAAGGAGACACTGAGAACAGAACTGATGGTTTACACTGCAATCACCTTCTCTGCATATTTTCCCCCCTTTCATGAATATTATCTGTTTTCTTTTAGAAATTTCAGGTTCTTCCTTATTGGTTTTGGAATGGAATTTGTTCCATGTAACTTCTTTATAAAAAGATAAAACCTCTCCAGATGTGGAGGATGAAATAGCTGGGTGCTGCCTGATGGGTGCCATGAGTGCAATTTAGTGTCACTGGGAGAAGACTCTCCTGCAAGGACGGCAGGCTGTGCCTCACCATATAGATGGCACATAGACCTGGTGATCACAAACACCTGGCAATTGGAGTGAGTTGGAATGAGTGAGGTACTCAACATCACTGAAGCTGGATCTGTCCTCTGATGGCAGTATTTTCCCCATCACCCTCAAGTGAGCACTGGGTTATTTTTCCACCTCTTCTCCAAAACGCCCTCAACCATGTAGTATGTATTTTGCATTGTTGGCTGGGGACCTGCTTGCCGTGGTGCCCAACAGGAAGGAAGAAAACCCTGTCCTACTCCACCATGGTGGTGCTCTCCATAGCCCTGCGCTTTCAAGCCATTAATTCATCACAGCAGAGAGAGCTCAAACTGGCAGCAGTGTCAGACTACATTAACCAAAGGGAGGATGCATAGCGAGTTACTACAAGGGTTCTGTTTATCCTTTTGGCCATAAAAATCCCACTTTTTTTGGGGGGTTTACAATCCATTCCAAGACTGGATTTTATGCTTGCAATCCCTCAGTTCTCTCTTGATTGCCAAGCTCTTTAAGATCACCTCGCCAAAGCAAGAACTGGCTTGCAGTAAAAAAAGCAATAACTACTTCATATCAACAGTCCAAGTGACGTAACCCATGATGATTTTTCCTGGATGTGTTACGGTATTTTGTGGAGATGTGGGTTTCTGTTCTCCCTGTACCAGGGAAACCATGAGGGAAGACTCAACAGAAAAGACCCTCTGCTTCCCCAAACCTTTTGAAGCAGGATTTCTTCTTAAATTAAGCAGCTTTTCTTGTGTAAAATAGGCACAATTCTCTGCAAAGCTGTCGTCTCTCCCACCACCAGAACTTCCAGTCTAATCTCTTGGCTTTTTTCTACTGTGGCAACATTCCTGCTATAGAGTCTGTTAAATATAGGCTGGGTAGTTGGAAGATAACTAAACGTTTGTTATAGCAAATGAGGCAATAAACTTCTGAGGTTATGACGGGCAGAAAAGTCAATGTATTTATCAAATTGCCCTGGGAAATAGCGTTGCCAAGGATTAAGTAATAAACTTTCAATTATCCTTTTTATACTTCTACTGCAGAATGCGTCTCAGATCAGATTTGCTTTTGTTGGTTCAGATAAGGTGAGAGGTGAAGTCGTTTTGCTCTGTGAGCAGAGAAGAGATGCATGTCCCTGTGTGTGCTTATGTACTCACAGCTGTGCCTCTGTTACTCTCTTTTTTTCCCTTTTTTTCCTGGTTGTTTTTCTTTTTTTTTTTTTTTTTCCCTGTTGTTGTTACTGTTGTTGCCTGGGGACTTTCCCCAACCCTAGATTAACTGACCTATATGCTGATATTGAGGATTTTAGGATAATCCACTGACTGGCTTTCAGAAAGGTACTTACCTTCAGATTTGAAAAAATGATTATACTTTCTTATTGTTGTTATCACTGTAGTATCATCTTCTGCCTGATATGAAATTCCTAGCTGCATATTGGATTCTCTGTCATCTTCCTTGTAGTATGAGAGAAGGATTGTTCCTTCTGCTGACACCTGGTTTGACAAAAGAACAATCAAAACACATGTGATGTTTAATATTCAGCCTGTCCTTGATTTCAGTGAAACCAAGTCAAGCCCAGATGAACTTTTGTGTAGGAGCAGAATTATTGTGCCAGTTGATGAGGAAAAATGCCCAAGGAAGAAATTCCTCAAAACCTCAAGAGTTAAGCAAAACTAAGGCTGTAAGGTAGTCATTTGGAACACAAAGAAATATTGGAAAGAGAGTGAAAAAATTTTGCAAGCATCTCACTACTGACCAAGCAAAAAGGCAAATCAGAGGTAGGAAGTAGTAAGAAATTAGTAGTGAACAAGCACAGAATTTTGTTATGCTGTTGTATTATATGCCCTCAAGAGTGAGTATGCACTTTAAATAGTTTATATCTGTGTCTCTAAATAGTTTATATTCTGGGGGATTTTTCTTTTTTCTTTTTTTTTTTTTTTTTTTTCTGAAAATGTTAAGCTTGGAACACAAGTCATAGGAAAAACACAGAATAGTTTCTATACTGAAAGAGGAAATAGACTGGTGTATTCAGCCAGGTTGTTACTGTAGGGGCTGGAAGGATCTGCAAGGAATATGGCTCCTTGTTTTTTCTGACTCTCTTTGCCTCTAAAAACACATTGCAGGCCTAGAGACACCTTTAGTTTGATCATTTATGACTGTGCTTACTGCATTCTCTGTTCAGCACTTTTGTCCTGGTCTGCTTTTAGCAAACATTTCACTGTCTAAATGTAGTTACAGAATAAGGATGATAATGTAAGCTTACTTCCCAGGAGAATGTGGAGACGAAGCACTGCTGAAGTTCCCATAGGATAGGTTTTGCAGAACCGCTAAGTTTTGCCAGCTCTGTATTTTCCCTTTTGTTAGGAATAGTAATGAAATACAGTGTTTTGTAGTGGAGTCTTTATGCATAAATGTTCATAGTTTTACTCAGAAGAGGGCCACACATGGTCCGTTGCTACTGGCACATCCCAGAATCACGAAATGTGGAAACAAATTTTGGTCTTCTTCAGAGTTTATACTCTCCCCATCTTATTTTTATACAGCGCTGTTGTAATTTTTAAGACCTGCTATATCTGGAATCAGCTCCAGCACCTGTCTGCTTAGCCAGCAGTTCACAAACTACCCTTGTAAAAGCAGTCCTTTTGAAAACCTGCTTGTTAAAAAGCAGGCTTTTTCACATGCTTTCTAGTGTGCTGAATTCCCACTGAAATCCAGTGTGTTCTTTTACACCTCTGAAATAGCTGGTGATTTCAGAGGGAGTCTGTGATGTGCTGGTTCTGTAGAATTACAACCTTAACAGCTGTAACATCTCTAAAAGGCTTATTCTGTAGAAAGACCGTGTCGTAAATGAGGTGTTCAAAGACTGAAAGTTCCAGCTGCAGCTTGCTGACTGTGCCTGCTGCCAAAAATGATACTCCCCGGGAAAGTCCTACTCTCTCCACATTTATGGGTTTTCTTTTAAAATACTCAAATTTTAGGAAGCTTGAAAATAAAGGGCACCAGTAACAATTTCTGTTGGCTTCTAAAGTGATGGAGTTTCAGATAATGAGGTCCCTGACAGATGAAGGACTATAGTTAGATATCTGAAGGTTAAGGACACAGTCATGCTCATGTCTTCTCTGTCCCACCATGGGAAGTTTTTGCCTCAGCAGCCAAGGACAATAAGGTTGAGAGGTATCTGAGGTTCATTTCAGAATCTAGTGTATAAGGTGAAATAATGATGACAGTGGTCTTTTGCTAAAGAAGCTGGAAACTCACGGCAGACTTATCTTCTGCAGCCTGTGCTCCAGCAAACTTCTGGTGGAAGGCTGAGGGTGACAGACAAGGACTGCTTAGAGCATCCAGACTGTAATTGTCAGAGCCAAACCCAGGAAATTAAATGTAGGAGTTGCCATACAAGGTATAAGGTGGGGATATATGGTAGTAAATGAGTGCTGACAACATTTATAACGTGTATCTCCACTCTTATCCTTAGGGTGCTTCCTTCAGTCCCTAAATCCTCTCCCTTTACAGCCTTTGAAACCTGCATTTTGGGTTTGGGGTGAAAGCACCCTTGGGCACTGTATTTAGGGTACAGTTTGTTCTTTACCATGCATTTACATGTGTTCAGAAGATGCTTTCTGGACTGGACCATTCAAGGGATCTCATCGTAAAGTTGCATATTTTGAAGCTTCCCTGTCCCCATTCACCTGGGAAATATGAACAATGCTGCTTAGCCCAGCCAAAATTATGTCAGTTGGACCTTATACAAAATTGCAGCCCTGCTGGTACAAATTCAGATAAGGAACTGGATGGTGTGGAAGAAGCACAGTGAGAAGACATGTTCCTCAGCTTAATTTTGGCATAGTAGGGTATAAATACCTAAGCCAGCTTGTACTTCTGGATTTTAAATGTTTGAGAAATTTGGACATTTTGTTATGCGTCAAAACCCCATTGAAAACAAATTGGAGTTTAGCTTTTGTGCAGAAGATTCTACTGGTACAGCACATTGATTTTTCTTCAAAACAGGTTGTTTCTTCACAGCCACAGGGTTTAGTTGTTGTCTACCTAGACTTTAGTAAAGCCACACAATTTCCCACAGAATTCTCCTGGAGAAACTGGCTGACCATGGCTTGGACAGGAGTATTCGTTACTGGTAAAACACTGGACGGATGACCAGATCAAAGAATTGTGGTGAATGAAGTTAAATCCAGTTGGTGGCCATCACAAGTAGTGTCCCCAGGGCTCAGAATTGGGGCCAGTTCTGTTTAGTATCCTTATCAATGATCTGGATGAGCGGATGAAGTGCGTCCTTGCTAAGTTTGCAGATGACAACAAGTTGGGTGGGAATGTTGACCTGCTTGAAGGTAAAAAGGCTCTACAGAGTGATCTGGACAGGCTGGCTGGATGGGCAGAGGTCAATGGTTCAACAAAGCTAAATACTGGGTCCTGCACTTGGGTCACAACAACCCCATGCAGCACTACAGGCTTGGGTAAGAGTGGCTGGAGAGCTGACCAGCAGAAAAGGACCTGGGGGTGTTAGTTAACAGCTGGCTGAATATGAGCCAGCAGTGTGCCCAGGTGGCCAAAAAAGCCAATGGCCTAAACCACAACACCTCTATCAGGAGCAGTGTGGCCAGCAGGACTAGGGAAATGATTATCCTCCTGTACTTGTCACTGGTGCGCCCCACCTTGAGTACTGTGTACAGTTTTGCATCTCTCACTACAGGAGGGACATTGGAGTGCTGGGTTGGATCCAGAGAAGGGCAATGAAGCTGATGAGGGGTCTAGAGAACAGGTCTTATGAGGAGAGACTGAAGGAGCTGGGCTTGTTCAGCCTGGAGAAAAAGGAGGCTGAGGGGAGACCTTATCACTCTCTACAAACACCTGAAATGAAGTTGTAGGGAGGTAGGGGTTGGTCTCTTTGCCCAAGTAACAAGTGATAGGAGGAGAGGAAATGGCCTGAAGTTGCACCNCAGCTGGCTGAATATGAGCCAGCAGTGTGCCCAGGTGGCCAAAAAAGCCAATGGCCTAAACCACAACACCTCTATCAGGAGCAGTGTGGCCAGCAGGACTAGGGAAATGATTATCCTCCTGTACTTGTCACTGGTGCGCCCCACCTTGAGTACTGTGTACAGTTTTGCATCTCTCACTACAGGAGGGACATTGGAGTGCTGGGTTGGATCCAGAGAAGGGCAATGAAGCTGATGAGGGGTCTAGAGAACAGGTCTTATGAGGAGAGACTGAAGGAGCTGGGCTTGTTCAGCCTGGAGAAAAAGGAGGCTGAGGGGAGACCTTATCACTCTCTACAAACACCTGAAATGAAGTTGTAGGGAGGTAGGGGTTGGTCTCTTTGCCCAAGTAACAAGTGATAGGAGGAGAGGAAATGGCCTGAAGTTGCACCAGGGGAGGTTTAGATTTAATATTCAGAAATTTATCTTCACCAAAAGGGTTATAAATGTCGGAACAAGCTGCCCTGGGAAGTGGTTGAGTCACCATCCCTGGAGGTATTTAAAAGGTGGGTTGATGTCACGCTGAGGGACATCTGAGTGACATGGTCTAGTGGTGGACGTGATGATATTAAATGAATTTAATTAATTTAAGACTCATCTTAATGAGTCTATCATTCTATGATTCAGATTTAAAGCAGTGCTTTGGCGACTTCAAAGGGTTAATTACATATTGTTACTCTGCCTCTAGAGGGGTTATTAAAATGGGTCTCCCATCTCAGCTTGGTGCTCTCATAACACAAGTTGCAATTGCATCAGAGAAATACAACGAAAAGGAAGAAAATGCAAGTTTAACAAGTTCTTATCCAAATCAGATTCCTGTCTTTTTTTATTTTTAATCTATATGTATAATGATGGATCCATAAAATACTTTAAAAAACAGTGGTTAATTTTAGAACTTTTTTGATCTTTTTCTTAATGGTGCTGTAAGAATTTGCTTAAGGAAAGCGTATTGTTTGTTTGAGAGCACAATTTCAAATTTGCATTGAGCTGGAAGGATCAATAATGAATTCCAGCTCAAACTGTGACTTTTCTGATGTTTTTCTAAATGAATTCCGACATTGTGTCAGGGATATTTTTATCCCTCTGACACAGAAATCATGTTTTTTCAGGATCCTCGGCTGCAGAAATAATGCCTTATTATACAAGAACAGAAAAGGACAAGACATTTTAAACATACAGTGGGAAATTTCCTCCCATAGTATAAGTAGGCAAAAAAAATCCCTTGATCTCAGTCCAATTATACTGATATTCACTGGCTGAGCACCTGACTCCGATGAGAAATATTCCAGCTAGCATGTTGTTCACATTCTATGCTGTTTGATAATTAATGTTCTTTGTATGGTATCAGCCCACAAACCCATTTAGCTTGACAGATTCGTGAGAACACTTTTTGTAATTTTTGGAGTCATTTGTAACTCCTCATTCTAATAGTGATGAGTAGTCATATGCAAAATGTTTGAAAATAGCCATGTTACTGCTTTGGATGGGAGTGGGACCTTTTCTGGAGTTTTATTGATGGCCATATTTGGAATGTTTCATAAATGAGATGCAGAAATTAAGTTATTTTTTACTTCGACAGATACAGACATTTTTTTCTGGCTTAGCATGTGCGTGAAGTAAGATTATGTGGACTAGGTAGATTTCAGTAGAATCGCCTCTTGTGGCCTAGTGTATCCTTACTTTGATCATGCAAGTAGAAAAAAGCTTCTTTCACTGTCATGAAGAACAGAAAAATTAAGCAAGTTGCACATGAGTTATTGCAAGTTGTTCTACCTAAATGAGAAACATCTGGAAAGAGGGATAAATGTCAAAGTGTACACTGTCCCAGAAGAGTGTACAATGTTAAATGTGTTATTTAGCCTGCAAAGATTTTACTTCTATAATACTGAAGCTGATTTTTAATCTAACAGATATGGTATCAAGTTCACTTGGTGTTTCAGATGCTCAACATCAAATCTGTGTAAGAATCTAGGTCTTTAAAATAATCGGTTTTTGCACTCTCTAGAATCATAGAATTGTTCAGGTTGGAAGAAACCCTTGGGATCATTGGGTCTAACCATCAACTCCACTCTACAAAGTTCTTCCCTACAACATGTCCCCCAACAGCACATCTAAATGGCTCTGAAACATGTTCACAACATGACTCAACCACCTCCCTGGGTAGAATATTCCAATGTCTGACCACTCTTTCTGTGAAAAATTCTTTCCTAATGTTCAGCCTAAACCCACCCTGTTGCAGCTTGAAGCCATTCCCTCTTGTTCTGTTGCTAATTCCCTGTGAGAAGAGACCAGCACTAACCTCTCTACAATGTTCTTTCAAGTAGTTGTAGAGAGCAGTGAGGTCTCCCCTCAGCCTCCTCTTCCTCATGCAGTGCCAGCTCCTTCAACAGCTCTTCATAAGATTTGTTCTCCAGGGCCTTCACCACCTCCATCGCCTTCCTCTGCACTCGCTCCAGCACCTCAAGATCTCTCTTGTGTTGAGGTGCCCAGACCTGGACACAATACTCAAGGTGTGGCCCCACCAGTGCTGAGTACAGGGGCACTCTAGTGAACATAGTGTTGCTACTGATAAAATCTTAACTCTGACCTCAGATGCAACTTTGGAGTAAGGGGACAGATATAGTGGTTTCTAAATTCTTATTTTTCTGATACCCCTGAATAGGTGTCTAACACTCATAGACAGAGTCCAAAGCTGTTCTGTTGATGCCAGCATGACCAGAATTTTACCCAACATTGTTACTCTTACTGCAATCAGTATATTCCAGGAATCACTGGGCTATTACTCAGTGTGTGATGTTGTCTTTGCTGCCAAGATTTTATCTCAGAAGACACACAGATGGCATGTTTCTGCATATAAACACGAAGTAAAAAGTGCTGGAGCAGCCTAAAACATGCTCAGCCTGCAAGAGTTAGGTCCTGCACAAAGGATTCGGTGACTATGACTCTGTTGCAGGGTGGGGATGAGATTCTAGACCAGGTGAAATGTTTATCCTGGCCCAAAATTAATTTTATTACCTGGCAGCCTGAGTGTTGTTCAGCAGCTATAAAGCATGAAGCTCAACACTAAGGAGATGCTCTGCCACCCTCTGTCTCTGCTGACAGGACTCTATGGAAACACAACCGTGTTTTCCTTGTGATGGCAGTTGTAAAATAGCTTGGGTCACCTGTCTTCATTTGCTTCATAGTGATATTTATTCAAATGGAGAAGAACAGAACATTTCACAACTTGCTATTTTTGGCCTGATGAAATCCTGTGCCTGCCAGAGCTGTGTGTTCTGTCTGTTTTCCTCATTTTCAGTGCTGTGTAAGAATTACATTTCATAAGTGTCTGGCTGCTAATAGAGGGATGAAATCAGAAATCCATGGTGAAAGTTTATTCAATACAACAAGTTCAAGATTATGATTAGAACTCTGAAGACTTGTTGAGACTTTGCTCCTTGATATCACACATTTTTTCAGATTTTAAGTGGGGTTTCTTTGGTTTTTTGTTTGTTTGTTTGTTTGTTTGTTTTTTTTAAGAGAGGGATCTTGTGAGGCATTGAAAACTGATGTTGATGATGATAACATCAGCTAGAGAAAGTAAGTCTTTATATTTTCTTGCCCTGAATGACAGGCCATCACTCCTGAGGAAGAAGTGGCTTGCTGCTTTGTTACTGTGTTCTAACAGTAATTCACATTTCTTGAACACAGAGGAGCACCAAAGTGCTCTCCAGCATACATATATTTCATTTCTTTCTATGAGGTGGAGAAAGCAGCTATTTTATAGCATCAGAACTGGAAATTGGCTTGAAACAGACAATATGGCTGTGGAAAATTTAATAGCCAGAAAATGTAATTCCCTATATGGGGAGTTATGTGAAGGGCAATGGAATTTCTGCCTGTGAGGGGACAGAACTTAGTTTCTTAGTACAATCCCTGTTATATCTAGGATCTTTTTTTTCTATGTTTTAGTCTTTCTTTTCTATGGAGTCATTAGAAATTAGTAAAATATAAAGACAAAAAACCAAAATTCCATTTAAAATTACTAAGAGTGATTAGTCTGATGTTCATACATGATGTCCCTACCTTAAAGTTTTGGATCCAGTTTTAAATCTTGTGATTGATTTTTCTGTTTGAAGTATATATTCTGTAGGTCAAAGTTATATTTAGAGGACTAGCAACTGGGTTTTTTTGGTTTATATATATATAATTGCAAATTCTATCTCCTTTAAGGGGACGGCTCTGAGTTGTGTTTTGGAGAGCAGTGAATTATAGCCATTTAAAATTTAGAGTTTCAAATGCATCTTAGGTGTCTAAAGATGTGTGTGGAGGTCTAGTGGCATTTCTGAAAGGCAGGCATGTAATCCTTGATCAATACCCACTTTTCCAGAAGTAGGATTTCTCATCTGTCTTTAAGAACTCTACATCAGAGGTAAGCACCAAGATTCCCCTTCTAATGTACAAAGAGATGGGGTGTGATTCATTTCAGTGTAAAATGGATGTAGAAAATTGGGTCAGAGGAATCTCTTTCTAAAGGTGCCTACTTTTTTTTTTCCTCTTTGTTAGACAAGCAGCCCATATGTAGAGATAGACAATGTATACACCTAAACTAGGCGAGATGAATTTCAGTTGGAGAATGGGATGCATTCCCACACTGAGACACCTACATTTAGCGTTTAGTGCATACATCATATGTAGAGGTCCAAGTGTTCAAGGTTCCATTACAGCCAAAAGAGATGCAGTCACTACAGGCTGAATTAGTTCAGCCTCGGTGACTGTTTTAGGCTAAGTTCAATCTTTATTTGTTTGAGAGCTTTAGAGGGAATATTCTGTTGCCTAACCATAAGTTTGTGATGCCATTTAAGATGCTTTAGGATGTCCCAGCTGGTATTCAGCTGCTGCTTCAAAAGGAAACAAGACTCCTCTACATTGTGGCTAAACTGCTGTTTGAGAAGAGATGTCTTATTTTGTACCTTAGGGGGTATGAAATGGCACTAGATCTCTATGTTTAGGCATTGGAATTTCTCCCCAGGTGTCTAATTGCTGCTGAAAATAGAGCTTTAAGTGTTCGTATCTAGTGTCATGGGTGAAAATAGTAGCGGTTTGACATTCTGGCCATGCATCTCAGCCTGCAAGCTGTCCAAAATTACCCTTTTCCCAAAGTGTCTTACATAGTTATAAACATATCCAGGGGTCAAAATGAGAGGCAAAACCACCATTGCTTCTAAGAAGGCAATAAAAAGACCTTGGCAGCTCTCAGTTTATTGCACCTTGTTGATTTTCAGATGAAGTTTGAAATGTTGCGCAACAAGCTAGTGTCTAAAATTCAGAGTCAGATGCAAACATGAAGCTAGTTTCAGCCCTGCAGGTCCATCATAATTTCTACTGTAAATTCTGGAAAGAAAATTACATTTCTAACAAAAGTCGTGCAGAATTTTTAAATCATCTGGACCCTGTACAACAGATAAAATGAGATCATAAGAAATCCAAGAAATTTGCTGGGGTTTGTTTATGTTTCATTACACTGCGTATAGCACTGAGTGCACTGTAAGTTCTCCTGATGTTCTACATACTGATTGCATTTCTAATACAAAAAATAAAAAGAAAGGGGGTTAAGCATTTGATCCTAGGGCACCAGGAATGATCCTGTTACCAAGAATCAGGCTATGAAGAACCCACAGGAACAGTGCAGACATTCGTGCTAAGCATGCCTGCTCTGAACAGGGATATTCACATGATGGGAACTTTTATTTAGATGTTGATGTACCTATTTTTGCGTATAATTTTATGTTTAACTACATTTGCTTGACTTCAGTTTCAGGCACACTTCACTTTCTTGTTTGGAGAGGGAGGAAAAACCCTCTGCTTGTTTTAATATAGAAGCTTGATCTGTGTCTGACAGTCATGTCACATCTTGCTCCAGAATATGTTGGTCCCTCTCTTGAGCTGAGTCTTCATTCTTAAGAGATCTTGAATGTTCCCTGTGAGGTATGTAAATACAAGGAGAAATAAAAAAATAAAAAAAGCAGGGTCAGGATTTGCAGGCTAGTCTTCTGGAGAGAATTCAGTTACTTAGGAAATAACGTCAATAATTTTGAGATGACATTTAACTTCAAACTAGTAAGAAGCAAATGATCTGATAATTTCTGATGTGCTAGTGGAAATCTGAATAGTACAGTCTTTCTGATTGGCATAAGACTCAAAAATTGGGCCATGTCTCATTCTTGTTTGCTAAAGATTCCTTCTCTGAAAAAAAAGTGTTTTATTTAAAATGCTGTATCAGTTTCTGCTTTGGCAATGAATTTTCCTCTGCTCATCAGAACCTCTCTGGTTCTGACTAGGGGTTTTGTTCCTATTGAGTTCCTGACCTGGAGTATATGAGGTTGTTTTGCTTTGTTGAGTTTTTTACCGAAGTAGCTTGGTATGTGTTTGTGCAATTGCAGTGTTGTACAAAATATTTGTGGTGACATACATTTTCAGTAAGGTATTCTTGTTCCCGGAATTGCATTGTATCAGTGAAATGGGAGCATAATAATAAAAATTACACTACACCTATGCTGGCTGCAAATTGGTCATAGGGAGTACATGGTGTTGGGTACATCACTTCATTTTTCTGAGATTATCCCACACAAGATGAAAGGGTCTAGGAGGAAACATTTAAAATTTTTTAATTTTTTTTTTCAGGAAAAGTTACACATTTTCCACCTGTTTTTTTTTTCTGAAACTTTATGAAAGTATCCAGCTGGAACAATGGATACCAAGTAGTATCTTCATATAGTGCAGATTGGCTGCATATCTAAAGTTCAAAAAGACATGAGAAAGTGGTAGTAAACTTTCTCCCCTTACTGAAATGAAAAAGCAAGACTTTGAGGTGAGAAAGCCATGTAGCTGTGGGAATTCCTCCATAATTTTCAAAATTGCAATAATTTGACTTGAGACGAGTTCCTGTGTGATGGTTTCCGAGAATCTTTTCCCATGTTATGTCTATTTGAGTATAAATGTTTTTATGGGAAGTTTTGTAGTTTCTATAAAATTACAGTATTTGGTGTGTTCACAGTCTGGTTCTGGGTGCCAGCTGAAATTGTGTGTTGATGTTGTAATTAGAAGATTATAAAGCCTTTGATGTAATTTCTCTCTGCCTCAGTTTTTGTAGTGATTATGAGTGTAAATTTCTGCTGCTTCCATCTTCCATCTTTGTTATTGGCATATTGGTTGTCCTGTGCATAGTCTTGTCCATGAAAGAGGAGTTAGAAGAGAGCTTAGACACTTGCCTAGAATGAGAAAATATTGAAGAAGCTTTTAAAACTTTGATTGTAAGGCACTTGGTTATAGATGGAAGGATGAATTTTGTACGTTACAGGCCTTTCCATTAGTTGCAAAGGTCATCAGTTCCCACAAAAGGCCCCAGTGACCATTTGAATCCAAAATCAAATTCCTTCCATTATTTCGTTATTAACCCCACTGAAGACCATGAAGGAGGACACCGCTCGTAAGATTTCAGGACTTGATCTATGCTTGCAATGGCAGAATAACAGCTCTGGTTGCTTGGAAGAGCCAGCCGTGAGTGCAGTTAAACTGCATGAGAAAGAAGCGTGGCCTCAGAAACCCCACTTGAGAGGGTAAAGTTTCTCTGCTGCCCATTCCTCAGCAGGTGGATCTCTCCTGGGTGCAGAGCTATTAGCAACACAGTTCTGTCTGGGTTTTTTTCAAGAAGCTTCTCCTGCTCCCATCCACTTAGACCTTATAAACTGAGGCGTATGTCTAGATATTGGTTTTCGTAACCTCACTGTAGTGGGTACCCTGTCTGCCTCAAACCAGCCTTCTTGGGCCTTGCTGACACTGTAAATTGTGCCCGTATGTAATTAATCAACAGGCCACAAAACAACTACAGAAAAGGGGCATTTTACTACTGTGCTGCTACCACCAGACTGTTACCTGCACCAGAAATGTGCAGTCTGCTGCTGATTTGCAAATGTCTGCAGTGTGCTGTGAGCACTGAGTCTGCTCACATGTCATCAGGGCTAGGAATGTAGAATTTCAAGGGTCACAGAAGTGTAGTGGCAGAGTGGTGGTGCCTCAGCAGCTGCCTTTTGTTAAAGCTCTCTGGCTATGTAGCCCAAGTTTGCTTGGCTGGAAGTATTTGGGCACAGGCAAAAAGGATTTTAGGGAATAAATAACCTTGAGTTGGATATCTTTATCTTGTTAGTGTATCTCCTTCCTCTTCAGGCACTTTTTACTTTGTACCTGCTCAAGTGAGTGTTTTAAAGACAAGACCAAGGTCAACACTTAATGACCTGGAGAAACCCTGGGATGGGTTGCCAGTGCCCCCAGATCTCCAAAGGGAAATCTAGCTCCCTGTCCAACTGAACCTCAAGAGCTCAACATCCACCCTGCAAGCCCTCCCCCATTAGATAAGGATCATTAGCTCCATGAGATGACCAAGCAGCACATTTGCAGCATGACAGATTTTCAGGCAAATCTTGAAGGACATCTGTGCTGAGGCTAGAATAAGAGCCAAGGCCTCCATGAGAAATTACAGCCCTTCTATGAGGCAAACTTTGTAGTTGTGTGAAGCTGTCCTTCTGGTGAAGTTTACCAAGGTGGCCTGAATTTGAGAAAGAAACGCTTTTCCTGTCATTTTGAAAGACTCTGCTAGCCTTGTTTTATTCAGCAACTGTACGTCAGGCCCTGTTGTGTTGGCTCCGTGTCTAGCAGTGGCTCACTTGGTCCTTTCTTTATTTGTCACCAAGCAATACTGTGACAAATAAGTCAGCCTTTTCCTCTGTTTGTAAACCTCTTAATTTAGTTCTTGCTCTACAGCAAAACCCGATGCAGTTATTTATATCAACATGGCCCCAAGCACTTAAAACAAGTCAACATTTTGATTATGGCTCTGCATATTTTACTGCCTACATTTAAATCATGCTGCTCTAAACCAGCACCTGTTCCTCTGTTACCGCATTCCTGTGTAATAGTTCCTGCCTGTCCAAAGAGCTATCATGATGGAAAATGGTCTACAGGTTATTTACTTCCTATAGTAGTCAATGCCCCTTGGAATAAACATTTGTTTCAAAGTTTGAGTGCAATTTATTAAATATTTGCACCTGAGGATGGCTATAACATTTTTTTTGTGTGTGTTGGAGCCTGGAAGTAAAACCTCATGCTGTATTAATTTCTATATTGCAAATATTCCCTCTTCCAGTAGTACCAACACCCCGGTTTTACTGATGCTGATCTGATGGTCTCTTTCTGTCCGGTTCTCTCACCAACATCCTTATCTTCTCTCCACACTGTCCCAGTCTGTGAGTATTTTTGGTGATAATTATCCAACCCACAGCCCCTCATCAAATTTCCAATGCTCTGAGTTCATCTTGCCCAGTGTGTGATAGTGTGACACTGTGTGCTGTGCTGCTCCCTTCTTTTGCCCCAGAACTGCAAACACACAACAGCTCCTTATGAGCATCAGTGGCTCCACTGATTCCACATGAAACATTTATGCAGCTGCTGACCATGTTTACTTTTTTAGCAATTTCAGAAAATGTTATTAAATAAAAAGGGCTGTGTTAAAAGCCTTTAACTTGCTCAAAGCTTGGATCAAGAGATCAAGACATCAGAGAATCCGACTTGCTGAATATGCATATATTTTCTTGAACTAGCAGAGGCCTCTCTTTTTTCCTGGGTTCCCATATCTCCTTTGTAACAGATTTGAAATCTGAAAAAGGGGAGAGTCTTCTAAAAATTCCAGATTCATTCCCTGAATGCGTCTGTCCTGAGCACTTCAAGAGGCAGGACTGGCTTTGTAGATCCATGTCTGATTGTAACATGATGCATGTGCATTAAGTAAGGAGAGGATGAAGACGTTGTCTTTGGCATTTCCTGATTTCTAAGCACTGAACAATTTTCAGCCCAGTGATGCTCCATTGATACAGCTAGATGCCTACATCAGTATCATAAAAGCCAAACTATTGTAGGGGGAAAAAAAGCAAAATGTGTTTCTAAACTTATAAGGTAATAATGTCTTTACAGACACACACACTCTGCCTCTCTCACCCTTTTCATGTGTGATTCAAAATCCTGTTTATATGTGCAATTTTGCTATGAACAACATTTGTCTAACTAGATGTGGTCTTGGCTCATATGGCTGCACCTGAGTAAGTTACCTTCGGCTCCCTTGGTAGTCAGCACAGAAGTAGGTGTGAATGACAACGTGAATCTTGTCGAGTGCATTTACTAGATCTCTATTCAATACAGTGTGACTCTGAACACCTCATACATATGAAGGCATTTCTAGTTAGCGATATGAATCTCATAGACAAGTGCCTGTGATTAAAAATTTTCACAAGCAAGGATAATCAGTATGATGGATATAAACTATGTGCTTACTTATAAGTAAGTAAGTAAGTAAGTGTTCTCAGAACATCTGAAGTCTGTAACTTGTCTGAGTGAAACTCCTGAGTGAATTTAATCAGGCAAAATGCAATATAAGCATCTAAATTCTGATGACAGCTGAGTTTACAGCGGAGTTAGACAGCGCCATGAAATTTTGCATGATCAGAAATGGAAATGCAGTCAGAACAGTGCCAAAAAACATATAATCCATAAGCCTTTCACTGTCTTAGCTGTCACTAGTTCATTAGCTGTCACTAGTTAGTAGCATGATGGTGACAGTCAAGTCCCTCTGTTATGTACTTGGATTCTTTGGTGATGTCTCTATCAACATGATGGTTTACACTCAAAAAAAGTTAGCTCCTTTACTCACTCTTCAGGCAGGCACAGGGCTCTTAAAATAGGATGCATCTCATCCATCTTCTTACGTCTCCTTTCCAGCTCTACAGGCCTGAAGATGGAATCTTTCCAAGGAGGGTCTTGGTCAACTGGGTGTCATGTCCAGGTGTGACCTATTCAGAACACGGAACTGATCTTTAGGTGTTGCTAAGGACATGAATGAGGTCAAACATCCTGTTATACTCCCAAGGACTTAGTATGTACCTATGTCCAGGGAGTTTGGAGAACAGTCATGTATGCACTTGAATAGAACTTGAAAAAATAAAATAAATATATATGTATATATTGTGAGTACAGGAAAATAATACATAGGCCATGTCCTCAAGAGCTCTAATTTCCTGTATGAAACCAACAAAAAAGCCCAGACTGAGAAGAATATAAAGGTGAGGGGAACACAGTCAAATGTGAGAACAGTGGATAAGTCTGCTTGAGTGTCCTAAATAGACTTCAAATAACTTGCTGCATTTTGATGGATTTTTTGTTTCTAAGAATGACAATGTGAATGTCAGAAAAAAATATTTAAATGGACAATTTAAAACCTGCTGAAGATGATTGCATTCTTAGGAGTCTAGAGTTTTAGCTCTCAGTTGTACTTTAAAATCTCTTTTTCTTTTGAAGGTTATACGGAAGAAATACAAGTTGGAGAAGGAAAAGGTAGGGAAGGGGTGAAAAAGAGAGGATTATGTAGCAGTGGGAAACCAGTCCAGGTGATAGTTTGTATTATCTCCTTTTTCACTCTCCCTCCTCTTCTGTCTGAATTTTCCCTGCTGTTTCATTTTGTGCACAATACCAACAGCAGGTTATTATTAACTGTTGTAAGCAGATAGTGATTTGTGCTGAGATGAACTGAGAAGTGCTGTCCTGATAGGCACATGCAAACAGAGGACAAATTGAGGTTGCTCTTCATTCTTTTTTTTTTTTTTTTTTCTGTGATCTGACCTAAATTTGCACAGCTGTGTTCACATTTAATCCTGCCTAATAGCTCAAAGGCTTTATATCTCATAAGAGCAGCCTACTGGCACCTGACATGTATTCTGGCCCTCGTTCAGTTCTGCCCTACAAATCTTCTGGCACAACTAGGTGGTTTTGGTTTTTTCCCTAGTAGATTTATTCCTCCATCTAAATATCCTTGAAATGACCATTCTATGAAGAGTATAATCTAGACTATTGTTTTTCAACCTTCTTGGATTTGGTGACCTGTGCAAATTCTCCAATATGGTTTGGTCCCACAAACAGCATGTGACAAGAATTGAAGTTGTTCACTTGTTTTCTTAAGTGACTTCCTCTGCACCCCTTCTGTGCACTTGTTTCCAACCATGACTATGTGGACCATATATTTGCCTGATCTAGATGGAAAGTTCTCAACTGTGAGGTGCAATTGGTTTTACTCATAACATTAATTTTGTTGCTGGAGGTTGAAAGAACTAGGTGCCAATGGTAGTCTGAGAATTCCAGCTGTCCTGGCAAAAGACAAAACAAAGTGGAGTTTGTAAATGTAAAAACAAAGAAAAAAAATCATAAAATAAAATGTCTCCTTTCTTATTTGCTCCACTCTGAATATTCTTTGCGTTACGCATAATTTTTAAAGTATCGTTTATTATTTGTCTTCTATATCTCTAACTCATAGCATTTGGGCGGTAGCAACCAACAAACCTTGGCAAAAATGATTAATGCTGTAGCACTCTTTATGAGCATATGTCTAATGCATCTGACAAAATTGTGGATATTGATTTTCCTGGGAATATTAAACAGCAAACCTTTTTCAGGGCTTGCATCCAAACTGAGTTAGCTCTTTAGAGTATTAAAAAAAATGTTTTTACCATTTTGAATGAGATTAACTGCTCATGCAGTGGAAAAATATTTTTAAGAGATATGATTGAATAAGACTATGTGCCTTGATTTTTATTTTTTTTCCACCTGTAACACAAGTTGTTACTTTTGTTTATATATTGAAAAAAAGAATTCAAAGGATTACAACAGATTAAAAACCTAAAATCTTTAGTAAAATAGGTGCAATGGACTGTTGTTATCTTGTGCTGTTACACAATGTCATTCTGTAAACTACATTGGTAGTGTTAGGTGATTGTAAAGACTGGAGATCTTACAAATTCGACCCTGATACTTCTGTGACTAAACAGAGTATTAGATGGTTTGTCATGGCTAAAGATAACATGATTTCTGAAGAAGACATGGAATTATAGAATGGTTAGAGTTGGAAGAGAACTTAAAGATCATCTGTATCTATCTCTGTTTCTGTGGAGAGGGACATCATCTACTAGACCAGGCTGCTCAAAGTTATATCCAGCCTGGTCTTGAACACCACCAGGGATGGGGCATCCACAGCTTCTCTGGACAACTTGGTCCAGTGCCTCACCACTTTCAGTGAGAAACTTCTTCCTGACCTCTAATCTAAGTCTCCCCTCTTTGAATTTAAAACCATTATCACTCATCCTATCACTACACTTGCTGATAAAGACTCCCTTCCCATCTCTCCTGTTGGCCTCCTTTAGGTACTGGAAGGCTGCTATAAGGTCACCCCAGACCCTTCTCTTCTCTAAGCTGAAAAACCCCAACTCTCTTGGACTGTCCCCATAGGACAATGTCCTCATCCCCGTGGCCCTCCTTTGGACTTGCTCCTACAGGCCCATGTCCTTCTTATGTTGGGAGCTCCAGAGATGGATCCATTAGGCCAGGTGGGGTGTCATCAGAGCAATGTAGAGGGATAGAATCACATCCCTCAACCTTCTGGTCATGCTTCTTTTGATGAAGCCCAGGATACAATTGGCTTTCTCGGCTGTGAGTGCACACTGCCAGCTCATGTTGAGCTTCTTATCAACAATCACCCCCAAGTCTTTCTTGGCAAAGCACTGCTCTCAGTATATTCTCCTCTCAGCCTTTTTTTTAATTAGGATTGCCCCAACCCACATGCAGAACGTTACACTTGGCTTTGTAGAACTTCATGAGGTTCACATGAGCCCACCTATCAAGCCTGTTGAGGTCCCTCTGTACATCATCCCTTCCCTTCAGTGTGTATCAACTGCACTATACAGCTTGGTGTTGTCAGCTAACTTGCTGAGGCTGCACTGAATCCCAGTGTCCATGTCTCCATCAAAGATGAAACAGCATCAGTCCCAGGAAGGAACACCATCTGTGATTGGTCACCACTTGAGACTGAAGTCCTTTAATATGTATTATCATTTAAGACATGAGTCTTAAGTGGTAATACATATTAAAGCAAACAGAAAAATCACAAACAAGCTGGGACCTGAAAGTTCATGGATTTTGTAAGTGCATTTGGGAAGCAAACTAACAAGCCTTCCGGCTGAGTTCTAAATTGTGTGTGTGCATAATTTTTTCAAATTTTAGGGCATATATTCCCATGTTTCAACTTCATTACATACTGTTGAGTGCGGCCAGAGACTGAGTGAGGTGATATCTGTTTTCTACTGAGTGCAGATATTTTGTATTATCAATATGATGAAGTACTTGTATTTGAGTGTAAGAAATTAGATACTAGACAGAATTTTTCTGTTTCTGCTAAAGTTGTGCCAAAAGGTAAGTCTTGAGGGATCACATACTTCATTAGACTCTTATGACTCAGGACAAATGCTCCAGATTGTTGACTGTGCTCTAATAAGATGAGAGGTCTAACTCAAAAAGTCAGAGGGCCATAAACCCATGCTTGAATCACTTTGCTGAAGTACAAATATAATCTTTGGTGGTTTCCTCAGGGCTGACACGCGTCTCAGGGAAAAAAAGGAAGTTTCATAGTAATTGAAGTAAAAAGTTTACGTTTCATGATTATTTAGCCTCAGCAGTGTCGGGAAAACAAAACTGGGGAAAGAAGAAATGTTCTGAAAAATATTCACTGCCACCTCTACACTAGAATTGCCTAAAAATACATTACTCATGGGAGATTTGGATTCTAGGCCCTTTTATGTAAGTGGTTTCTACCAAGAAAGGGTAAAATATTCTAACTACATATTTAATAGTGTTGTTTAACAAGCCTTGTAATTTCTTTGTATCTTTAGTATTATATTTAGATGGGTTCCTTTTAAGAGTGTAAAGGAGTTATCTTGCTGTCACCCAAAATCTTAGAAGAGAAATAATGGCATGATTTATTTTAACATAATGAGATGTGAACTTTGGAAATGATTGTTTAGCTGAAGATCTCACCGCTCCTATTTTACTCATGCGCTGGCAGGAAAAAAAATGACAAGTTCTGTAAACTGGTTAAAGACAATGTTGTAGTGAAAGGACTTACTGACATTTGTGACTGCTTTGATTCAAACAATTAATGGATGCCCAGAAAAGGCTATTGAGGTGCAATCACTGTCCTAAGAACTGGGATCCTGTTAGGCTGCATGAAGGTGAATGTTGGAGCAATTTAATTAATAAAGAAAAACAACAAAATTATAGATTTGACTTAATTAATGTGCTTTTTCTCCTAAAGTGTTAGCCTCAGAGTGTGTTTGTGTGTGTTTATAGTCCTCCTCCTACTTTATTTCTCTGTTTCTTAGAATTTTACAGCAGATGAAGGCATTTGGGGAGAGGAGAATAAGGTTATCTCTCTGTGACTTCATTCTACACACTTAAGCAAGGAGTTCTTAATAAATAAATAAATAAATGCACAGCCAATAACAAATACCAGCTTCTGAAAAAACCTCACAATAAAATAAAAGATGCTTAAAAATCAGTAAAGATAGTGGTGCTATGCTGGAGATAGTTTGTGCTGTGTTTCGTGAGAGGCAGCTTTATTCTCCTAAATGAATGTTTCTATGTTTATGAGTCATTACCCTTTATCATAGTGTGCTTTGTTCTTTTGTCCTTGATGGTTTGATTGTTTGTTGGGTTTTTTTATTTTTTTTCTTTCTTTCTTTTTGGCTTCTGTGATGGATATGGACAAGAATAGTGAAAGCACTAAATAAATGCCTGGGTGTTTTTTTTTTCACTCAGATGTAAACAAATGCTAGAAAGTTCATGGACTGTCAGAGTATGTAGAGTCCTGTCCTTATTTTCACCCTGCTCGGTCCCTATCTCATGTTCCTCTAATCCCTTTGGTTGGGCAGATGCTGATCGCTATCTCAGCATCAAATTGTCAGGCTCATTTTTAGCTTCAAGGTGTTTAACAGTTGTATGTGTGTGGTATGTAACCAACTAATCCCCTGCTGTCAGAGGGCTCGTCAGTTGACTCTATCTCTAAAATGTCATTAGCACAAATATTATGGATCAAAACAAATGATTGCAGAGAGCGTTGGAGAAAGATAAATAAAGCTACTGCACTTTGGCCAGTATCATATGTTGAACAATCTCCAATCCAGAAGGTATCTCGACTGACAGCAATGGAGGTGTGGGAGCAAAGTCAAGCTTTCCTTTAAAAATGCAAGTGAGAGAATCTCCAATCCATAAACATATTGATTTTCATAGGACTTTATATATATAAAGGGTTTTGATCTTCAGTTAGTGTCTCCTTGCTACAAGTAAAATGAGAATTGAAATTGACTGTCTCTTGGTTGAACACTCACTCCAGTTGGAAGGACAAACTGACAAAGGGGTAATCTGGCTCATAACACTGGTGCATGCAGGACAGCACAGCACAGCCAGTAACAACAGCAGCAATTTATGAAGCAATCCAGGGCTTTGGGGTGATGAGAATGATCATGGGGATGCTTTTACAGAAACATATGACCAAAACACTTCCCCTGCAGCTTTAGTAACATCACATGGATATTTACTAGTGTTGTTTTCAGTTCTTTTCTGGAAAATGCAAAAAGTTTGACTTAAAATCAAACATTTTAGAAACAACAGTGTACTAAAGCCTTCCCAAGAATCAACCCATTTTTCTCTGAACTGCTTATTAGATAAATTGATGATATTTAAGTACTGGCAACATTCCCTATTGGCAACATTCCCTTTTCTGTTTACAATGTTGATGTAATGGCATCCTTAACTTCAGTATTATTTTTATTGACAACTCATCTTTATATAACCCAAGGTTGTCCTACTTAGTGATCAATGAGTAAGGGGTCATCAGAGGTCCTTCAGAAGCCCTGGATTTTGAAGGGCTATGATCATGTTCCTTTAAGCAGGCACCTGGTACAGCACTGAAAACTGAGTGCCTGATTTTAAGCACTTGTGTTTTCTTTATCTGCAGCTATTTTGTCAAATTTCGTAGCTTCTTTCATTGAAGCATGATGCCCATGTCTCTGAGCAGGTTTTTTTTTTTTTTTGAACCTTGCCAAGTGTCATGATGATAAGGTGCACCAAAGGCCCCTTTTATTTCTTGTTGGGTGTTCTTTGAAGTACCAGGCCCTGCTGCTGGTGTCTCAGTCTCTATCACTGATATAGAGCTATGTGCTATGAACCTCTGGTATGCTGGTGGGGTGGATGGAAGTCCAGCCTGGTTTAGTAGCTATTTACTCTTTCATTCTGGTGATCAGTGAGAGAAATAAAGTTACAGAAACAGGTTTTTCTCTTTCTCAGGATAATTATTCTATATTTGTTTTGAAAAGGTATAAAGCATGCAAAATAAAAAGTAAGTACAGTGAGGACCTGTGTGTGTGTGTTTCCATGTATTTAATTTTTCATTTACCTCATCTAATCTTAGCCTCACATCATTCTTTCTGTCTTTGACAGTATTGGCACTTGTGTGAACTGGTTGGCCATCCATTCATACCTCTCCTCTTTAAAATGGTGTCTTCAAAAGCATGGAATTTCTTTTGATCCCGAGCTTTTGGTCTAGGGCAGTGTACCTCAGCACAACATGCAGATTTACCCAGAGGCAATTCTTCCAATTAGCACCCTCCTCAAGGCTAAATACCTTGTCAGCACATTTCTTTATGGTATCCTGTGGTTTTCTCTTGTCTTCCCACACAGTCTGCTTTGTTTTCATACTGTACACTCAGACAAGGCTATCACATGCATAACCACGTGGATATGTGATATATACGCCTTAGAAACAACATTCAACACCTTGTGCAGAACGGCAAAACAAGAAAGGATTAGTGTCATCCTTATTCAAATGGAAAGGGAAAAGAAAAAAGAAAATAATAACAATAAAAATAGTACTTTGTCAAGTGATAGCTTTTGAGTTTTCCTTCACTGCTCCTAAGTCATGGCCTGACATAAGTTAATGTAGAGTACCTTACTTCAGAGGTATATCAGATGGGTAGCTCAGCAGTTGTCCTTCTTTTCTTCCTCACAGTTATTGACATATATCACAGGTATTGCATACGTCTTATGTCCCATTCTTCTAACCCCAGAGTCAACATCTGCAATGTTTTTGAGGAGCGTGAATGGAAAATTATCAATCTTTTAACTCTGGAATGAGCTCTTTTTGCAAAACATTAGTGATTTAGAGGATAACCAGAAAAAAAAAAAAAGAAAACAAAAAAACCAATATAGTTTAAAATAATGGGCGTAATAAGCTAACCAGTTGGAAAATCACTAATTAGGACTGAGCATTGAGACTTATCAGAAAGCTACAGCCTAATGCTTGTCTGAGGACTTCATGTATCAAACTCCTCTTCATTTCTGCTTCATTGGATAAAATGATGAAATCATTGAGTGCCATGGAAATTACTGGTTAGAAATATAGAGAAATTCTCCCCTTTTCAGTCTGCGCTGGATGCCCCCTTTAAGCGCCATATGTCTCAGACAGGGAATTATTATTAATAGCCCTGACATGGGTCTTCCTCAGATATTTGTTTGGCTGCTGTCAAACAGCTACCAAAATGCTGCTTATCAAAGTCTTAATTAAACAAACCTGATTGCTGTCTTCTCAGTGATGCTATAGCCCAGTTCCATACAGCTTGCAAACTCCTGAAACAGACTTGCAGGGAGAAGAGGAAAGGGTAATGGACAAATCAAAACCTGTCCAAAAACTACAAAAGCCCTTGGCTTGCTTCTGCTGCTATTAGGGAAATGTTAAGGGTTTACACTGGTGTTTTAAATAGTACTGGTTTGGAAACTTAATTTTGCAAAGCTTCCTTGAGTAATGTATGACCTCCTGAGATCCCTTCCAACCTGAATTATTCTGTGATTCAATGAATGTATGAGTTATTATCTGTAAATGGCTGTAATGTTTTAAAATCTCAATCTGACTGTGGTGGCCTATTAGGTGCTTTGATTGTCAGCATTTTCCTTGGAAGAATCTCTTCCATTCATTAATCTTTAAATTATTCATATTCCCGCAGAAGCTTTCCTTCCGGGACTTCAGTTAAGTCATAAAAGGGGTCAAAAGCAAGAGAATCCTGAATTCTGCTCTCATCTGTCTAGGGCTTTTGTCTTTTTGGCTTATGCTTTTACAGAAATGAGCTGTGCTGACCCTGGATATCTGCCATTGGGTAAAATGGGAATAAAAAATCAATTTCCTGTACAAGAGTAGCAGGAGAGTTAATTAAAATTTGCTTTGAGATTCTTGCACATAATATGTTATTTACTTTTTGCTTCTTATACTTTCCATAATATTATCATTCTGTCCTCAGGCTTAATTAGACTTTTTACCTCTCTTAATTACTGCTTTGATCTGGCTTTTGGAAAGTCTTCCTGAAGATGAAGCCCAATGATGTTATTGGAAATATTCCAGTTAATTTCAGTTGACTTCAAGCTTTGCGTGAACTCCAACATGCTGAATAAAATGTAGTAATCCATTAATGGATTTGTTAAGCAAAATACTTCAAATGTTTATAATGTCTATATGTGTCATTTAGGTGATGACCTGAAAAAATCATGTCTGAGGTCCAGGGAACGGTCGAGTTTTCTGTGGAGCTACACAAATTCCATAATGTGGACCTCTTCCAGAGAGGGTGAGTTGATGTTTCCGTTAATTTGCAGCTGATTAAGGAAGAGTAGTTTAAAGAAAAGAGTTAAACCACTAAACAGGTAATTTTCTGCCAAACACAGTTATATTTCATGCAATCTCCAGGACAGGGAAGGATATCAACGGGCTTTCATTGCTGTCAAGGAAGATCAATGTACATCACTTTCACTATAAAGTCAGGTTGACTGACTTGTTTTTGTAATACAGTGTTGTAACGATCCAAATTATTTTAAGCATCTGTTCTGATATAAGCACGATAGCTGCTTTACATGCTTCTGCACTGGTGTTGAGCCTCTGTGCTATTATGACAGCTGCATTGAACCATAATGAAAACATGGTCATTTTATCCTCATAAATGTAATGCTATATTCTTTTAACAAAATTTGGCTGAATGCCACCATTTCAGAAGGGAACATGAATACTTGTTTGCCTAAAGCTCTGGTTCTGGTGGCCACATTGTTTTTTTCATGTCCCTTTAAGTTAGAAGAACATGTGCAGCTCTCTTCCCAATATCTTTTATAACAACTTGGTGGCTGTGAAGGGAAAAAGTGTAACCCAGTTTGAGTCATTACTCTGTGTATTGGACCTCATGGGTGTTTTTCAGTGAGGAAACACCTTTTACAGAAACCAGAACACCCAAATGGGTCAAAAGAATGTACTTACTGGACAATAGTGGGTCTAGTGGAATAATATTTTTTTTCATCTGAGAGGATTTATGTGTACAGCACACTAGATACTCTCTTCTGAGCCTTAGCTAGGTACAGGCGTGGTTCACAGATGTTTTGTCCATCTCGAGCACCATTTCAATCAAGAAAACTATGGAATTGTTTCAGGTACTGGGATGGATTAAGTAAAACCATTCCCACCTGTATACAGGCTTTTTGTTATTTGTTTTCACTGTGATGAACTGTGTGGAAAAGATGCTGTGAACTTGATGAAGGAAACACTTTGTTTTAACAGCTGACATCTGTCATTCTGTTTTTGTCTCCAAGCGAATATCCAACAACTTTCTGTTAGAAAATATCCTGACTGTATGAAGTACTTGTATTAAATAGGACCAAAAAACCCCACTGTACTTGATGTGTTTGGTTTATCTGAGTTATAAAAGAAGTCTCCTGTGTATTCTGGTGTTTATGACGTTAGAAGACAGCCCTAGCTATAGATTTTTTTTTCTTGGCTTCTGATGATCTGTGTAATGTCTTTGATCTTCCTCACGTTTGAAAATTCACACCCCTCTATGAGTTCAGTGATTTTTTTGGACTTAGACAGTAGGATGTTCAAAGACCAGGAATCTTCCCACATCTCATGTTACTGTGTGACAATCTGCCTGTTTTTTTGGTCATATTGGGTACTTTTGCAATCTCTAATTTCTATAAGATGCTTTCTTTGGCTTTGACAGTCAGATCAGATCTCTGGCATGGGGGTAAACCTAGCATTAACAGAAAATATATTCTACTGTCACAGTAATGAGTTCCTAATTACCCCTGCTTTTTTTACCACTGGTGCTTACCTGGGTTTACTGATTGATATTCCAAACACATAGTGCTATAGGTTACACTGCATTAATTTGTTTACAGTAATTTTTCTTTCTATGTGCCCTGCATTTGCTTTCTTTGCACAGTTTTAACTTTTGCATTTACAACAAAATCCTTTATTGTGTCTCCTATTTGCTGATCAGTATCTTTTGCATTTTCAGCTGCCCCTATCTCTGTAGCATGAAAATGTTAAGAAAAGGAATACATGACCTTAACAAGTTTAATTTTAACTTTTAATCTTTTCCCCTATTGCTATTGTTGATATTCACTATAGACATCTGGGATACCTTGGACTGACATACGGTCTCCCCAGATGAGAGGCTGGTCAAAGTAATAATGATGGGAATTTTCTCTTGAACTTTTTTTTTTTCTTTTCTGAGTGCCTTGTAAATTGAATCAATAACATTCTGTCCCGATGAAGGCCAGAAAGGTGATGTATGAAAGGTTGTCCATCAGGACAGCAGTGGAGCTGAAATGAATCTTAATTTCTGTGGGAACCTAATATGTTGCAGTTTTTTTAACAACAAAAGCAAGAAAAACAATGAAGAGTACTAACAATAATTTATGTTGCTTACTTTTCCTCTTGATACTTTGTTAAAAAAAAAAATATAAAAAGAGTAAACAAAATCCCGATTATGTATCTCCACAAATAAATAGCAGTCCTGCTACTGTATCTCTAATTGACATAAGTTTGAAATTCCTGGACTGGACCTGTGTAATTCTGCAGAATAAGGAGAGTATTTTCCAAAACACTTAGTCTTGGCCAACTGTCCTCCTAAAGACAGTACCTTTAGGGAGAGCATGCCTGGGCCAAAAGTGAGGCCTTTGGAGAAGAGCACTCCTTGTGAAAAAATGAATGAATAAATCAACAAGGTATAGCAAGAGAATCCTGGGAGAATCAGCCCGTCTGGAGCCGTTAGTTGATAGTTAATAATCAAACTCGATTAAAGACATAATTTGCTGGCCATAAGCCACAGATTCAAAGTGCTTTAAAATGTTAGGCCTTCAGTAATGGTCCTGTTCTATTTCTGATTGCACTGGAAGCTATTTTAAATTCTGTAGGCGCACACAGCCAATTGCCACCTCGTTCTCCCCAGGAGCAATGGAAACTCCTTAATCTATTGAATTACACCTTGTGATATTTGAATCATGTTTCTTAACTGATATGAATGGTTAATACTGAAAAGAGATTCTGATATAAAAGTAATCAATTTGGAGGGTGGTGGGGTTTTTTTTAAGTATTTGTTACAGTATATGTTTCTGGCATACATAACAGAAACAGCCATTAGTAAATTGTGTGTTGCAAGAGTTTATTTTGGTCAATTAGTGTTAAATTTATCTTCTTCTGAAGCACAAACATAACAGTGTCAGTATTTACAGACATCAAAGGTTAAATGCTGTAGGTGCTACTATAAGGGAAGAAATAACCTTCTTTCACTCAAACCAACGGATCTGCAATGCTGTTTGATGCCAGAGTTCTAAAGGTTGAGTAATAGGTAATGCAATTTCTGGAAGAAAAAAAAATATTTAAGTTTTCTGTCCTTAATTCTCTCCATCATGTGCTGCTTAATAACTGGTGACAGATATTTTCTAGAGTGAAATTAGCTAACTGATTCTGATTTTCCTTAATAGAGTAGGAAATAAAATTATCCCTGACTGCCAGAGATCAATTAATTGATTTGTCTGGTTCTGTCAAAAGCAATCCTTCTGCACCTTCTTTTCTTAAAGCTTTTCAAAATCTATTTGGTAGAGAAAAAAAAAAAAACAAGCCCACAACTACTGCACTGAGAGGGTAAATAACTTCTGGAGTCTGTGAGGGAATAGAGGGCACAAAGAAGGTGAAATAGTGACTTAATAATGCTGGGGTTCTGGTAATGATGTATTATAAAGCAAGGATCAAGGTAAGTTATTAGTTACCAATCACAGGATTGAATCAATTTCTTATCAGTCTTTTCACTCCTCAAATTCCAGGCTTCAATTTTTAAGTGTCTAACATACTGGTGGTTTATGTATGTAAGGGGTGATGGTGATTAAAAATGACTGGAGAGATGAAGTCCAGTTTCTTCAAAAATGAATGAAACATTGTCCTAGGGAAAAGATCGATGGTCTTAGAGTTTCTAAAACATTACAAGTATCAGGCCAAGTACCAGCAGCATTCAGAGTTGCTGAAAACACGACATTCTGCCTTAACAGAAAAAGCCTTTATGTGGCAAAACATCCCTGTTGCCTACCAGATGGACAACAGTGTTCCAGTGTATTTAGTCACGAAATCATCCTCTTCAGAGACAAAATGCATCAGCTCCTTCCCTCAGAAAATGGGTTCGGCAATCAACCAATGCCTTTCTTGTCAGCATGGATACATGAAAAACAAACATGGTATTCAGAGGTTCAAACCTTATTTCCTGACATCTTTGAGGTACAGTTTCACGATATGGAAAGCAACAATAATTTCTCTACTTTGTTCATAACAATACGCCCTTCTTCAAACTTCTGACATGTAATGAAATACAAGTGACTTCTGGACTGTAAATCTATGTAATTTCAAAAATGCTTACCTAGTTCATTTATTATGCATGTATTCTCTTTAATGTAAACGAGTGAAAAAAAAGAAATAAGAAATAGAAAAATGAAAAGAAAAAGAAAAGAAAAATAAATAGCAGGCTAACAGACATGCTGAAGTCATGCATTTCTGAAGACAAAGCAAAAAAAAAGCTCAAGAGTAAGCAGGCATTGACTGTCTACATGGTCTTGCAGTGATAGTTGAGAACCTGCTTCAATGAACTGGCAGGACTGAAACTAGTGTAGAGCATATCCGTACTCAGGAAAGTAACTGAGGTGATGGTGCTCAGTAAGCATCAATGTCCCAAAGTGTAGCAAATGTCCTAACCCAGGAGAATCATGTATGACGAGTTATTTTCATGATACTTGGTGAAGACAAATCTCTCATTTGGTTGGTTACCATAGCCAACTTTAATGTTAAGGCATCCTGTATCTGCTGAAGAGAGGTGGGGTTTCCAGTAGGGGGAAAAGATTGAAACTAGAGTGAAGCCTAAGATATGAGACTGTTTTGCAGGTGAAGAGTGGCATCTCAACAAACTCCATTGACTGATGATCAAAATAGTCAGTGGAAAGTAGGATATTCTTGTACCTGGAAATTATCTTTCCCCTTCAGATAAGCAATACCCTGACTTATCTTACCCTAAGTACATTAGGCCACTGTTCTGTGTCACTTTACTTACAGAGAACTAAGCTGAAGGTCAACTCATCTACTAGGTTGGCTAACCAAGGCAATATCACAGGATTAGCACAATCTAGATTCAGAAATAAGGGCCTGGATAGATAGTACTCAAGACCCTGAGATAGTGTTTTATATGCTAGATATGGCAGAAAACCTTAGTGTGTCCTCTCTGAAACACAGTGCACAGGGACAAAAATCGTGTCTTGCCTGCTAGAGCTTCTTTTTCTGTGGTCTAATGCAGTCAGTTCCTTATGTGTCATTTCTGCCATTTATGTGTAATAATTGCTGACTCTACAATTAACCAGATGATATAAAATCAAGTGACGTCATTATGCAGAGAATATACCTTCCCGTCTGATGTGTGTAAGCGTGCACACTACAATGGTGCAGTGAGTAGCAGGGAAAAAGGAGAGGTGAACCTAAGGAAGGCACAAGTTAGCAAGTAGATGACAGCTTCTTGTAGAGTGTGACACATTACCCGCTGATGATCCATAACTCGCCTGTCGGGCCCACAGCTTGGGACTATCCTTTGGCTGCTTGCTGGCAATAACATAACAGGTATGACTGGTACTCCTGCTATCTCTCTTTGCATAGGAGATGATGATGTCCTCTTGCTTTGATGTCCTAATGCCAGTGTTTCTGAGCTGCAGAAATGTCATCATGAGGGAAATGCTACAAAACACTGCATGTTATCCCCTCAGTCTCTGAGACCTGACTGAAGCAATGCAGTGAACCCATATGGGAAAGGGGATCATCTCCAAGGGTTGGGCATGTTAGAAGTGATCTGGCATTTCTAATGAGGACATACTAGCGCATTTACGAGTGCAATGAGTATTTGAGTTAAAATACTGTACTGCTCAAGTTTCTACCCAATGATAAAGAATAAATGGAAAATTACATGGCAGACATAGATCTTCGTGGAAGCAGTACTGGAAATTTATCAGATATTAGTGATGAGTATCATATAAGAATCTCATACCAATTGGGATTAGAAAAAAGAAAAGGAAAAGCTTGTCAGCTCTTGTGTTTATGTACATGTCTGTAGCTAAAGACAGCTATAAAATTTTGGATGTTTAGGCAAAGTCAGTGCCATAGCAGAAGGATGCTTTGTAGTGATCTCGTCAGCAATGGGTTGTGAGAGCTGAATAAAGAAATACAAACCTCTACATCTCAGAGAACACTGGTCTTCCAGCTTCAGTTTTCAAGACTGCTAAGCACTCAGGAAATCAATTAAAACCACGTGGCATTTTATGCTAATAAGGCTTCTATAGCCTTCTTCAAAACCACTGACATTAATAAGATTCTCTCAATCAGCTTGTTGGATTGTGCCTTCTCTCATTTAGAGGTTGACGAGGAAGGCACCTCTGTATCTCATGCCTCCAAAGAAGCGTCTTTGTGATACTTAATATTAAGCAAGGACATTTCTGTGCCAGAGCTTGTAGCTGAACCTTTGGCTGAGTCTATGGTTTCAGTGCAGGTCCTAGTCCATTTTTTCAAAGCCATAATTCCTGGAGTCAGACAATTAGACAAGAAACTATTGTAAAATTAGCCTTTTAATGCTCATGGTTGCTGTGAAAACCATGGAAGGCTGTATCCTAAAGCTTCAACAAAAATTGCATATTTATTAGTCTTAAAAAATATTTTTAAAATATTAACTCCAGGTTCCTCTCACTTGTTAAAAAAACCCTCACTGTTAATCACTGCTGGAAGAGTGAAGAGTGGAAAGGAAGCATGTTCCTTGTAGTTTGGGGTTTTTTAATAAAAAAATAAAAAGAAAGCCCCAAACTTGGCTAACTGTTGTATTTGATTGACCAAAAACTAACCCTTGTTCCTTAACATCTGGACGCCATCTCCTCTAAGGAAAGCAAATACCACCCTAATCCATGTGACATTTACACTGCTGCTTTGATGACTTTCTGAGTGAATTATGTCAGAAAGCAGCTTCAGTTTCACCTAACATGATATACATTTATACACTTCAAATGTTGACTGCAGTTCCTAATACATAGAGTTGCAGATGGACCCATGTTTACCCCTGGAAATCACTCAGCTCTGCGTGTGTGTGCATGTGTGTGTGGGAGAAGGGAGTCGTAAGCCCTCAGGCACGTGGAAGGGTATATATGTATGTGCTGCACCTTTTTATTACTTAAGAACAAGTGAAGTGACATATTTTTAAAGCACTGAACATAACTAGAACGAGCCAGAAATGTGACACCAGCATAGACTGTGTCAGTGCAAATATTCTAAGCAAAGGAAGGTGTCAGAAATTACTGAATGAGCAGCTCCATTAATAAAATAACCATGAGACGCCTCAAAAAACACAGTTTTCCTTTTGTGCAATTTTCAGGGAATGGGAAGTTACTCTCCAAGTTTTCATGTGAGGGTGATTGTGGTGTTGTGCAGTTTTTTTGGCACTTTTCCTCCCTAAAGCACTTTGCAAACAGCAAATAATTGAGT
The DNA here is from genome assembly GCA_013400055.1 of Nycticryphes semicollaris. Taxonomy (NCBI): domain Eukaryota; kingdom Metazoa; phylum Chordata; class Aves; order Charadriiformes; family Rostratulidae; genus Nycticryphes; species Nycticryphes semicollaris. The sequence goes on along the minus strand of VXBJ01005423.1, from coordinate 36,511 downwards.
CAGATGAAGTTATCTGTGTTCAGAATGTGTTATCACGTTGTTACACACTGTGCATATCCCCAGAGGAAGGATGGCATAATCACCAGCAGCCAATCTTGTCTTTAAATATAGGACAAGCTGTTGAGGGAACAGCTAGACCTGGACCCTTCTTACAGTTCCTGGTTGCAAGATTTTAAATAAATAATAAATACAATGAGGATAATTTAGCTCTGGGATTGCCACTCAGAGAGGCTGGGGAAATACCATCCTTGGAAATTTTGAAGACCTGACTGGAAATGGCCTTAAGCGGTTTGGTCCAAATGTAATACTTGGTCCTGCTTTGAGCAGTCATTGGGCTGGAGCCTACCCAAATTCCCTTCCAGCCTGAATGATTCCCTGAGTGCGACCATAGTCTTCAGCACTGAAACACCTTGTGCAGCTTTATTCTGCATTGCTCTGCTTCAGCCCCTGTGGCAGAGACACTGTTTGAGTGATTTATCATCAGCACCATGGTCTCCAGTAATTCATCTAGCTGTTTAGTTTACAGCACAGAATAGGTTTATTTGATTAACGTTAAAAAGTGATTTTGGCTGAGAAATGCAGGTTAAAAATAAAACTCAGTTCTGCTTCTTGTCTGTCTGCAATACTTCACATCTAAAGTCTTGATGATTCTATGATTCTATTCTATGATTCAATGTTATTGTTTCCAGTTCCTCAACAAATGTTTCACATCCCGAAGGAGCCCCATTTGTAATGCTGCACTTAATGCCACCTCTTTCTAAGAATTTAAGGGGTTTATGTCATCAGTCATCCATGATATTATTAAGCACAGGTACTCAGATGTTAAAACAGTTAGACCTGAGTGCATCAATGAAGATCACAGCTGTCTCTAGAAGACCCACAAATGAAAAGCAACCACTTATTGTATAAAGTCTATTGATTCAAGTAGAAATTAATCTCAAATGGTTGTAGCCCATTAAATGAAAACCTTTGCTTTGCTCAAGTTAAAACTCAATTAACTATCTTAGGGGTGATCAAAGCCACTCTGTGATACTCTAGAGTATAATGCTTTAAATTTAAGGTCTCTGCTTGCAGAAATATTTTTATTTTATGAACTGGATTCATAAAAATGTGCAAAGCACACCAAGAGCTTTGAAGAAAATCTTATGATGGTAAATTTTTAATGTTATAGGTGATAGAATGAGCTGTCTTCCAGCTTGATGACTGATGAGCATTAAAAGCTGGCCAAATCCCCAAAGTTTCATTTTAGTTTATTCTTTTCTTTTTAATTACATTTTTTTCACCCAAGATTTTAAACTAACATCACACCTTGCACTTTATTTCTTAAGAGAGTGGATCCCATCTGTTTGCATGACATTATTCTTGGCTAGCACTGTCTGTGTGTTATATTTTAATGTTTGTCTTCCGGGTGCAAGTAGAATGCCTTCTGTGTCTACATCCTTACCTCTTGACTTCTGAATTTGCCTGGTGTGTACAAAGCTTATCACCTGTGTCGCCAGCGCATCTATACCAAACAGTGGTCTACATGAATATGACCACCTTTTATCTTTGGATCAGAAATCACTTTACAACCTTTACATATCCTTCAGAATGTCTTTCTTAAGTCCTAGTTGTTTATATTCTACAAATGCGAAAAAGCCAAGACAATTGTAAGAAGGATCAGAAAGTAAGCTAGGCAGTGAATGCACTGATTCATTAAATTATACTTAAAGGTTTGGTTTTTTCCCCTGATATCTATGAGTAAATAGAGGCCAATTTGCTAAATATTGTGCAAAGTGTATCTTTAAGTAATTTGTTTTAATGACTAGTTATCGTTCTAGCGTTCAGGAGCAAGAAAAATCAGCCACCATCCCATGTGTGAAAGGTGACTGAAGTAAAGTGAGCACACTCTTTCCTGACATATGACTCAGCCAGTTCTTGTTGTGCTACATGGGTACCAAATGGGAGCAGAACAAGTGGTGAATATGGCCCATATGGGTTGAGAAGTGATAAGACAACATTTGGAGTTCTCATAAGCTCTCAAATTAATAGAACATTTCTGGGCTCTCAAAGATGTGTTTGTTTTAAATAACTATGTTGTCCAGATATTGCACACATCAGACTCTCTGATATTCCACATGCCTGTTTTCAACTCTGTATTAATGATTGCTGGGAACTCTATGTGAAAAATTTCACATCACTGTGCAAACTCAGGTTGGAGAAAAAAAACACACCAGTAATTTCCTCATTGTTGTGTCCTTAGCTTAGTGCCTCCTGCTCATAATTTTCAGAGAAGAAGCACAGAGGGGCTTGAACAGCCTTTTAGCTCATCAGTTCTTATCTACAAACATGGGAGTAGTAATAATATCTCAGAAGATTGTTCTTAACAGGGTACAACCACAAATGATGAGATGCTGTGATAGCAGAAAACATCATTGAGGATAGGAAAAATTTCTTCCAGTGTGCCTCTGACTTTTGTTTTCTAGATATTTTTGTATTCAGCTTAAAACATCCCAAAGTCTGCTTTTCAGAATTGACAATTGTACACAAACTTCAGACCAGATCCCTTTAACATGGCTTATGTTGGGAACTCAAAATCATTACTCTTTTTTGACACTCCATTCTTTCAAATTGCCTTGAGATAATAACTGTTTGTGTAACTGGAGAATTTAATTCTATGGATGCAATCGAATGATATGGTGTGTACACTGCAGACAAGGTGCACTTGAGATGCAATGTGAAAAAGAACTGGCCTTTGTCCTTGCATTAATGGAGTTCAGTATATTGTGTGCCTGGATAGGAAGATATTTTTTAGCACTTTAATTACTTAATGTGCTTGCTGCAGCATAAGTACATTAACAAATGCAGATCAATTTCTCCCATCAATCCTTGTCCACTTTGCTACTTCAGAACATTCATTCATTTGTGGGGATAACATCTGCCAAGAAAAAGTAGTACAAATAAAAGGCAGCTGAAAAATGAACCGTTCTTTAGTAATCTCTTGTTCCCATTTGGCTATGCATGAGAAATCTTTAGAATGATGTCTGCAACAAATGAGAAGTCAGCTTATAATGTGACTGGAGCGATGTCTGCAACCAGCCAACACCAAACATGCTGATGAAGCGGTGGATTTTTAATTTATTTTGTGATTTCTTTGCTGATCTATTTTAACATATTCTCTGTGGCTTAGATATTGCCAGAACTCACAGTTCCTCCTGAAAAAAGTAAAATTTGTGAAGTAGTAGAGGGAAATACATTGATGTAATAGACCTACGAGAGCTTAAAAAGAAAGTGAGTGGGTGTGAAGATTCTCAGATAAGAACAGTCCTGGCTTGTTCAACCACTGGAGCTGGGGTTGTTTAGCCTGGAGAAAAGGAAGCTGCTCTCTACAACTACCTGAAAGGAGATTATAGTGAAGCGGGGGTTGATCTCACAACAGGACAAGAGGAATGGCCTCAGGTTGTGCCACGGGAAATTTAGGATGGATATTAGAAAAAAATTTCTTCACCAGGGTTATCAAGTAATAGAACAGGCTGCCCAGGGAAGTGCGTTCCTCTGTTAACATTGCCATCATTTTTTTATGAACTCCGAGAGAAATTCTGTTACCTCACTCAAGCTTTTCTAGCTCCTAGGTTTCTTTCATGGCCTTTCAGCTGATGGCTGAAATGTTACCCGTCTGTTGCATCTTCTTGCCAGTAAGAAGTCATTAAATTTGCCCCTGTTCTCAAGTCTTAGTATTTCCCTCCTTGAAAATAAGGTTGGGTTATTCTTGAACTTTATCATTGCTCTTTGACTCTGCAGAACTTAATTGATGGTCAAGCCTATTTGCTACTTTCAGACACTGTGCTCTTTGGATGGTCCAATCCAAAGATTAGCCTGGTATCAGATGTCATCCTATATTTTACAAGAATCTCTGCTAGCCACATTCTCAAGGTACAAAATACACTCAATTCAGGCTCTTAAAATTGTGACAAAGATTAATGGTAGTAGGAAAACAAAGGGAGCCAGTGAGGCTTTAATTCTGTAAGGTAGATGGCCAATTTACTTAGCTGGAGAGAGAAAGAATAAACAGATTAGGATTACTTCATCAATGTCTAACCATACTCTTCTGATACTTTTGATGCAAAAAAAAAAAAATCCTCAAGATTATGTCTTTGTCAGAATTATTTAGATGAAATTAACTTTATTCCACTATAATGAAACACCAAGTTTAGAGATAGAGGCACCACCTGAAATCCTTTTTAGCCTTCCCTGTGACAGAAGTTTGAGAAGCCCTGGCTCCCTTTGGAGGATGTCACGTTTGATAGAAGATTTCACATATCTGTTGTTAGCATCTTAAATGCTGGCATGAAGATCCAGATCCACAGAGAAGCTTGAGTCTGGTGGTGTTTAGTGTTACCAGACAAAACATTTAGGTGCTTTGCTTTCCAACAATTCCCAAGTTTATTTGATACATAGTGAGTGGATGCAACAAGTTAGATGAGTCATTGTATTCTGAAACAGGATAAAGGGTTAGTGAAGTAAGAATGTGGAGGTCCATCACAGAAAATTGACTTACATCAGGGGATCCTCAGTTTTAATTTTTGCGTCTGCTAATGCCTGATATACAAAGCTGATTTGAGATCCAATTGATATTTTTATTCGATGAAAACAGGAACAGCCTCAGCAGGAATGAAAACATTACCATATGGATAAGCACAGAAGAGCTAAAAGATGCAGATGACCTCAGACAAGGGAGAGAACTGGACCTAGCTGTAGTTTGACTTCAGTTACAGAAAAAAATGCAGAAAATTGTAGCAGCACTCTCTCTTCTAGATGGAATCTGCACAGACCTGTCAAGATACAGACTGTATGGGTGGTCTGGGAGATGGCTAGGGAATTGGCCAACAGGTTGCACTCAGAAGGTGGTGATCAATGACTTCTACTCAGGTTGGCAGCCTGTCACAAGTGGGGACCCCCAGGGATTCATACTAGGCCCCACACTGTTCAACATCTTCGTAAATGACCTGGATTATTGTATTTACAGCACCTTCACTAAGTTTGTTAATGACAACAAGCTGGGTGCTGAGGTGGACAAATCAGAAGGGAGAGCCATCTTACAGAGGCACCTGAACATGCTAGAATGTTGGGTGAGCAAAACCTTAACTAGGTCTTTTCTCCCTGTAGAAGAGCAGGCTCAGAAGAGATCTCATCATCACAGTATACCAGTACTTAAAGGGTGGCTTCAAAGAGGACCGGGGCTCTCTCCTCTCTTCATGAGGAGCCATATGGAGAAGACAAAGGAAAGGTGGTACAATCACAGGATCATAGAATCATTCAGGTTGAAAAAGACCCTTGGGATCATAGAGACCAACAATTTACAGGGTTTCATCCCTGTACAAGAAGTTTTTACACTGGAACAACCTCCACAGGGACCTAGTAGAGTCCCCATTGCTGGAGGTTTTCAAGATGTGATTGGACAAGCTGCTAGATAATTTCATCTCGGCTCTTCTTCCCATGAAAGGCTGAACCAGATGATCTTTTGAGGTCCCTTCCATCCCAGGATTGTCTATGGTTCTACGACTCTGTGAATAGTATTTGATTTGTGGATCCTGATGGAAGATAAGTGTGGGTTTCACTTCTAGCTGTTTTGGAAATAAGTCCTCCTCATACCAAAAGCATATTTGGAACCAACTTGCAGACTTTATTAGTGTAAGGTTATGTGGCTACAAACTCTTGGCTTTTCCAGGATTTGTTGGTGGCTCACATGGACACATCATTTAGTTCTAGTTCTGTGTTCTTTAGTACTGCTCTGGTTCTATTTTGTTTTCTGTGAAAAATTTCTCCTGGGAGAAAATTTCTAAACCGCGAGTTTTTATGAATTCTTACAGGTTTATTATTAATATTTATAAGGATTAGCTCAAAGGTGAGGGCAGAGCTTTAGAAGAAGAGACAGATTCATGATGCTGTTGGGAATGAAAACTCTTCAGCTCTCTACAGAGATTTTCTGTAAAGGAAAGAGGGCTTAGTTTGACAAAAACATTGTGAAGAGAAGTTGTGATGCAGTTCTTAGTGCTGAAACCATTCCACAGAAAATGAGACTCCCATCTCTAGAGATGTCAGGCTTGTGCCAGCACCAAGGTTACTTTTAGAAGAGAAAGTTCATCCTTCTTGGAAGAGGGGGGAAAGTCCCTTCAGTGCTGCCAACAGTTCAGCGAGAAAAAAAGGTAAATTTGGGTAAGATCCCACATTTAGCAAATAGTTTTATTCATGTGGAGTGAGTGGGTGGAAATAGAGATGACCTATTTCCTGAGAAAAAGTAGGAAACAAAATATGATGGTGAAAGTAAAAATGAATAAAATAGGGAGAAAGGAAGGAGGTAGAAGATAATTTCCTTGCAGTCCACTGATTTGGTCATCCCCAGCCCTGGCGTGGGAGAAATGCACCTTTGTCTGAAAGTCTGGAGTCTCTTCATCTACTCATTCAAATCGTCAGTTTCTTGATTTAGCTCTTGAAGCAGTGTTTGTGGGAAAAGAAATGCTGAGGAATCACTGTTATCCAGTGCACCATGTATTTTCTGATACATGAAATGTCTGTGCACAATTGCTGGCAGCAGGGCTGGCAGGTGGCCTATGTGTGGAGTGGTTGGGACTGCCCCATGCCAGACACAGCTGGTCCCAGTCAGTTCCAAGGGCCCGCCACAGGACACAGCTGAGCCCCTCAGACAAGCTGGGGGTGCTGGAAGCAGGGAAAATAAGTTTGGGAAAGGGCGGAAGGTGGCCCAGGCAGAGGAGGAGGAAGGCAAGGAGGGAGCAGCAGCAGAGGGAGCCCGAGGGAGCAGGAGGAGGAGGGCAGGAGGTGCTGCAGGCCTGGAGCAGGGATCCCCTGCAGCTCTGGAGAGACCCTGCTGGAGCAGACACCAACTCTGCAGCCCGGGGAGGGCCCCAGGTTGCAGCAGGGGGAGCAGGGAGAAGGGTGAGGAGGTAGGAGCAGCCCAGAGGGACTGCCATGGACGGACCAAAATCCCCATCCCCAGCCCTTATGCCACTGGGAAGGAGCAAGGAGGTAGAGGAGCTGGTAAAGAAGGACTAGGGTTGAGACTGGAAAAAAGGCAGGGAGAGGAGTCAGGAATGAAAGACTGTAGCTGGCTCAGCGTTGGTTTTGTTTCTCAGCATCCTGCTTTACTTTTCAGCAAGTTATTTTTCCCCAAATCAAGTCTGTTCTGCCTGTGATGGTAACTGAGAAGTGATCTTGATCCAAACACTTTTTTGTCTTCTTTTATCCCCCTGTCCTGTTGAGGTGGGGGAGTAAGAGAGGGGCTGGCTGGAATCTAGAAGCTGGCCCACGTCAACCCCAAACACCCAGGTCCACCTTTGGGTGTGCATTCTCTGAATGAAGCTGGCCCACGTCAACCCCAAACACCCAGGTCCACCTTTGGGTGTGCATTCTCTGAATGAAGCTGAGCGATGCTGGAAGTCCTGTGGTTTTCCTGCCTCTCTTACTGCAAGTTCAGCTGTGATATCTCCCAATATTTACTGATCAAATTATCTTTATATTGCTCTATTTGGTCTAATAAGGCTGCAATTTCTCTCTTTTGTCACAAGTGCTTCCTGTTCTGCCTCTAACTGTTCCTTTAGCACTTAATCAGAACTGCCTCCTGTAGGTACACCAGGCCCTGTATCATCCAATTTAAACTGTAGAACGGACATCTGAGTCAGATTATTGTATTGTTGCTGTTGTCATCTTTCTTCATTTTATTTTAATTCTGTTTCCTCTTTCTTAATTTTTTGTACTTGTTTTTCCAATTAGTTTACAGTCTTTGAGACTTCAGTACCTCTGTTCTCCAGTTCTATCTGTGCCTCCAGTTTCTCTGTTTCTTTGTCACGAGCTGTAAATTCTTGATTGTTTTCCTCCTTTTCTAATAAAATCTTACTGCATTCATCCATCTTCTATTTTACTTCTGTTTGCAAAACTTTTACCTCGTATTGTCTAAGCATTCCAGAAATCTTTGATGTTACTCTAAGTTTTAACTGTTCTAGTTCCTTAATTTCTTGCATCCCATTAATTTTTCCTTCCTATATCTTACTTATCCATCAGTTGTCACTGGTTTTCAAGCTTTTTTTCAAGCACTTGAATTTGCTTGTTGAGATACATGGGCTCCACTAATAACTTAGTCAAGGCCTGATTACTATGCTGTTGTTCTTCATGCTATTTTCTCATTTGAGAAGACAAACTTAAATGGTCCTTTCCTGCCTGATAGTGAAGCTGTAATTTCTCCTTTGCTAAAAATTCCTCCTTCAGTCCTAGAAAGTATTTATAATGGGATCCAAGGTATTGTATTTTTTCTTTTGCCAGTTTGTGGCATTTCACNTGCTTAAATGCCTGCTCTTTTTCTTTTTTTTTTTTTTTTTTTTTTTTGTCATATGCAGTTGTACAGGATATGTTTGACTCGATGATCCTTACAGCTTCCTTCCAACATGAGATACTATATGATTCTGTGATTAGAACACAAACAATATTCTCCCCCCCAAAATACCCAGCAAGAGCAAATAAAGTTTCATTTCAGCAGAAAACACTGAAGCAATGGCTTTACGCTTCTGAGTTAAATTTCTGGGTTTTGTCTGATACCTTTCAGCTGGATCCAGATAGAGATGATGGGTGTCTGTTTTGAATTTCTCCTTGCTCTGGTATTGATCTGCCATCACTGGGCTCAGTTTTATGCAGCTCTACATTGCTCTTGGGAAAGTGAGTTGTGTGCTATTGCCAGATGCTTCAACCTGGCACCTGCTGATGCACCTCAGCAGAGTGGAGACCTGATGTGTTGGGTCAGTGATGTGAAGCAGGAATTGTAACACCAAAACACAATGGGGAGAAGAGGAAACAGTTAGTGTTAATTCATGGAATCATAGAATGGTTTGGGTTGGAAGGAACCTTGAAGATCAGCAAGTTCTAACCCCCCTGCCATGGGCAGAAACACCTCCCACCAGACCAGGTTGCTCAAAGCCCCATCCAGCCTGGCCTTGAACACCTCCAGGGATGGGGCAGCCACAGCTTCTCTGAGCAACTTATTCCAGTGTCTCACTGCCCTCACAGGAAATAATTTCTTCCAAATATCTAGTCTAAATCTACCCTTTTCTAGTTTGAAGCTGTTACCCCTCATCCTATTGCTACACTCCCTGATAAAGAGTCTTCATCTCTCTTGTAGACTCCCTTCAGATACTGAAAGGCTGCTAAAAGGTGTCCCTGGAGTCTTCACTTCTCCAGGCTGAACAACCCCAACTCTCTCAGCCTGTCCTCACAGGAGAGGTGCTTCAGCCTTTAGATCATCTTTGTGGCCCTCTGCTGGACTTGTTCCATCAGGTCCATGTCCTTCTTGCGCTGAAGACTCAAGAGCTAGATGCAGTAATTCCCTTTGGACTCCTGTAAATGTCAAGCCTTGGTGGAAGGCACTTTCCAATCACAGTGTGGTAATATCTCTCCTCTCCTTTCCTTGTTCTGTCAGCCCACCAGCAATGACTGAAACTAAGTCCAGTGACACCAGACCAGTACCAGAGGAAGGGTTGGCTGGGATTATGGACCAGGAGATCATCCTGAAATTATGAGAGATACAGGCATAGTTGTGTGACTAAGTGGGTCTTATACTGAGACCATGCAGCTTGACCTATTTTCCATCATAGGAAGTGTACGACATGTATGAAAGACACAGATGTTTGAACTGACCAATTTAGTGACAGCAGATTTTAGGGATCTGCTGGATGGACCAAATGCCATAACCTGTCCTGGGATCTTGAGTCACTGTGTGTCAGATCACACCATATCTCCACTTTACTTATGTCCCCAGACTTCCTTCTTTTGGAAAAATAGTTCAGGGTCAACGGCTAGAAGATACTTAGGTTTTGTATTCATTTGGGATTAGGCAATTGCCAGGCTGTGAAAGATGTGAAAATATTTCCTTGGTCTGCTGGGTTGGATGTACCTGGTACAGATTGAAACAATCTCTGTTTCAAGGTCACTTTGGCTTTCAATCTTCTGGAAGGTTTTAGAATCAAAGTGTGAAAAGATTTGTATACTTATAAAGCAGTGGCCTCTGAGAAGCTATTTCCTGGCTACCATTTTCTGTTGTTTCCTGGTTCCACTAATGAGATCCAAAACTTAACACAATTTAGTATAAATAATCACTTCTCCAAACCTGTTTATGCATTTCAGTCTGTAAACATTACAAAACCACTTCAAAACTCTCATGAGACACCGTATTAATCTTATTCTAGTAAAAAAGATGCAATGTACAAGTTTGAATTAAGAAAGAAAAAGAATGACCTTCAGAAATATATATCCTTGTACATCTATGAAATGACTGCTATAGAGTGCCTCTTGTTTGCACCCAGAGCAGTTAAGGCTGTCTTAACTCTCTGAGATTATCACAGTGTAAGATTTTTCAGGTGCTTCAGTTGGAAGAGCACAACATCTCTCGATCTCTAGCTGCTCGTGTAACGTAAGAGCAGATTGAGAAAGGTTACTACTTGACAGTGAGACTAAATTAAACTGTGTTTCCAAGGTTTCTCATTGCCTTTGAGGCAAGGATATAAGTGCTCATATCCTTATTGGGGTCTTAATTTTTCTGCCCTTTCCTTTTCCTGTCTCTCTTTTTGAACAATGAAGCATGTTTCTTTTATTTTACTTTGCTGTTCACCACTCTAATGCCTACTCCTCTTCACCCGTACAATGCTGTGCTCTCTGAAAGGAAAGTAAAGGGCCAATTGCTTTAAGAGTATGGCTATGGGACCAACTGAAAGGCACCATTGCTACCTTGCTGAGCATAAAGGGCCAGGAGCTCCTGAGGTCAGCATAAAAGGAGATGTAAAGGGTGCTGGTTGGTGTAATTGCCAGCTGCAGGGATACAAGGGCTGGAGCTTTTATGGCCTGTAGGATTGCAAGTTTCTGCAGAGAAGAGATGATCTGATGAAAGGCTACGAGAAGCTAGAAATACAAAAATGGTCAACGTTGTGGCTTACCTGGATCCAAATGAAAACCTTGCCTCAAAGGGCGGCAATTACACCAACCAGCACCCTTTACATCTCCTTTTATGCTGACCTCAGGAGCTCCTGCCCTGATTCACTAATGCATTGAAATATGGTAGGTCTCCTGTTAACACTAGTGCTCACTTGGTGAAAGATGTTTATATCTTTGCTACGTTGTACCCAGCACACTCAGATCCTGAAAGCTTCCAGCCCTAAACCCTGGAATTAAAACATCTGTCTTTGATCCTGGGACACGTTGAGCACCTTCCGAAGATGCCGAGAACCTTTGCAAACTGTTTGAGTGAGGATGAAAAACACTAAGTACCTCTCATGTTTGCACAACTGGACAGCATTTATTGTTAAAATAGGATTTTCTGTCAGAATAAAAAAAAAAAATTAAAAATTAGGATTCCCTCCTACTGCATACACAGCTCCCTTTGTCATGCTCCCTTGTTCCTGCATGCTACAGATTCCTTGTAGGTGAGAAATTTGAACTTGTCTGGCTCCTACGACAGCATTATTGAGCCAATCTTCTATGTGGAGGAACGATCAGAATTGAGCAGTCCCATCCGTCAGGGCTCCTGGTGGGAGCGATGTGGTTTGGTAGCATCAGTATAATCCAATGAATTGCTTCTCTCAAACTAGTCCTCTCTCCTTAACCTGGGCTTTACAATGCCATTGCCAGTCAATGTCAGGGGAAGATGAGCAGGCAGCAACCTGTAGGAGTAGATGAGAGCTGAGATGGTCTGGCATCAATCTGAGAGCAGGAAGCAAAGGGAAGGGTGAAGTCCAAAACATCAGTAACAGCCTGCTGCCTTGACTTGTCTCTCTGCTGCTTTTGACATAAATCCCTGGGGTATGGTTGGAATACTAAAGATACCATGATGGGTTATCTAAAGTTAAAACATTTTGTTCTCCTAAAATTAAATATTTATTCTGTTGATTTGAGTGCAATGCAATAATTAACAGACAGAAAAACACAAACCCAACCCTCTGCACCTTGCCTGATCATTAAATGAGCACTTAACATGTGAGAGCGTTCTTGGTGCTCCTAAGAAGAGGTCTGACCACCACAGTGTGAAGAGATTGAAAGGTGTCAGTAGCTCTGCCTCTTGAAGGGGGAGGCAAAGGCATGGCAATGTCACTCAACACACCCATTAATGGAACCAGGCTCCTGAGGGAGGCTTTAACGACAGTGTGCTGATGAGTCAGTAGAGGTCATCAGGGACTAATATGTGTCCATGCACAGGAAAACAAAGTTAATATTCAAATTTGCTATTTAATTTTAAAGATAAGTGATTCAGACAAGCATAGTGAAGGCTGTGATGGGAAATTCATTGCTACTAGAGTGACCCATGCAGTCTCACAAGAGAGAAGAGACTTGGAGCGGTGTGCAGTGCCAGCGTGAATAACATTGGTCCTGCAAATAAGAAGGATCCATGTCCTATAAATCATGTGGAAATTTACTGAGCTTCCCATAAAAGAAAATTGGCTTTTTCATTCCTACTTCTGTTAGGAGGTTGTTTCACAGTCTTACTCCTTTGCCAGCTACAACTTCTTATATCTAAATTGCATTTATTCACGGGCAGTTTCTACACTGTCGTTCTTGTGCCAATGTTGTACTTGCTTGTACCTCACTCTTCTTCCTTCCTGATGTTTTTTCCACCCGGTGTATTTATAGATGGAGAGGGGATCTCATTGCTCTGTGTTTTGCTGAGTTAAGTGTGCCAAGTTCCTTTAGTTCTTTTCTTAAAATCAGCTTGCTGTTTCCTGATCTTCCCTTTACAGTGCCTGTTCCACATTAACTGGTGATTTTCTGTGGTCTTCCTACTTCACTGATGTCTAAATAAGCTTTTCTGCACTGTTCTTGTCTTAAAAAAAAACCTCAAAAACCCCCAAACAAGCCACAAAACAGCTGTTTACTCAGAGAGGTACTACTTAGCCTACTTTTAATGAGTTAGACTTAGCCTAATTGTAGTAAAACAGGAATTGTATTATGAATTCTCATTTATTTCCTAATTGTTCTTTCCTTGAAACTCTACCATAAAGCCTTATGTATTTCTGTGACTACATTCGGGGACCCACAGTGATCTCCATTTCAGCCCCTTTGCAAAATGACTAGTTAGCTTCTGCTCATTACCATTCTGCACCTTCACTGATATCTTGGATTTGTTGTAAACTTGTATTACTGAGTGTCCAGTTCTTGTGCCACTTCTGCCAAGGTTCTCCAGCTTCATCTTCACAAAGCATGCTTGACCTCTTTTATTTTAGCATCTTGAATGTGATCTTTTTCAAAGCTTTGACCTTTCCCGTTAGCCTTCCTGTCTGTGCTCTTCATGAAACAGGTAAGCAGGGGGTCAAAAATGCTTGTTATTTTTAAAGGCAATTTCTCATGTATCATTGCAGTCAACCTCATATCAGACGGTCCTTTTTTGCACCTATGTGGTGGAGGACCACCTGTAAATTTTTTGGTGGTTTTTGTAATGTTTACCTCAGCCTGGTGTTCCAGGTTTAGCTGTAGTTTTTGACCTCCATGTCCTGTTCCTACTCTTTGGAGTTTTTCTGTTCGTGTGTCATATCATTTTGGAGAAGTTCATTCAGCTGGGCAGCAATAAAGCCCTTGTCTGTAGGATTTCTTCCCAAGCCTGAAATGCTCAGCTGCTTCTTATACAGAGAGGGAGAAGTCATATCTGTGCAATTGCCTCTATCTGGATGGCAGCCCACACTCAAGTCTCTGCTTTTGCTGTGTCCACACAGCAAACATCCCACTCAGGTGAGAACAGATCATGCAGACTCTAGGAGAGCTCAGGCTGTTAAACTGAGCCCTCTTTTGATTGGGTGGATTGGAAGAGGCTGGTGAGAACGACCAACCTACGAGGTCACTTCCTGACGGGAGTATTTAGAGCCAGCTGGGGATAGTTTGCTTCATTCTGAGGAAAACTAGAAACTCTGTGTGATCACGTTGAGCTATGGTTCATTGTGCTTCTCAGCACAATTTCTGCCATTTTTAGTTCAGACAGAACCTCACTATAACAAAATTGGTGGTTTTAGCATGGCAAAACCATTTTCCACGTACCATCCTCCTAGCAGGTACTGCGCACAGTATCCAGCCATACTGTAGTGTGGATTTTTGTAGAGGTACTGACAAAAAATATGCTTTATTTGTTATTTGCCTTCACATTAGCATGGTTCTGGTTTACATCTCGGTCTCATTACTTGTACTGGCACAGCCAAGAGGTGTGTAGGGAGGGTAGGGGAGTGGAGAAGCAGAGATATCTATCTACGTTCGCTGCTGAGGCAAACTTGTGGGACTATATCTTGCAGCCACCTGTATTTTGGTGAGGAAAACCCTCCTCACAATGCACTAGCTATTATGAAGTACAATCCAACTTCACAGTGTGGGAGCAGGAATCATCATTTCTATGCTTTTGTTTAGGCATAAAGTCACTGTTTGGCAATTCCTCCCTGCCTGCAAAGACTCAAAGGAAACTCGGAGGAGTAATGGATAATATTTGCTTGTCCTATGATTGATATGTGTCTTAATAATAGGAAAATAAACCCAGATAATGGGTTTTATTCAGTTTCCTGTATGGAGGTTGTTTATTTCAACTGGACAATGAGAAGCCTGATGAAACTCAGCTGAGGAAGTCTAGCTTTCTTTGGCCACCCAAGGTGAAGCTGATCTTTGCTTATATTCTGCTTGTGATATTTATAATCTCCTTTGGAGCTGTTGTTACTGTTTTGCCTGAAACTTGCATTGAAAAATGACTTGTTATCAAAGATTTTCAGGGAAACTTTTAAATTTTAAAAGGATAAACAGATTAATTTTGAACATTTCACTTTCTATTTAATTTTTAACTTAATCTTGGGGTTCAAGACTTTAGTAATTTCACTGCCCCGTGTGTTAATTTCCATGAATGTCACTGGGGCGTTGAGGAACGTTAGTGTGAGGTCCTTTACTTCACTGTTCTCTGCCATTAATCTAATTGACAGTGTCACTATCTTAAACTGCAAAGCCTTGCAATGCACACTTATACACAATTGCACAGTTCTTGAAACAATAGGATATTCAGAAACCTCTTGTGTATTCTGGGCATAGGACCATTTGCTAAAGTCTTTCTTTAGGGTGCATTTATCTAATTCCATGATGGTTTATACCAGAATTGCTTTATCACTGCGTTATCAAGGCCAGAACTTTTGGCATCAGGTGCCAAATAATCTGCGATAAATCATCTATTAGTAACTAATTAGTGTCATTCTTTTTATTAAGAATGAAAACCGTTTGGTTGTGTATAAAATGAGTGGCATTTTTGGCTGCGTTCTTACGTATTGCAGACCTTCCTGGGCTCCAGATTTTCTTCACTTCTGGACTTTTAACCTTAGAGTTTAACCTAAATCTGAGAGTTCCTTAGGGTTCTATGACTCTTCTATTCAGTTTTTGGTTTGAGGAGTTAAACTTGGAGGGTACACGGGACAATGGCTACTTATGACTTCTAGAATATCTGACATTCAAATGAATTTGCTAAAATTTCCCATTATTTTTAACTAGATACTTGTGTTTCTTTAGAATCTGAGCTTCTTCTGTTTTCTTTTCTGAAAACTAAAATGTAAATGTAGAGATTTCATCCCAAGATCTTGCCTAAAACAGATACCTAAAAATGTCAAAGGTTGTACTTGAATAATATCCAGGTTGACAGGATCTGTCAGTTGAACTTTGAGCTGTGACACAGCCATAACACTATTGCCTCTAGTGTCGGTGGTTTTTTTTCCTTCTTTGGGTGGATACTGTCAGAGCCCATTGATTTGTAGGGATCAAGCTCCTGGAACAGTTTGCACACCAGCTCTTCCTTCACTGGAGGTGGGTCTCTGTCAGCATCAGCCTGGATTTTTGTTCCCAGATTGGGAACAACCTGGATTTGTTTGTTTGTTTTTTGTGGGTTGGTTTGTGTGTGTATGTGTGTGTTAATCTTTATTTTTGTCTTTAGAGTCTCAGACAAAAATCAGACTAAAAATACCTGCAAGCACTTATGAGATATGAGAAATTTATAAACAAAAAGAAAAAAAAAAAAAAAAAAAAAGAGTAGGAAGGTAAATGCAGTGAAAAGGGGATTGACACCAACACAGTGTTCCAGTGGGTCAGTGGGAGATCTGTGAATGGGTGGAGGTATCCTGAGGTACCATGCAGTGGATCAGATACTGTACTGTACACTGCCTCTTACTCCTTCCTTCATGAAATTAATGATGAGGGAAGACTGAGATGAGTTTTACTCTCTCTGTTTAGACTAAGCTCATATCTATGCAAAATTTCTGAAGTAACCTGCACCATGTGTAACTTAAGCCAGTGAAATTGCTGATGTTTTATTTTTCTGTCTTCCTTGATCTAACATAGTGATGACCTATGGGATAGAAAATAACTAGGATGCAGCTGGTTTAGATGTGATTAATGCTAACACTCTGATGATATGGTAGCCTCAATATGGAACAGCAGAATGGTAATCACTGTGTATAAATTGGATTTTCTCAAGCTGCAACAGGGTAGGTTTAGGCTGAATATTAGGAAAGAATTTTTCCCAGAAGGAGTGGTCAGACATTGGAATAGGCTGCTCAGGGAGGTGGGTGAGTCCCCATCCCTGAATGCGTTTCAGAGTCGTTTAGATGTGGTGTTGGGGAATGTGGTGTAGGGGAGAACTTTGTAGAGTAGGGCAGGTGGTTGGAATTGATGATCCCAAGGGTTTCTTCCAACCGGAATGATTCTATGATTCTATGATTTTCCTAGATATGAGATTAATACATTTTCTTTCCACAGAAGTTTCCTCTTCCTTTATTTTGTATTAAATTTTTGTCACACCTTGTCTCATCTCACTGCCTTTTGTTATTAGATATGTCTCTTTTCCCTACAAGAAGCCAAGAGCTTTTCAAAATCTTTCCTCATTACTCACACATCAGGCCAGCATATCTCCTCCACCTACCGTAAAATAAAAGGGGCCTAATTAAAATCAGTATAAACTCGCTTTAATTAAAACTGCAAAGCAGAAGAAAAGGCTCAGTATTTGAGACTTCCACACTTCTATTCAAGTGTGGATGTGTTTGTGCAGATTTTTAGGTTGAATCAAGTAGTCACCTATATAACAGCACATAATTTTTAATTCTATCTCCCCAGGTATTACCAGATAAGAGCTGGACTGAAGATCCCGTCTAGGATTCCCCACAGGGTGTTTTCTACAATTGCAGGACAGACAGGTAAGCAGCGGGGGTATGAGGTGGGGTGGGATGGAGGAAGAAATACGGTGTATGTGAGGAACCCGCAAAGTAAGGTCATGAATTTCAAAGTATGAGCTTGGAATTGGATGCAAACATGAATCCCATATGATCAGCAGCTGTCCAGCTCCCTGCTCTGGCATGGGTTCTTACTGCATTGGACTTGAGTTTTGGTGCTTGTTTCCATTTCCCTTTTCATCTCTGGATATGTGCAAGAAGGCTGGTTTCAAACTGGGTCATGCTTGGAGGAGGTGGGTGAAGAGCAGCCCTTGCCATCATGTGAAAAGAGCAGAAGGATGAAAGTCTGCTGAGATGGACAGACTTGGTCCCAGAGAGCACTAAGCAATCTCAATGTTGCTTTTTCTTTCTTCCTTTCCTTTCCTTTCCTTTCCCTTTCCCTTTCCCTTTCCCATTTCCCATTTCCCATTTCCCTTTCCCATTTCCCTTTCCGCCTTTGTAAAACCTCAGGACCTTCATGAATTGCTAGGACTGGAAAAAAAGGGAAAACAAACTGTTGTACTGGGGAAAAGCTGTGCACATAAAGAGAATTCTTTACAACCTGCCCTAAACCTCTGGTTAACATGGAGTACTGTCATGTGGTACTGCAGAGGTGGGAGCATCTGAGTTAGTGCTGTCATGAGTGTTGAAAGAAACCTGACCAAGTCCACACCCAAGTTCAGACTGGAGGAAGCTGGTTCAGGCTGGATGCAAGGTCCTTCACATAAGGATATTCACTAGCAGAACAATGTTCTACCACAGGATTATTGCATAGCTTTCTCTGCTAGTTGTTCTCCAGGTGTGTTTTCATAATTGGGACATTTCCGGACAGACATCACAGTCTGTCACATCTATTCATTTATGGCAATAATTACCAGCATAGATCTTGTAACTTCTTGCAGAATTTAAATTGCACTTTTCCTCTTGGGAGTTCATGTCAGAAAAACAGAGGAAATTCTTACCAACTTATCTGCAAGCAGCCTCTTTTATATATTTAAAGTGATAATAATAAAAATACTTTTTATTACTTACTATTTAAAGTTATTTCTGGATGAAAATTGTTTCAGTGTTGATGGCAACTTGTAAAGAACAACTTAGAGTACAATTTTGACTCAGTGTTGTGGATAGAGGAAGGAAAAATGTGCATGCAAAATTACTGAGTTCCTGAGCTTTGAGATCATGTTTTGGTTTGTTTACTTTTTCCATTTCAAATATTCCAGTTTAACATTATTTGGTGGGTTAAAGATCCTCTTTCAGTAAAAATGCTTTTTCCAATTTGGAATTTTGGTTCAATTACATAGATGTACGAAACCACAAAATTGTTCTACAAATTACATTTTTATAAATGCAAGGGGTTATACAAAAAAATGAAGAAATCACCTCAATAAAATTTCACAAACTCAAATTCTGAGTCAGGAAATTGATTTGGGAAACAAACAAATAAGCACACAAACAAATAAACCAAATCCAGGTTTGGCAAACTTTGTAGTCCCCAAGGAAGAAAGAAAACTTTTTTTATATCGAGTTTGAGTGTAATTCACCCTTGGTGTATCCAAAATTCCCTCAAGTACCTTTGCTTTCTGGAAGTGTTGTCAATTGCCATTAGTTTCTGGCATAGGCCATCTTGATCTAATGAAATGCTCTCAGTATGAAGATATCTGGAATTTATTTTCTAAGAGCAAAACACCCTCAACGACAAACGACAAACAACAAACCCCACTATTCTTATTCTTCATTAGGCTGGAGATGACTATGTTCTTTAAGGAAGAAGCTCAACTATTTTCTCTATTTATTTTTTATTCAGTCTTCTTTCACGTCTGGTCAAAACAATCCCTGTAAAAGCACTGGCAAGAGAGAGGCAAGTCTGGCATTGTGGTTACAGGATTAGCAGCTGACTTCCATAGTGCTAATGCAATCCAGACTGGACTCTAATAGCTTTATAGGGCTAACATCAAGATGAGGGGGGGATATTTAAACTGTTAAGGATTTAAACAGTTTTTCCTTGGCTATCTTCACAAGTACTTCTTAATTGATTTCATTTGCGTGCAAGAGAGCATCATTTAACAGGATTGGACTTAAAGGCAAATAGGCTGTAATGTTCTTTTTGTTCTCATGGCACTGATCTCTCTTGGTATTCCAGCAGCTGGAATAGGAGTAACTAAATGGCTGTGTCCGTTTCAATAAGACACTCCTTTTAAAATCGTATTACAAAAAAAAATAGGGTGTTTTTATAAAATAGCGAATAAACTCCTACCTCACCGAAAAGTATTAATATAAAATAGCTGGGATTCATGACTTTGGTTTAAAGGTTTAAAATTTTTAATTTTTTTCCTTATCAGGTTCACAGCATCTATGAGAACTGAGAATATGCTTTGAAAATAATTATGTAAATCTATACAGTAAAATCTGTAAATATACAAAGTAATAAAAATATCTAAAACATGTAAATATATAACAGAATTAAGCAGTGCTGCTTCTCTTTCAGTGCTTGTGGCCTTGTAGTTTTATTAAATTTTGCAGGATTTATAATAAAACCAGGGGAACTTACATCATTAGCGATATTAGCTTCCCACTAGATGTTTTCAGCAACAGAGGCAAAAAATAAGTAGCTTGTCAGGAATTCAGCAGAGGGGAAGCTAAAGCCTGTATTTGGAATTCCCTTGGTGGGGAATTTGAACAGCAAGGACTCCATCCACGGTGCCTTGGTGGCCTTCTACATGATCCAGGTGCTGACCACATCCTGTTTGCATTGTGGGAAGAGAATGGGCTTTGTGTCTCAATCAGAACTCCTGTGGTTTGGTCCCTTAGGTCATCAAGGTTGCACATTAGCTTGTATTGAGCTGGACTGCATGAACATAAATATGCTATGTGGCATATATACATGCACAGACATATGTATATATATTGAAATTCATAAATTTATAAAAAAATTATACATTTATAAAAAGATATAAGTTTCATTCATAGTTATAAGCACTTTTAGCAAAGTGGGTTTCCCTAAAGACAAGAGGATGCTGGTGGCTGGTAACTTTTCAGCAATGAAAAAGGGAACAAGGCTTGTCACACACAGGTTTTTAACCGCTCTCATGCAGGTTTTCAAACCCCGTGAAATTTAGTTTCCTGTCTTTGTATAGATACCATGACTGATGCAGTCTGGTTGGGGCTTACAAAGAACAAATCATACTCTCCACTTGTTCTTGTGCACCTCATAACAGCACATACTTCATTGGCCTCCTCGTGACTTCTGCAGGGCTTAGCTAATGCAGACATATCTTAAAGCTAAACTCTAGAAAAACCTTTCTGAGCAGATTTATGGGGGTTTTGCCTCTCATACTTTCATGCAGCATGGCTTGTTAAAGTTGCTGTGTGGTGGGGTCCACCTGCAGCACACAGTGAGCTCAATCTGCACGACTCAAGAGGGAACAGCCAAAGGAACCAGGAAAGTGAATATACCTTCTCACAGTAGCACAATGGTATAATTAGCTCCTTGGCTCAGTTGTTTTATGATCCACTAAGTGTCTTCCATAAGATTTTAGGCTAGTGCATAAATTTTGGGACAAAAATTCATTTAAGTTATGAATATGCAGTTATTCAGTGATTTCCAGTTTAGGCATACAAGAGGAAAGACTGAAAGAACTCAATTTTTTTTTTTTTATTTTAAAGTTTACCTATAAGCACACAAGATCATTGGTGAAAGCACTGGGAGAAATAATACTGGGCAGAAAAAAAGATTAGCTCTTTTATCTTGATTTCCTGCACCACCTGAAAGAGTGGAGAAAGGTAGATACCAGAAAAACAGTAGAGGCTTACTTAAGGATCTTAAGGATCTTAATCTTGAGGATTACTTAAGGAACATGGTGTGCATGAGGTAAATCTTAGCAGTGTTATTGCCTACAAAGAATATGAGGGTGAATTACATTGTTGAAGATGCCATCTAAGCCAAATCTCATGAAAAAAGTATCCATTTCAATTTCCTGTGCAGTGTTTTGCAGTAGTGTACACACCACCTGGATGCATTACTGTTTGGAGAAAGTATTATTTCTTTATTAGTAAAAGTTGCAGGGTTTTTTTTATAAATTCTGTTTTTAGACCCACTATATGTACAGCAACCATGGGCAGCTTGTCTGGCTGTTTACTTTACAGGCTAAGGACATTTTTTTTGATAGGTGAACATTAAGAAATAAAATATTTTGCATGGCATATAACTAAAGACATTACCTAAGACTTTGATTTGTACCCAGATTTCCTTTGTTTCTCCTATCCAGAAGTACCACATCACCAATTTTCCAAAATTTTCAAATAGATAAATATTTTTTGAAAAGTCAGCCTGAAAATCTAACCACAAGTAATAGAAAGTTTTTAAGGAAAAATATTACTTGTCAGGCTAATCTTTATTAGATTGTAACAGTGTTCCACCTAATTTTAGTCTGCTAAATTGGGCTATTGTCTAAGAGTGTTGAAAGCCAAAGACAGACAAGTAATGTGTTTCTTTCTTCATCTGTCTCATATAAGGCAGGAGAGTGAAGATGCAGTATTGTTCCAAAGAAGTTAAGAAAATTAGCTGTCACTGCCATTGCACATTAACTGTTTTGATTGGTGATGTAGAGATGTTTCATGTACACACAGTTCTGATGCTTTCTCATAAAATGGAGAATCTGATGTTAGGTGACAGGAAAAGATTAGCGTGATTTAAATTGTGATGTGCAAAAAAGAGGGTAGGAGAGAACATCAGAAAGTGAAGAACATTGCTGTAACCTGCATCTGCTTTGTGCTGTGCAAGTTCATTATCACCCACATGCCTTTTACGGTAAATTAAATGTTGACCTGTGACTGCCTTACACCTAATACTTAATTTGAAGGGTCATTTATGTTTCTGATGTGCTCCTTAACTAACTGTTTGTGCCTGGTTTTAATAAACAATTAGTGATCCTAATCTCTTCATTAGTATTTGGATATCTCAAGTACTGTTCCTCGTAAAGGAATTCTACTTTCATTATTAAAGAAAAACATTTTCTTGTCAATGGCTTCTTAATGCAGTCAAAACAAGCATGTGCAGTTAGTTGCTCATTAGAGCAAGAAGAAACAGCACCGTGACTTTTGCAATTGCAGTCATTACTTTCAATAACTTTTTGAAAGGTAATTTCTGCCTCCATTAAGTGAGGATAAGCTTAACGTTTTTGAAGCATGAGAAAAGGGAGGGCAGATTCATGTTTTAGCAAACACATGGTTTTATTTTTGAAAACTTATTAATCTGAATATAATTATGCAGTTTATATGTAAAATAAAGTATATCTGACAAATACAAATTATATATAGAGGGGGCTGTACTGTGAGAGAAGTTATTTTGGGGATGAGCTGTCTTAGAAAACCTCATTATCTGTGAGATCATAATAGATGAGACATTTTATGAGTTATTAAGCCACAATATAAACAGAACTGATTCCATGATCTTCCAAGAGATACAAAAGAGAAAAAAGATGAAAAGAATGAAACCAAAGTTATCCCAGGCTAACATGCTACTTCTGTAGGCATGTCTCAATCCTTCTCCAGTCGAGGCCTTTCATAAATGGCTCAAAGATGGAAGCAGAAAAGATGTACTTGTTGCTGGGAGATTTTCTCTTGCAGACCCTAGGGTTTCCAGAACAGCCTCCTTTCCTCCCTCCAGAAGCTGGGGCAGATCACACAGCTAGCAGTGGGGCAGGCCACAGTCTTGAAGATGCTGAAGAGCATCCCACTGCAAAACAGGGACCTGGCCAGTGGAGAAAGCCAGAAGAAGGAAGGGTCTGTAAATATCAGGATGTGCCACAAGTCTCTTCCTTTAGAGAGTGAGTCTGAGACACAAAATTTCATCATCAGTGGCCACCTGAAAGTATTGTAGAAACAAAATCCAGTTGTTCAGATACAGAGATCCAACACAATATTTCTGCTTCTTGGGGCCAGGAGTGAGCTTCACCTCTGTGGTGAAATAGGCAATACAGCTTTTTCAGACCTGCCTCTCTGATGTGAACTGGACTTTCACAGAACTTTCTTTTCCACATTTATTTACACATCTCTTATTTCCCCACATCCTTACTGCCTTCAGTCCACTGTAATGTTCAATCTTTCAAGTCCTTTAAAATCCACCACTGCTGTAAATATTGAATAGTCTTTTACAATAAATCTGTAGGTAAATTGCATGCAGACAATTATTTCCTCCCACTTTCCGTTAATGAAAAACTATGTGGTGTCATATTGTGATGTCCTGTACTTTACATGGGGGATTTTCTCATCTGAACTAATATTTGGAATAAATACATGGAGTGACAGCTACACAGGTAGGTAACACAATTAATGAGTATTTGCTCACAATACCTTACAAGTTTCCAAAGCACAGAATTATTTTCAGAAGTGAATTCTCGGACTGAACAAGGCTCTTCTGGGACTGGCAATGAGTTTTGAAACAGAAATGAAACATTAAGAAAAGCATAGATTCTGTTAGTTTTAACAAAACATGTTCCCATCAAAGAAAGAAAAGACAAAACTTTCTGCTGATGCTAAGTGGGTCAGTTATTCCATCATCTCACATTTCAGCATGTCTGAGAAATGAACCTTGGTTTATAGAGCAGTACAGTGATAAGAGTCTGCTTTTATGGTAGGCTCTTTCATACAAGGAAATTAATAGAACTTCTTGTTTTTTATCATCATCGAATCTATGTATGTGTAGAGAGGCAGTTTTATGTAATTCTTTCCATAAGGCTAATTCAAAATGTCAAAAGGCAAGGTTAAGATAAAGGATTCATCTCATAAATGTGCAGCTTTAATCAAAAGTCACACTGAGGGAGAAAACATTCTGAACTTTTTGATCAAGTAATTTAAAAATAATGGTTTCTCCTTTAGAAATTATTTATCCTAAATATAAAATCTGCATTTATTCCAAATTTAAATATGCCAAACATAATATTTCAAAACTAAAACAAGTCTCTTCAAACATTTAAATAGGAAAATGATGAGGCATTGAAAGATTTTGTGCCTGGAAAATGTTGTCTTTGCACTTTCAAAGTAGACTTATTTTAGCTCAGTTGTAAAAATGGAGAGTCTGCACAAGTGTTCTTCTGCTAAAGAGTGCATATTTTCAGACTTCAGCAATTGAGTTTTCAAGCCTCCTAAAGAGCAGATGTGCAAGTCAGTACATGCAGATAAATACAGCACATTCAACCCTGATTTGTTGCCTTTAGAACCTAAATTTGTAGAAGTCACTGGTTGGTTATATTGCTTTAGGTTTTTGGATTTGTATTTTTGGTTGGTTGGTTAGTTTTTGGTTTTGTTTTGGGTTATTTGTTTGGGTTTATTTGTTGTTGGTTTTGTTTTTGTTTGGTTTTGTTAATACATCCTGAGACACTTAAGTTGCAGTAGAAAATTACTTCTGAAACCGAGCTATCAGAGTGTGCTAATTAAATGAACTATCACAGCTTAAAATCAGGAATAAAATCTAAGATTTTCTTTTCACTGATTGCGAGAAAGGTGAAGTGGCTTTAAAAAATGTATAGTGTGCAACAAATCATGAAAATCTTGACAGTTGACTGTCACAAACTAGCACATAGCAATTTTAAATAGCTCACAGGAGAAAAATGTACCTGGAATTTTATGCAGGAGACAACCCTGTTTTACCAACAAAGCTCCTTCCAATCTGTCATCAGCGCCAAAACCAGAATGGGTTTGCCTTACTACTTCATGGGAGCTATAAATTCCTCTGGGCTCCAAGTGCCTGAAAAGATGGTACAGCAGTTAGTGTTCAGATTGAATAGCAAGTATATTGTCTTTCTACAGATATAGCAGATAAAACTGAAAGTTTGTCCTGCATCTCTTGAATTCAGTGTGAACTTAGGGCAGTATCATGTTCAACTGACAGCTGTAATAACCTCATATTCCCTCTAGGTAAGATATATCAGAAGGAATACAACACACTGAATAGAGCTCTTTAAAAATATGAGAAAAAAATCTGCAGAAGATGCTGCTGTGCTGGATTTATGTTGGCCAAGAAATAACCAATTTTTGCAACTGAAGTTAATGTTTTCTGCAGTTTGTAGATAGTTCGGCCCCTAAAAGAAGGGGCATAGACTTGTCTGTAGGCATGTGTTAGAGGCGTTCCCCAGTAAGGAGCTTGTTTGGCATGATTAGAATCTGGATCACTTCAGCCTCTTCATAACTTTTACCTTCAGATTTAGCAAGCAATTCTGAGTCAAAGATTTTGCTACCTAACCGAGGTGATAAATATGAAGTCTCACCAGTCATCTGAGCTGAAAGACTTTGGGGTCTTAGTAGGAACTACATGACCGTAATTTCAGGAAGGTGCAACTGTGTTTTTCTGTGGGGACTACAAGTATTTCTAAGCCTTTTTTAAAAGTACTTATGGATGGTGGATTATGTCCCAGTGTTCTGCTTGGCAAATAGCAGATAGGCAAATGGCAATAGATGTGCCATAGGGAGTGATGGTTTCTTGAGAGTCTAGGTCATCAGGCTGTCCTGAGGACATAGAAAAAGCCAAAAATTAGGATTTGATTATCCTGAGATCTATAGATGACAGTTGCCGTATAAGAAGTAGGCATTCATCAGTTAAATCATATATATATATATACTCTTGTTACAGATAATAGTGTTTCTTCCCTGGGGAAGGTATTTTACGTGATTCATATATAAGCTTCCTAGCAAACCTTATTTCACTAAGTTTTCTATTCTAGCAGGAAATAATTGTGTTGTAATGATGTGTTCAGTTGTATTCTAAGGGCAGGACATCAATCGTCTAACCTGAGTTATGGCTGTGAGATAGAAGACGACCTGGGAACCTGTGACTAAGAGTAAAAATCTCCTTATTCAACTGCTGATACCTGTGCTGTGAGTGTCACCACCTAAGCTAATCAAACAGTCTCCCTTTATAGTCAGAGAAAAAGGTAATTTGAGGGAGTAATTTAACATATCTATTTTAAGCTGAGTTGAATCACACCTATTTCTGTCCATTTAATATAGAAGAAGTTGCAGGAACTTCTGCAGAGACATTTTCATTGTGTTAGTAAAAGACCTGGCACAAAAAAGCTCTGATTGCAGTTTGTGCCTTTATGTGTGTATGCAAATTAGACAAGTAATAATAAAAAGTAGGAAAGGTGACACAGTCACCAGAGAGAGAAAATGGTACCCTTTTTTTTTTTTCCTAGCAAAAAATCAAAGGTGATATCTTGATTTGAGATTTCACATAATGCTCAGGGTAAAAAAGTAAGAGCATGGAGAAGACTCCAGTGCGAGACCAGTTTTCTTGTTTTCTTTGTACATTGTTCTGCCCCTTGCAGAAAAAAAAAAAACAAACCCAAAACAAACCAACCCAAAAACCAAAAAACAAACAAATCCCAAACGAACAAACGAAAAAAGAACCCCCACCCACCTAAAACCAAAACTAAATGATCGAAAAATGAATTCATATTTTCCTTCCTGAATGGCACAGCGATTTATTCATTGAGAATGAAATTGTGGAAGTAGTGTAGTTTGTTTATTTCTGTTTTGTAAGACTAATTCAATGATTCTATTTTGACCATAAATTTCATAGATCAACAAAGAATACACTGGCAAATATAAGGCAGGCTTGAATTTCGATGAACCAGGAAGTGAATTTGAGGTTCAGTAAAGCATTCTCTGCAATTGAGAGTGCTCTAGGGCATTATGCTGTGGTCAGTAGCTCTAAAGCTTAACATTAAGTATTAGATGTGATCATAAATTAGAAAAATGAGGTAATTTTCTGTGCATTCAAGTGTATACATAAACCTTTCAGAAGCGTTTGCTTAATTTACTATTCCAGCCAAGGAATGCTGCTTGCTTTAATTTCCCGTCGATAACACTGACAGGGACTACTCTGAAAAATCTTGAGGCCTGCAGATTAAAACAGGGAGCACAGACAGCAGAACAAACTGTGTGTCCTTGTCTCTCTCTTATCTGTAACATGATGGTACTGCTTCAAAGATGCAAATATATATATATATACACATATATATAACTTATCAGCTTTCAAAAAATGTGAGATAAACAACAGGAATCCAAATAACTAGAGAGATACACATTCTAGCAGGTGATTAAAAATCTTCCATCAGCAGGAAAACTATGCCTCATGTATGATAATGATGTCACCATGAGAGGGAAAAGTTTCAGGGGATTTGTTCATTGATTCTTTTATGTTTGGAAAGGACATACCCTCTGATACCCTCTGAACCTAAGCCATAGAACTTCAGTCAGTGGTGAGTTTTGGTGGCATATCTTTGTAGAAGGACGTTCAATGCTGATTTTTAAGAAAGATGGGTGTGATTTTATTTATTATTTTATTTCCACTAGGGAGAAAGGATTGGTCTGCCTTCTGTGGATAATTTTTTATACTAGAAACAAATATAACACCCATTGCCTTTCTAGCAGCTATAATCAGAGAGATTTGATGTCTCCTTCTCGTGTGATTTTAGTTAATCTTCATCTTCTTCGTGTTCTCCTTATTACTGAAAGAAGCTGAAAAAAACAGATACAGTCTGTTGGATTGGGCTTTGATCAACCTAATCTAGTGACAGGTGTCGTTGTCCATGGCAAGGGGAACTAGGTGAACTTTGAATATCTCAAACTGTTCTCCAATTGTGTGATTCTAAGTATGAACTGTCATGACCAGCATGAACAAAGAGTATGTGTTTGAATGCAGTAATTTCAATTTTCTTTTTACAGTTACCTTTTATACCCATTAAGTGTGAGAAGAAATGAGTAAATAAATTGATTCAGTTAAGCATAAACACTTTTGCTGGACTGAAATCGCCCTTTAATTGCTTCCATTTCACTTTGATGTTTAAGTTGCACAGATGGAATGTGTTTGATGGTATAAAACCCTGCCTAGAGTCAAATCAGTTTCTCACTGATGATGTATGTATTTTCCTTAAAGAAAGACCTCATTGTGTAGGTGCTCTAATATCTTTCAATCTCACATCTGTAGCGGGACCTTTGAGACATGATGTAGGCAAGCTGTCCAGCAATGCCTAGCAACCTGCTGATGATTCACTGATCCATCCTGGCACCGGGCCATATGTCCCAGTGGGAAAAAACCCAGTCTTGCTTTAAACATTGCTTGGCAGCATCTGTTTGTGTGGAGAGCGAATCTGTTTTGAACAGCAGCCCTGCATTTGCTGCCTACGAGGCCTGATCTTGCTCTCTTTACTGTGAGGGTGGTGAGACACAGGTTTCCCAGAGAAGTTGTAGATGCCCCATCCTTGGAAGTGTTCAAGACCAGGCTGGATGGGGCTTTGAACGACCTGTCAATGTCAGGAGGGTTGGAAATTGATGATCTTTAAGGCCCCTTCCAACCCTAACCATTCTATGAATTTATGATTTCTGCTAAAAAAACATGAGAGGGAGTCATTAGGAATTCAAGGAATTCAAGGAAGCTCCAATAAACTGAAGAAGAAGACAAAGGAACAACGAAAATGAGACCTTGAGTTTGTATAACATATATAACATTCTGAGGAGTAGGAGAACAATTCAAGCCTTCTATGCCCAGAGAAGTTGTGGATGTCCCATCCCTGGAGGTGGTCAAGGCCAGGCTGGATGAGGCTTTGAGCAGCCTGGTCTAGTGGGAGGTGTCCCTTCCAAGGACAGGGGTCTTGGAACTGGATAATTAACCCTTTCAACCTGAACCATTCTATGATTCTTCTTCCTTCTTTAGAGTTGCATGCCCTGCTGGTGTGATACCATAGAATGTGCATGTTGTGCTGGAGCTCAATACTTCCTTTCCTACAGATTTCTGCAGGGAGAAGTAATGCTGTATGTATGTTTATACATTTACTTAAATACCCTTTTTGTCTTGGATTTCATGCAAAACTTTCATACCTTTACCGAGATTACAAGTGATGTGTAACTTGAACAAGGAACAATTTGCATTGTCTTTGCACCTGTGCGAATGATTAGGAAGCACTTGAAGCAGGATGATGGCTCAAACAGGTGCAAGCCATGTGAGAAAAAACAAAAACAAAAAAAACCCAAACAAGACAAAACCAACACTTTTTTTTTTTTGGTGTGTTTTCTTCTTTTCTGTATCTAGAGTCATGTTAATTTGGGTAATCTTTCATGTTCCATGAACAATTAATTTCCTCCAGACTATGCGGAGCCTCTGAGTATGGCCTGATCTGTCAAAAGCACAGTTTCTTTGGGAGCTGCTGTACAATTCTGTGTAGCAAAATGCTGGTTTTTGACTTGATGCTTGAAAACAATCAAGTTGGCTTAAGTAGATCCTGCTCGTTTATCAGCCAGGTACCTGCTTAGAGGTTTGATACATTAAGGATAAATGTTAGGAAAACTGTGTTCTCTGCATACAGTTCTGAGCTTCCCAATTCAAATGATAGGGAACTACTGGAGACAGCCCAGTGTAGGGCAACAAAGTTGATTAAGGAACTGGAGCATCTCCTTATGAGGAAAGGCTGAGAGAGCTGGGACTCTAGTCTGGAGAAGTGGAAAGACCTTATTACTGAGAAAAGACCTTATTAATGCTTACAGGTGTCTGAGAGGTGGGTTGAAGGAGGATGGAGCTGGAGTCTTTTCAGTGGTTCCCAGTGACAGGATGAAGGGCAATGGGCACAAGCTGGAACATAGGAAGTTCCATTCAAAGATGAGAAGAAACTTCTTTCCAGTTAGGGTGACAGAACACAAGAACTGGCTGCCCAGGGAGATTGTGGAATCCCCTTCTCTGGAGATTTTCAAGACCCACCTGAATGCAGTCCTGATTAACATGCCCATGGCAATTCTGCTTCATCAGGGGAGTTGGACTGGATGATCTCTAGAGGTCCCTTCCAACTCTGACAATTCTGTGACAACCTTTCTTTTAAATTATGTAGCTGGAGGCATAAAAATGCATGGTGTAATAGCATGCATTATCTAGGAACTAAGGAAGTTCAAAATGACAGACTTAGCTTTTACAGACAGTTGGCAAAAGTCCATCTTCTATTGCAGCTACCGTGTAACTTAGTCATCCCTGACATACATGTAGGGGAAGTTATAATGCATATTAAAAATTTGCTACCGCAACACCCTCCATTGGTAAGATCATAAACTCCCTGAAATTGCACTGTGTCCATTTAAATGTGCCTCTGAGGATGCTGTGTAAAGTGGGTAAGTCAGTAGTCGACTCCCTGCATCTTTCTGTGTCAGAGCAGAGAGTGATAAAGTCAGTCTCTAGCCACTATGGGACATAATTTTTCAGTCTAGTATTACAGACTATAGCTTTGAGAGATCTGTGTCACGAGGGTATTTTATAAATTCTGTGAATAATGTTTGAGGAGCAAAAGAAAATACATTATTAATAAAAGCATTTAACTGAGGGGTGGTAGTCCACCTTCTGTTTTGTGTTTTCAAAGAAATGATACTGCACATTTCCTAGTAGGCATTAGATGTCAGTAAGAAAAGCTGATATTTAAACAAAGAAAAAAAAACAAAACAAAACAAACACCACAACAAAAGTAAATCAGGGTAAAAACCTCTAGGAAATAAACACTGTATCCCTCCTGAATAAAGAATAAAGCTTGCTTGTGTTAGAAGAAACTCACAGAATTACAGAATGCTATGGGGTTGGAAGGGACCTCTGGAGATGAAATTGTGTTATTCATATTTAGTTCAGAGAAATATACTTCAGCATTTGTTGCTTTTACAGAAGAAACTTACTTTAAAGTATAACATAGAGAAGATCCTTGTGTTATTTACATTTCTCCTGGTTAAGCAAATAAATAACACAAAAATAAAACTATGGTACCTATGGATAGTAGCCAAAGTATATGTCCAATACCCCACATCCAATGTACTCACTCAAGACAGTGAATATCAGAAAGAAAACCTCAGGATGGAGCTTAACAGAAATAAAACCCCTGAGAGTTTGATGCACTGAGACATGTTGCGTTTATACATGTGCCTGTGTGGCACATGATATCTGGAGGTTTTGAGGACCTAGGAGGATTTACTAGTCCTTAATTCCTGTGATTGCTGGGCTCTTTTACCTCTATCTGATCTTAAGCAATCAGCCTCCCTCTGTTTTAGTTTCCCCATATGTGTAATGGGGTTAATTGGACCTGTATCATAAGGGTATTGTAAAACTTAATTACTTAATATAAAGAAGTTTGATATTTTTGCATAAGTGACAGTGTAGGAGAGAAGAGAATTATTTATGGTCTTGAAAGTTTTTATGGTCGGTTCACGTTTTAGAGAGTAATACAGTGTATACAAAGAGTGAAATGTTTGACCTAGTATTTTCTACCACGCACTGCATAATGAGTTGCAATAATAACAGTAATCTGGGAGTCTGCTAATGCAATTAAAACCACTGACTTTTCTTCTAAGTGGGAGGTTTTTGAATATGGCTTATGTCCTAAATGGAAGTATGCTGCAATATCATCATAGCTGCTATACCACGTCTAAAATTAGGAGAATAATTCTGCTCATGACAATATTTCTCCCCCACCTCTACACTTTAACCTGCCAGAAATAACTAATGTGCATGTGGAAAATCTGCAGCAGTGGATCAGCTTCTGCTTTTCTGAATCCGAATACAGCCAGTGGCTCTGTAGTGTCACCAGACCCATTATCCTTCATGGTGAGAAACAAGGGTTAGCTTGATGGAAGGTGTCAGCCCTAAGCATTCCAGCGTAGGGGCATTGTAAGGGAGTGGAGGTGTGCCTAGGACCTGTTCTTTTATTATGTATGAAGGAAAATATAAAACTACTTTTATATGCTCATCAAAACTCTTGTTGATTCACCTGAACTCCAACATGGGAGACTCCTCTCAGTCTCTGGTGCCTTGAAATGTCTGTTGTGTGATGGACACCTCTGGCACGAAGTCCAGGAGCTGAATCACATCCTGAGCTCAGAGCTGAATGCAAAGCTTCCTTGGAGCTCGGGCTGCCACCCCGTCACAGGAGACCGCACTACTTCACTTTCTCCATGACCCTCTGTGCCCATCAAAGCTTGGAGCTGAAGGGATACTGTGGATGCACAATTTGATGTGACTAAGACACAAAGATCAGTTGTGTGTATGGTTAAGGCCTGTGCAGAGGGAAGGAGATTTAAGCCCCAAATAGCAAAAATTACTTTCTCCATCAGCTTAGCTTCATCCCTTCTGTGCAGTGAATAGCATAATATATGCAGCTGCTGTCTGAGTGGAAATTTTCGTTTTAACACCTTCTTCACCTTAGGGCAGATGACATCTTCCTGTTTCCTCTGCAATGTTCTTTCACTTTCTGGGAAACTTAAGCTTAATGCCTGTTGTGTATGGAGGAAGATGAATATTTATGCCCTCAGAAGCAACAGAGCAAACCAATTAAAAATGGGGGGGAAAGAGCTATTTAATTTTAAACAACTAAGATACATTGATTAATGATTTTTGGTATTTGGTTATTAACAGCTACTAGCTCTTGGCACTTCTGCGTAGCACTTTCCATCTGCACTCTTCAACATGTCCTATTACTATGAATTTTACACAGCTTTAAGGCCAAGTTCTTGTGAGGTAAAGACCATATTGAAGATCTGTAGTCTAGCTTTGACTGGGTGCCTTCTGTGGCCTAATACAACACCTTCTCTAAACTACCTTAACCCCCTGAGAGCAGTGCACTTGTGCTGAATGTTTCTTCATCAGCACATTGTACATGGTTCATTCCACCTCTTGCTCAGATAGAAGTTTATCGGCTGTCATCTTAGCTGTATTTACACCATGCTCTGTTGTGCAGTTGTTGGTACCATGCCAAGTTTTTCATTGTAATTGTCACCAAAAAAAAAAGCCATCCAAAGCCCCACACAGACGCAGGCCAAAAAATTTGTGTTTTGTCTGCAAGCTATCCCAGAAGCTGGAAAACAGTGTAACTGGAGGTCAAGTTTTATTCATGGAGATAATGGAAAGTACTGAGTGAGGGTTTTGTAATGCAACTCTCCCTGAGCTTTCTCTCTTTCCACTGAATATTTTAAGGTTTTACAACAGTAATGGTGTTTTGTTGAATGTGAAGGCCTGATGAAAGTCCAGCCTATTGTTGTGCTGGAACTACTTCCAGTTGTGGTGACTAATATTGTCTCATTATTTCCTGGGTTTAACTGTTTATGTCTATCCATCTGTTACCTCTCATATCACACTTCACCTCGAAACTGTTTACAAAAGTGAGGTATCGCTTTGCTTTGGATTTGAGTTTTTGCATATATGTCTACAGTTTTTATGATATCCACTGTAGGGTTGAATCTCTTGCATCTCTGATGGTCTTGGCATTGGAATTCATCTCACAATATCAGGAGGAAGAAAGGGAGTTTTTTGCATGATCTTAGCGATAGTTACATGCTTGAGTAGTCTTAGAGTCAAACTGAGTAGCCTAAGATGATAGTGCAAGCTTCCACATATCTGAAGAATGAATTTTAGGTTACAGTGATTTCTCTCCACTGATCATAAAATCAAATTAAATCAGTTGCCTGCCTTTTTGGTGACTAAAATGAGACGTGACAGATCCCACACTAAGAATTTTATGCAACTCTAGAGGGTGCAACTGAGCACTAGGTGTGGTATGATGTGGTTCTGGGGAGTCTCATCAGTAGGCTGTGTTCTAAAAAAGTATGTGAAGTTAGCATTTGAATTTTCACCATGTGACCTAGTCAGAAATATATATCAAGGTTTATTTCCTTCCCTTTTAAGTAGTGGGATAATAAATCCATTCAACCACAAATAATGTAGATATTATATTTGTGGGGGGAGATGAAAAACCTCTAGCACAAATAACACAGTAAAGATCTCTGTGTTACTAGACATAGTATTATCTAATTGAACATACAGTCACAGGAGTTCAGAGTCTCAAGATTTAGATTAAAAGAGATTACAAAGAATCTCTGACAGGATCCACGGAATTGCCCTGTGCTTTTGTACTAGTGTTACACACAGGAAACAAAAGCAGAGTTTTAGACATCTATAATGAATTTCTGTTGTTTGTGGATTACAATACAAAGGCTGGGGTTGGTGTTTTGGTTTTTTAATTGGGTTTTAGGTTTTAATGAAACCAAATTAAACTGCAAATTGTTAAATCTTTTTTAATTTCCTGTAATAGTTTATACAGAATCAGGAAGAGAGGAAGAGAACAGGGAATCTAGACTGTCGCTGAACTGTGAGATCTGGCTTCAACTCACTACTCTCCAACAGGTTTTCTATCAAATGTTCGGCAAGACACTTAGAGTCAGATCTTCTAAGTCCCTCAGATGCTTACTTTACTTTGGCTTATATTGATTATTCCTGAGGAGACAGGCCCAAGTCATTCTATGCTTCAGGTTCCCCCCGATAAGTGGGGTATAAACAATATATACACCTAGCGTTGTGAGAGATAAAGAAGGTGAAGAACTCATGTTGTGAGTTTGTGGTGAAGACCATAAAAGTGTTCACATGATGGATTGCCTCTAAGCCATTAACACACTGTTGAAGGCTTTCATGTCATATCAAATATATTTCATGTAGATGTGGCTCATTGTTTACATAGCTCAGAGCCTGTTTTTGGCAGCAGTTAGCTGCAAGAGGAAATTGAGTGACTACACACAATGAAGTAATCTCTTTGAACAGTATCATCTGGAGGTGGATTTTCATCCACTTATTTTTGCTCTTTGGGATAAAGAGAAAAGCCCATTTCTAAATATCCTTTTTAAAAAAAAAAAAAAAAGTTTGGGTTTTTTTTGGGTAGCCAGCTCTGTCTCTAGACTGAAATGAAAGTTCGGTAATGTTTTTCACCTTTTTAATTGTGAGCTAAGAGGAACAAGTGAAAGCTATCAGGAGCTTCACCTTTATTTACATAATTCCTATGTGGAATGGGAAATTGGATTATGCAAGGAAGGAATCTGAGCCTCATTAGTGACAAGCGTTTTCGGAGGAGAGAGTGCTCCCTGACATAATGTTCAGTTGCAGGATGTGGGTGGTCTTAGGCGATACATTTCATGTTAGCCATCCAATTAATGAAAACACAAGTGAATTGAACTGAATGTAGTGCATGCTTGTGTCTGGGAAGTTTCTTGCCTGGTAATTGCAGACAAGAGCCTGGTGACTACACTTGTACAGCTAAACAAGATGGTGAATACAAACCTGCAGAAATAAGGGAAGAGGAACTTCTATTTCACACAGAGTGATCACCATAAACTAAATATCTGCTTCCTAGTCTGAGTTGTGATGGAGAATATAACAATGGATAAACCCCCTTCCTTGTTCTTTAAGCCATTAGATCTATCAGCAACCTGGGGAAAAGGTAGAATGCAGACACATGAGGTATCCAGACCTATTCCTTCACAGAAGTTTCATTGCATTCACTTATACTTTTTGATTCAACTGACTGATCCATCACTATAGGATGGGTAAACAGTGTGTTGGTGGTGCTTTTGTACAAAGACGAAATTATCAAATTCCATCCTCTTTCCCTAAAACAATCCAGGACGGTGCAACGTGTCCATAGTTATTAGTCATAGGACTCACATATTTTAAAGTCCACTGAAAAGCATATTCTTCTCTGACCCAAACCTCACATTGAAGGAACTTGATTTTGATATCTCTGCCATTTCTGCAAATATAGTTCAACGTAGGGGACCTCAGCAGTATCCTTGATTTAAAAAATCAGAAGGTGGAGCTGAACAAATTAAAAGCTAAAGGATGAATAACAAATGTGCCCAGAGACCAGCTTCAGGACAGGTAAGCCTGCACCGGGGAAGGGATCTGGAGCAAGAGAGGCCAAGGGAAAGCCCTTTTGGAGGCTGTTTTGAAGGCGGGAAAAGGCCTGTGCCTGTGCTTGCGCTATCAACTGGTGGGCGGGCCCCTGAGTCAGCCTGGGCGGAAACTGCACCTCCCGCGGTCAACTTAAACGAGCTGCTCACTGGTGATAAGAAGCCTCCGGGAGGGCAGGGACACAGCGGCAGGAGGGGCACTGGTGCTCAGGTGTGTTCCTGAACAAGGTAAGCTCAGTCCCTCGAAAAGCTCAGGGGACTCAGGTGTCATCTCAACTGACCTCAGCACTTGTAAGGTATTAGTTGCTAGACACCCAGCTATGGTTAATACTCGTTCGAATGTGGTTGCTCGAAAAGCTGTGGGCACACAGACAGAGGCCACATGCAAACATGTGGGTGTCCAGGCCTCTGGCTGCAGAGAGTGCCGGAGCCTGGCAGTTGCAGTGGAGAGCATTGGAGACAGCACCTGTGTCAGGTGTGACCAGGAGAGTGACCTGCTTAGCCAGGTGGCTGAGCTGAAAGATGAAGTGGAGAGG
>VXBJ01005422.1:264354-293828 GCA_013400055.1 Nycticryphes semicollaris | reverse complement strand
CAGGTTTTCTCCTATCTTTCTCCTCTAGCTGGAAGGCACAAGGTAGTCCTCTCTGCTCAGGACCTGTCAGGCCTCATCCAGGCACTGAGGCCTCTTTGGGGTCCCAGAGACAGGTTAAAAACTGAGAGGGGTTCAGAGGAGGCAATGAGGGTCTGTAGGGCTGGAGCTTGCTCAAGCCTGGAGCAGAGGTGTTGGGGCACCTCCCAGCACTCTCTGGTGCCTATGGGGAAGGCATCAGGGGATGTGGGTAGGCTCTGGCCAGCACTACCTGGTGGGAAGGTAAGAGACAGTGGCATCTCCTGAAACTAGAGAAGTTCAGTCTGGAGATAAGGAAAAAAAACTAAAATCCCTGTGAAGATAATGAATCATTGGAGTAGGCTGCCAATAGAAGTTGTAGGATCCCCAAGCCTGGAGGTCTTGAAGATGTGAGTGGCCACAACCCAGAGCACAACGGTCGTAAGCCCATGAAGGGATGCTCGCTGAAGTCCTGTGTAACAAAGCACTGCCAATGGGAAATACAGCAAAGGTTTCCAAAGATGCAATAGCATTCAGAAGGTTTTGACTTTCTGGTTTCATTTGGTGCACCAGCTTTCACAAACATTTTGATTAGTATAAGCCACACTAAGATAGGATAGGCTAGGGTAGTTGGAAGGGACCTATAATGATCACTCCATCCAACTGCCTGATCACTCCATGGTTGATCAAAAGTTAAGGCCCATTAAGAAGGACACTGTGCAACAGTCTAACAGATTAACAAAACAAACAACCAGATCAAATGTATTTCCACTGTTACTACTTATTGCCTGTTCATTTACTCCCTCTTTCTCATCTTGCATTTCTTGCAACACAGAAACCCAGGAATCTGAAGAAAAGAGACTCTTTAATACATTAAGCTCACCTACTTCTTTCCATTCTTTTCTATTTCAAATTTCATTTTCTGTCCTTTAGAAATACACTTGAAGCAAGCACCTTTGATACAGACCAAACTGAAGAGTGTTGCACAAGTCTCAGAAGTATTTGGTCCCCAGTGCTCCATCTCCATTTTTGCAGATCTTTACATATCTTCAATCAGTGATATTTTTGCTGAAGCAAGAGGGACTTGATATTTACAGGTATATGGAGACAGGAAAAGCATGTTACGTGTGGTAATTGGCACAAGCTATAGTTTCAAAATTCTCATTTACACTACAGTGTTTCAATTATTCAACACCATCCAGGCATTCACTATAATTGTCTTCTGCTCATTCCTGGGAGCTGTGCACATACATCTCTATTATCATCACAGATTTGTTTCCTGAATGATGAAATGAGTACAGTCTTTTAGAAGGCTACAATGTCCTTTCCTTTACCACATATTCATGAAGTCACTTGTTAAAGTTTAGAGATTTCTGCTGCTTTAAAGGAATCAGTAGATTGCACAGTGATTTTATATAGAATTTAATGTAGGAAAAAGTGAGGAAGAAAAGATAAACCATGATAAACAAAGATAATGCAGTATCCTCCATGGAGAATGTGGTACACACAATGCCTGTGTTAAGGAAAATAATTTTACATGAGATTTGTTTGGAGACCCTCAAGGGTATAAGGAAACGTTAAGTCAAGTAAGAGACCAAGACTGTATCCTGAAGATGTCCTTATTAAACAGTCACCCAGAAATGAGGAACTAGGCAGTACCACAGCAGCTTTGCATGTTATGCTGCTGTAGGATATATAACAATTAGCCAGCTGTCAGTACTGAAACAAAATTTTACACTTACTGACAAACTCTTGGTTCTCATTACGTTCACACAACTACCTACATTTAAACTTTTCCGTAAGGAGAGAAAGGTCTTCATTTTCATTATACCCAATATATACTTTGAAATCTTTTCTCATGTTGCAAATTTACCTGAAACCACAGCTTCTGCAAGGTGGTCTTCAGTTCAGAGGGTGTTAGCTCAGATGCCAATAAATTTATTTGCAGAAGCTTCACCTGTTAGCATTGCATAACTGCCAGCATACAAAGCAAACAGGAAAGAAAAAAATGTTTCTTTTTAAAGATAAAGGGTGGTGGAAATACATGTATATCCATACTCCTCTTCACAGCCCAGCATGCTGGGAGTCTGGGAAAGCATCTGCTTCTTCCCTGCACCTGCCCCCACTCCACAGCTGAGTGCCTGCTATGACTGAGTCCACTACCTACAGGGTTTCAGCTGACCTGAAATTTCCACAGTTTCATGCAAAGCTCTTCCCACATTTTTTAGAGAAATAAGAACCAGAGATGCTCCTTTAATAAAAAATTCCTCCATTTCAGGGCCATTCTAAACTAGTCCAGCTCACAAGCGAGCTTCTTCTGGGGTCCTATTTCTACTCATCGCTATGAAACTCAGCCAAAGCTGGGTCACTCGCTTTCCTCTTTCCCTAGGTCATGAAAAACTTTCATCTTCACAAGCTGTTGTCCTAATGATCTAGCCTCAGATTTCTTTAACGCATTCATTGTTTTATAATAGGTTGTATCTAGTGTACTTCCTGTACCATTTGAGACAACATAAATGAAAAAACACCTGTGTTTTCCATTATTTTAAAGGATGATTTTAAAAATGTGGAAATTAGATGACCTCTCCATTTTCCCCCTCACTGTAAGCATTTTCGCAAAACATTCACTTTATTTACAGCAGAATGCCAGAGTTCTTGATTTTAACCCATATTTACTGTTGCAGTTAGAAAATCAGATTTTTTTTCCTGATAAATTTTATTCCAGGCTCTTTTTGAAGCACAGATACTGCCCACATAGTAACCCTTTAGCAAGAAAATGAAGGCAATAGCTTATAATAGCTTGCCTGACTATGAAAGCAATTGATTAACTATTGATTAAAATAATTTCTCCTAAACACTTGACAAATTATAGGTAAATCCCAAATTTATAGTTACATTAAAAGGAAGGTTAAGCTTTAAGGATATATAAACATCAAAAGTTAAAAAATAGTACATAGAACCCTAAAATAGAAGACAAACATGACACTGTTATTTTCTGTTGAAGTCCTTGATCCCGTAGAAAAACAGAACCCACAAAACTTGCTCGGTGTTTGTCACCAACAGTTTCTAATCTAATTACTATTTTTAAAACTTTTTCCTCATTGTCATTCTTTTTCATTGCATTCTGTCCCTGTGATCAGCTACAGACAGCAGCCAGTTCTGTTTCTCGGCTGCAGACTCTACTGCATCAGAACCAACTGAAATTTTGACCTGAAATCTATTCTTACAGCCACATTAACTATAGCTGTTCAGACCACTCTTAAAACTGGTATTTGTAATAAACTTATATCTGTCTTAACTAGGTAGACTGTTAAACCAATCCCTTTCACAGAATCACAGAATCACAGACTCACAGAATGACATGGGGTCAGAAGGAACCTCTGGAAATCGTCTAGTCCAACACCACTGCCAAAGCAGGTCCTCATAGAGCAGGTTGCACAGGAACGTGTCCAGGAAGGTTTTGAATGTCTCCAGTGACAGACTCTACCAGATCCCTGGACAACATGTTGCAGCGCTCTGCCACCCTCAAAGTAAAGAAGTTCCTCCTCATGGTTAGGTGTAACTTCCTATATTCAAGATTGTGCCCATTACCTCTTGTCCTCTCACTGGGCACCACTGAAAAAAAGACTGGCACCATCCTCTTGACAACCACTATTTAAGATGTCCCCCTCCGCCTTCTCTTCTGCAGACTAAAAAGACCCAAGTCCCTCAGCTTCACCTCGTAAGAGAGATGCTCCAGGCCCCTAATCATCTCTGTAGTCTTCTTCTGTCCCCTCTCCAGCAGTTCTCTGTCCTTCTTGAACTGGGGAGCCCAGAACTGGACACAATACTCCAGATGGGGCCTCACCAGGGCAATGCAACAAGTACTAAATTCTCTTGGAGATGGTCCAAGTCATGTGAAAACACTGTCTCCTACAAGTGTTCAGCCTGTGTCTTGGCCATCATCATGAAGACATAATGTTAAAAGGCATAACTGAACTTTTTCTGAACTTCAGGACATGATCCAGGTTGGTTCAGATCTCACCTGGATACTGCTTTCCAGATTTATCTATGAGAAATAGAAACCAGTGTCACTGTCCTCAAATTCATGCAGCTCTGGTTATAAAATTGGTTTTTTTCCTATAGTTATGAGCAGCGTATTTGTAAGCAGAAAATATGCTAGTAAAATAAAGCTTGGGGATTTTAGGAAAGGCTGGTTGCTACTTTAATTGATCAGTTCCATTGTTAGGGTTATTTATACACTTCACTTTGCACTGGGAGGTGCTCGATTTCCTAGTGCACTATTGAGATGGAAGCCCATATTTAAGTACCTTTTGAAATCCCAAATCACGAAGGTGGTTTATGACGCTTTAGTTTGGTTGACAAACTTTTCTGTGTTGTTTTTTGTTTTTTTTTCCTGATAATACAATTCTGGAAAATATTTCATCTGTTCCTCCAGGGTGGCTCAAGTAAGCAAAACCCTTTGGTAATGAGGATAGTACCAGTGAAAACAAGTCACACACAGAAGCATACCTCCTAGAAGTGTAAGAAATGCCGTGCTGGAACAGATTGCTATCCATTCTGGAGTAGTCAGGAGAGAGCAGTAGTTTTATAAAACAAGAAGAAGCATACCTGATTGACATATATTATCCCACTGCCTGGACTTTAGAAAAAGAGAAATCCTCCAGAAGGTTTTCTTAAT
This sequence comes from Nycticryphes semicollaris, assembly GCA_013400055.1. Classification (NCBI taxonomy): domain Eukaryota; kingdom Metazoa; phylum Chordata; class Aves; order Charadriiformes; family Rostratulidae; genus Nycticryphes; species Nycticryphes semicollaris. The sequence goes on along the minus strand of VXBJ01005422.1, from coordinate 289,132 downwards.
TTCCCCATTAGTGACCGTGTTATGAAATTCAAGAACCAACAGACCCGTCCTTTCACCTTAAATAATAAATAGAGGAATATTCACTGCTTTCTATTTCTGCCCCTTTTTACATGCTCAAGGCTTAACAGTAAATGTAAATATTGCATCTCTCCTTGAGCTATAGATATTAAAAATCTAGGCTTCATCTTGCAAGTTTCTGGATTTACTGGTTACTCTTTATTTCAGTAAATATTCTATTCCACTTCAAATTTGCCTTTTTAGGAAGATGGTCTCTCCGGCAGCAGCCTGTGGAATTCTGTACCCTGCAGCAGTTATTTACGAGACACAAATCTTTCATTTAATGGATGCTAAAAGTGGAGTGACTGAGTCTAAACGTGAGGGTCACTGGTCAGGTGTTAACTACAAAGCAGTTTCAACCAGCCCAGCAAGTTTGAATATCACATGTGCCTCATTGCAAAGCTAAGGGCTAAGAGCCTTAAGCATTCTGTTCAAAATACAGAAGCTAAAACCCATTATTGGTTTTCAGTGTTTTAATTTTAATCTCATTGAAAATTCTCAGGTTTGAATAAAAATCACAAAGTACAAAAGGGTATTTCCAAAAAGTAGAATCTCTTCCTACCTCTACTTTTCATGTATCTTTTATCTCTCAGTGTTAAAGTTTCATAAACCCTCTTCATGCTTCTAAATTCTGACATAAGCTGAGTTGGTTCCTGATAAACCAACAGTCAGGAGACCAGCACAAGCATCACGCTGCCCTTGATCCTTTTCTCTGATGAAAACTGTTAAAAGAAATGCAGTAAGATACAAATTTTACTCTTCTTGCTTTTGCTACTAGTATAGTGACACCTGCTGTCTTATTCTGTCTAAAACCTCAGAATATCAGAATAGAAGAACCTTCACATAGAAATTCTAATTAATCATAATGATATTTCCCCAAGGTGCATTACACAGGCTATCTCACTCGACTGCCAGATTTTCAGGTTTCCTATCAAGACTAAGAAACTGTCAGGGAAGTTACAATAGCAGAGTTCTTCCCCTGCCCACCTAGATGTATGTTATAACATACAACTGCTGTGATTATGGCAGACACCTACACTGAGATATGGTTAAAATGAAAAATACTGCTCCACACAGATGCAATAAATAGCTCAGTTCCTCACCATGCTTGCTATGACATTAACCACAACAAGATCCTCAAGAGTTTGCATCTTCTGTCTCTTAAACTGATTTAATATTCCTTTAACAATTATTTTTATTGAAAAAACCCAAAAGCACTAGATGAATAAAAGCACTTATATAAATTTTCTCAGATTGGAGTACAGAAAAGAATGAAGGAGTGGCCATACTTAAAAAAAAAAAAAAAAAAAAAAAAAAAAAAAAAAAAAACCACAAACACAAAACAAGCAAACAAACACGAAAAAAAAAAAAACCATAACAACCAAAAGAACCCCCAAACCAAAGAAAACAAGAGTGCTGAAGGCTGTATGAAGCCTATTGCTATCTCAATGAGCCTATATATCTTATATATCTTAACAGGAAACGAAAACCCAAGATTTCTACCAGTTTGACAAAATTAGTAGCTTTTGGCTCCCACTCAAGCAGCACAATATTACATGTTATCTGTGTTTTCAAAGTCTTTGTGGCCTGATCACCACTTTCATATATCCCCAAATCAGACAACCACTGAGTTGGCAGTTCAGGCTATAATGCCAGTTCAATTAATCTGAATTTTCAACGTACCAGTGGCCATATGATGCCACTTTCTACACTTAAGTACATTAAGAACCACTTTATTTGTTTTTACAGAGCAGAGGATCCGAAAAAATCCCAAACCAGCAGCTCCCAAGAGCAAGATAAATCCTCGCCTACTTCTCTCATTTAATAAAAGGCTTCACTTCCAGCCATAATGTGAGTGCAGAAAGGAGCAGACTGTTCTCCAGTGTGGCAGAATGCAGGGAGCAGATATGCTGTGAGCAGACTGGCAGTCTAATATAAGAGGAAACACGCAAGCACAGAAACACATATTTATGCTGTCAGTTGGCTGAAGTAAGAAAAACACCTCATGTCCTTGAACAACAGCGTAGCCAAGGAGAAGAAGAGTATCCCTGCCAGTAGGACCCTGCCCTCTGGAGAACTGAAGTTCTACCTAAAATTTAAAAAAAAAATGTAAAAAAAAAAAATAAAAATAAAAATCAGCAACTGATGCTGAGTTTGAGACTTGCCCAGGGCAGAAGCAGAAGTCTGCCTGGGGCTATCACTGTAATGGACGGTGGCCTTGAAGTCATGCAGTCTCTGCAGCCTTCTCAGATTGGCTCAGATTTAATTGGAGCTTTCCTCAGCCTCGATGAATACATGCGAAAATTACCATTAAACCCCTTTTGTAGACACCGCCATCCCCGGCAGTATATGCCTCCCCGCAGCTGCGTCCTACGCTGACACCCGGTGGCTCTAGGTAAAATAACAGCAGTCTCAAAATACGCAGCGATGGACACCTCACTTGTCCAGTGGCTCAAAAAAAAACCCTCCTCGGGGATGTTTAGCTGTCCTTGTCCACTTAACAAAAGACATGATGCAGACGCAAGCATGGGCATACAAAGCTGAGGTAGCTGTTAGCTTCTGTAATGTGAGCTTTTGAACAAGTGAATGACCATCATTTGAAAAACGAGTGATTATTCAGGATTTAATAGAATGTGAAAAAGCTGTTCAGCTAGATATTTGATTCATACAAAGTCCACGACATGTTTTCATATCCTTGATGAAGCGAGTTCACGGCCACCTTAAGGACACATCTGTAGATGGATGTGCTTTTTCTAATAGTGTAGAACATTTGTTCTCGAGAGGATAATGTCCTTGCCTGCAGGATGCTATACATATACAAAGAGAAATATTCTCCTTTTGCATAGGACTAACAAATGCTGAAAACCGAGGCTGATTAAAGTCTTTTTCTTTGTGAGATGTTGCATCCACTTTGCCTGAACACTCTCAGCAAATAAATTCTTTGGCTCTTTGATCTCCTTTTAATTAAGTAGAATTTCCTGTGGTTTGGTGCATACTGAGATAAGCAGAACTCTCATTTATATATGTTGCTGACTCCCTGTATAGGTTGTAAAACCACAAAAGGTTTGTAACAGTGAATCCTACAGCTAGAACTTAAATTTTCAGAATACGTGGGAAAATAGTAATTATTGTAATTTCACAGATTAATATTTTTAATGTTCCTCTAGTCATTTCCAAAGAATGAGTGACATGCTATGGGACAAAACCCCATATCAAGTCAGAGAATAAGAAGGCTTGTTCTTACAGACATATTCCACCAGGATATTTTTTACCAAGTCCACCACCTGCACTAAAGTGTTATATGTGATTACTATAGAAAGCTGGTGACACAGAGATCATGGACCTAATAGAACCTAATGGTACCTGTATATGTGGTGTAATGTGCAGAGGCAAATGTAAATATATTAGTAATTTGGAGAAAGTTAGACTGAACCAAGGCATAATCTGATAGAAAATACTTTAAAAACCCAGGGACCCACATGAAAAGCAGTTATTAATGTCATTTGTATAGCTCACACCTGCTGATTAATTTTGAAGTAAAAGGGGAGACACAATTAGGTCCCAAAACATTTCACTTTTACTAGAACCAACAAATCATCTGTCTCCAAACACCAGAACAGTATGAAGAGATAGTGGAAACAATGACTATTCAGACTGTTCAGGGTAGTGCTTGTAGGTCTGCTGTTAGCTATAAGCTAGAACTTCATGCTTATTCTATTATTTTTCTAATCTTTCAATTAAATGTTTGACATTAAAAGGCCTTCAAAACTGTTACATGACCTTTTTCTTTCAGAAATATTCAGCCTACCAGAAGCTGGAAGATGAGGTGAACCAAGTGAAGCTGAAAGTGCTCTCACTCTCTCTTTGCATCTCTAAGCAATTCATCCTTCTGGGTTTAGGGAGCACCTTTGCTAAATCCACAATGACAAATTAGGAATGTGGGGAGTTATCTCAGACAACACTGAGTATGGATGCAAGGATAAGCACAAATTGGTACCACTTTGTAAGAAGTAAAGGGAACAAACAACCTACAGGTCTGGGGAAGGCCTTGGTATAACACATCAGACGAAACAGGTTTCTGAGTCTTTTCTTACCTTTTTGCAGTAGCACAGGTGTCTCAGTTGTAATCTCATTGGCAATCACATAGCATCTTTGTGAACTGCAACAATTTTAAAGGCATCAAAATAAGGGTAAAATTTGTGTCTAGTTTTAGACACAGTTTTTTTTCCTAGTTATGGAACAACCTTTCAGAAGAGGTTAAGGAAATTCAAAGTCTGATGCTCAAACACCTTTCTTTGGAAAGCATTTCTAATGATACAATCATGACTTTCTATTCCCAAATCTCTGCTAATCTTCTCATACCAGCATGATTTTCATAGATTTTCACCCACTGATGAAATACCAGAAGCTCTGCAGTCCAGACTTTTGTAAACAGAATGAGTGCAAATACTTTTTAGTAAGAGTCTTACTCTTACAGCCCAGCAAATCAACATACTCTTCTCATCTATTTCTGTTATTTTCAGGGTGATATATTTTGCCTTTCTTGTTACAAAATATTACATCTAACCTTTGTTCCCCCTTCCTCCCGTCATGAAGCATATTGTGGCAAAACTGATGAAGACTGTACCAGGAGCAGGACACAAGGCTAAAGTGGAACAGGCCAGTCATTTCTTCTTTCTCTCACCACATTCTCTTTTTCCCCCAGCTCCCGAAAAAACCATCCACCTATTATTTAAAACTGGAGGAACAGGAGTACTTAGGCATCTACCCCTACTGAAATCAATACTAGTTTAGTGGCTCACTCTTATGAGTTTGACCCTCTCATTTCTCCTTTCATCCACAGCTGAAAATGAACCTGGATGCAAAGGGATAAAGAGACTAAATCCAAATTTCTGATCTGAATGATGGTGAAAGCTCTTGATCTTTACAGAAAATCATAAGTCTTGTGAACTCAGGAGTTTGACAGTCAGGGTAATCCTTCTCAGCTTGTCCACCATACAAGGGCATGCTTGACGTGGAAATTATATGAAAAGTTGTGCCAGATGTGAATGTTCTTATACTAAGCAACTTGCTCACTCTCTTCTTCTCTTGGTGTCAGCTCAAGCCACATCTTTACAAAAGGAAACATCTTAATATAGAAAAAGAATCTATCAGCAATAATTATCCATTTTTCTGGATATTCTTCAAGTGGAAGCCAAGAGTGGCATTTTTAGGACCACCTAGTAGGAATTGAAATATATACCAGACCGTTGACTTCCTATCTTCAGGAATCCATTAGGCTAGGTTACTTTTTCTGAATCACAGAAAAAACCCTAAATTATTATCACACTAAACATCTGACTCTTGGCAAATATTGCTGGGGTTCATGAGTTTTATCCAAAGGCAGCAACAAGACAGTACAGTAACAAAAGCAAGTAGTGGCAGGGTACATCTCAAGTCAATCAACAGCAATACAGTCCGACTATCTCACAGAAACACTTGAACAACATGCAGACTAGGAAAAGTTATGTGACAAGAGGGATAGCTACTGAGAAAAGAGGAATATAAACATCATGGAAAGCTTCACAGCTTCGCAGAAGTCATCTGGAACCTCAGAGTCTGGCAGGAGCCAGTTAGTGCCTGACACGTAGCAGCATGTTACCTGTAATGTCAGTTCTGCCAACAACCTTGCTTGAGCCATGGAAAGGTACAGCTCCCCACAACAAAGCAAGATCATTGGTACACTGAAATGACCTAAGAAGAGTAAGAAGAGAGGCAAAGGACAAAATTTTCTACTGTGAAAGTTGTAGCCATAAGTTAGAACAACTCATCAGCAGTAATATTAATGCAACTGAAATGAAAGACCATACCAAGCCTATCATACGTTCTGTATTTCCCCAGGAAATGTAGGCTGAAATTCTTAGTTCTGCGCAAAACTCCAAGTGGATGGAAAAGAAACAACTAAACAGATTTAGAGCACATGAGATGACAAAAGACCACCTTGGTCCACTGAAGTAAGAGAGGGGAAATCTTTTATATACATAGCAATAAAAAGCCCGTCCAGAGGGGTTACTTCTAAATTAGTCTCTGCTATTTAGTCAAAATATAAATCTGTTTTCGGATTTTGCGAAGCTGCTTCCAAGGAGGGTCACCCACAGCTTGTTGAAGCTCCACAAGATCTAGGAAGGAGAATCATCCTGCTATGTACCAGCATCATTAGTCATCAGCTACAGCTGTGTCTGGAAGAGCAATGCACAATACTGCTAGTCAATTTATTTCTTTTCTCCATTTCAGACATGTAATGTTACCAGTTCGGGGGTTTTTTTTAAGTGTTTCAGTTTTTAAGAAGATGTGAAAGGGCTGGTGAACATCAAAGTAATGAATTGCCCATTTCAATTGCTTTCTACTACATAGATCTTCCCTTTAATTATCTCCTGTGGAAATGTCAATTTCAGCAAATTTCCTAGGGGTTTTTGTCACAAAAAAACCTGAAAAGTTTTTAAACAAGTTACAACAAATTGATTAGGGCTTCAAGCTGTTTTGTACACAAGCTGAAACTTGAACATTGTCAAGCTCTTCCTTTCCCGATTTCACAGAGTGACCTCTTTGTGCTACTCCAGTCTTAATAGTAATTAGTGTGTTCTCTTCCAGACATTTCCACATAGACCTTCTAGATTCTTCCCATACAGCTCGAGTATCTGGCAGAGGGGAGATCAACCTTTTTTATCTAACTCTCAAGAACTTCCATTAAAAAAGTATAGGGTATTTGGCCAAAGATGGCCTTTGATCTCTTGCTCTATCAGCTACCTACCAACACCTTACTTTGGCAGCTGGACATCAAGCGATTTGTTGAGTATTATATTACTGTTGGGTGTATATCGAAAACAAAGGAATGTACAAAGTTAACCACCAGTTTCATGACAGACACTTTTGAAGTGGGGCTTCTCTGGCTTAAGAGTGAAAAATATTTAAAACACTTTTTCGCTAGGAAAATATGCTTCCATAAGACAAAGAATAAAACAGAATTTGTGCCAACTTTCCAACGAAAATGAAGTTCCTACTAGAACAATAACAATGTTTAAATACACTTTGTTTTTATGAAGACTTCAAAAGGAATTAACATCTTCTGTAAGAACAGGGATGGATGAGATTTTTTAAAACGTTCAACTGGATATTCAACTCTGAAATATCAACACAATATATTTTCAGTCAATCAAAACAAGGGTATTTTTTAGGCTTTTAAAAGGCATGTCTGGAACTATAACTAGAGATGTCAAATACCTAAGCTATGATGGAGACTGAGAATAGAGAGATCTGAAAGTGAGGCAGCTGGAAAATACTGTACTGAGCAGACACTATTTCCTGACATCAGGTTCTCACAACAGTTCTGTAGAGCCTGGCAGTACCTAGAAATGTAATTACTGCTGGGAAGACACAGTTTTTTTTCTGGGAACCTGAATCACACACTGTTCAGTCAGCAACATTTCAGAGAGTAGCCTGAGAAAAAAATTTCTGCTGAGATATTATCAGCTGAGAAATAGTGATCCTCCTAGAGCACTGATGCAATTATTACAGCTTCTGGGAACCGAGAAAGAGAATGGATGTTTTCTGGAAGCTATCTGAGACAGACTCAAGCTCTGCTGCTGGCATTATTACTAGGAAAGATTTTCTGTAAACAGCAATGCATTCAGATTAATAAGAAAATTCTAACCAATAAACGATGCACCATTTATATTTTGGGTTTGGTAGAAGGGGCCAGATATTCTCAGGGATTTGTCATTGGTGATAACACCTTTCCTCTCATGCACTGTCTCATTTTTATCCAACCTGTACAAAAACATTTGCTATGGGCTCCAAAAATGTCTATGTGACATGAATGACTTCACTGTACCTTATAGCCTAAATGCCAGCCAACTGTAGCATAACATGCACTATAATAAAAGACACCATTGTTTTTTGTGGGATGAATATCCTTTCCTACATATAGGCATATAAACATCTTGGTAGTGGTCTCAGCTCTTTTGCATACTTAACATCAGGTTTTTTCCATTGACTTTTGTACAGGCATTTGTACCTCAGAGCAATGGCAACAGAAAGTGGATGCACAAAATGAACCAAGATGCTGTGTCAGTTTCACACCAAAATATTTTCTTTCTTTCTGGCTACCCAATTTTCCACATCATTTGTTATTTCTCAAGCTAAATATCCCTGTTTGTGCCATTGGAAAACATTTGCCTCCAATTGCAACAGGTAACCAGAAACAAAACAGCAGTAACAGGGTTCAACCTCTAAAGATGCTGACATAGCCATTGTGGAGAGTAAGATTGCTTATCAGAGGCCTGAATTTCTTAAGAGATGATGGGGATAAAGAATAACAGACAGATGATCATGCCACGGTAGAGGGTCAGCCCTGAAATGTTTCGTGCAAGTACTTCTATTAGAAGTCAGCAAATACATTAGCAACATTTCATCTTTCAGTGACCCATCACAGAAAAAAAATCCTTTTTTTATGAAGAATAACACATCATCTGACATGAAAAGCTGTATCTAAACACATTGTTTCTGTCTGTAAAATTCTGTCTGTAAGGTTCTCACAGTAACTGTTCTGTAAAGACGGTGAAGAAAAAAAGTCCAGTGACACCTCTTGTACTGTGGAAGTTCCTGCCTTAATGAGTACTGCCCAATTGTACAACTCCCTAAAGTGCTATCTTTTTTAACCTTGGTTAGTCAAGTCTGTAAGTAGATTTCATCTTCTAGTTTCTGACAGATACTTTTTTATTTCTGTGAAACAAGGCTACTCCTACTAGGAGGCAATGGGAATGTTCCCTTAATCTGTAGGACATGAAGAATATCGTGGCAAAACTAATGAAGACTGTACCAGGAGCAGGACACAAGGCTAAGGTGGAACAGGCCAGTCTTTTCTTCTTTCTCTCACCATATTCTCAAATTTTTAACACCAAAGAAAACAGTCTAGGATTTCTGCATAAGAGCATTTAAAGAACTAAGGGTACCCCACATTCAGGGTCTCCTACTCATTTGGCTGTCTTGCTTGAGATAGACCAGGTTTGCATTTTCAAATGCACTATAGATGTATAGTCCTTTGAGTTTCTAGTTTTGAGAGTTTTTCAAAGGTAACATCCCAGTTATTAAAGTTAGGCTATCCACTGGAAAGCCTAACTTAACCCATGGGACACAACTGGAGGAGTGCTGATTACCTACAGATGCTCAGTATCTCAGAGACTTCCAAACCCTCTTTCCTCACCTCCCTTCTCTTTCTCGGGGTGGTGACCCCTCCTTCAGTTCCCCAGAAAAATCCCAGAATTACATACAGGCTGGGAAAATTTGGTGAAGAATGTAAGGTTTACTTTTTAGTTCTCTTTAGATTAAATATTCAAAGAAAATCAGAGCTGGAGTTATTCACAAAGATCTCCGCAGAAAAAAAAAAAAAAAAATCTTAATCCCAGAAACAAAGCCCAGTAACAAAATCGTCGCAATGACTCTCATAACCAACTTTTTGCCACTAGATGGCAGAAAAGCTCAAAGGGTAACCTACATACTCTAACTGAGCTTTAAACAGGCAATAACTAGGGCTAATAAAATGCAATATTCTTTTTAATCGCAGTTTTCCCTGTGTGCATGCTCAGTGGATGCTAATTTATCCCATACTGTTTGCTCTCTGTTCAGACAGATGAGTGAAGGGTAATCATTTACAGTGACATCTTATTTAAATTTCTGAAAAGTGCCTGTCAGTGACTCTTGGTGAAAAGACTAAAGCAGCTGAAGGAAACCAACAGCAGTGAGATACAGTGGACTGTTCCACAGAATAGCTAGGAAATTGCAATAACCTCCAGTCTATTTGAATCTGGGAGAAGGTACTATCTTCACTGTTAAATCACCTAGGAAAAGATCATCATGTATGATTGTGTACCAGTATTGTGACAGAGTTTAGAGGCAATGTAAAGTTCCAGTGTCCTTGTCCAGCTTTACAGAAGTGCTTCCACATCTCCCAATATGTTATAAGTGTAAAATGAGATTCAGAATGTATGTAATTTAATTCACCACCAGTAATACCTATACCTACACACATAAATAACCAAAAAGTTTTATCTCACAACGTTAGCTGTCACTTCTCATTCCAATCTCCCGATTTAATCCCATTTTATTGTGTGGGTAGTAGCCTACTAAATTTTCCAAATACAGGAATTTACTTCTTCCATAGTGCCTGTCATAGCTGAGCTCTATGCTAGTAATCCCCTTCCCTTTTGGTAAAAAATGCCACTGCCAATGATATTTCCATCTCAGTTTTCTGCAGCTCTCTGCAAACTGAGGCCTTCCACATAGGATGTAAAAGCCTCCAAGCAAGAGCCAAAGCAAGTTGCCTGTTTGCCTTGTTTATTACATTAAACAAACCAAATCTAGGAACACAGTGTAAGGGTGATCATAAAAAGCATGGGGCACAGTCCTGTATGAGCAAAACCTGCAGAGTGTTCTCCCTAGACTAGTGGTAAATGAGAAGTAGTAAACGATGGAGGGAAGGGAATGGGCTTTTCACAAACCAGCAATCTCAGTCAACCTCAGGCAAAAAATCTGCAGCCACAGAGGCTTCTGAGACACTTCATTTTAATTTTGTCTAAACGTTTCTAACAGAAACGTCTAAACATTAGCAAATGTATCTGTAGGTAACATAATACTCATATCTGTGGCTAGCAGTGAAATGTGTATGTCTTTTCTAGAATACTGCCATTTTATTGAGTCAAATGTTTCACAGAGCCAGACACAACTACGGTTATGTGGGGCTGTTCAGGAGGGCAAGTAGATGTAGAGGTCCCTGATACATTCACCTGCACACCCACCCCCCAGCAGAGCTACCGGATCACAGCTCTTGGTCCTGGCAGCCCAATCGTAGCAGGCTACAAGAAGAGCCGAGGGTTGTCCTCGGATTCCTTCGTTGCCTGGGAAGGGAGCCAGAAGGTGGAGACACTCCACCACAGTCCAAAACCCAGGCGTCTCGCTGGAGCCAGGCAGCTGCCGTGTGGCTGGGGAGGTAGGCAGGGCTTTGACATGCACAGCAATATGCTTGGGATTAGAGTGAAGAAGGGACGGGATACACACATACACACTGGAATAATATTTAGAAATTCAGTCACAAGTAAAGTTACTAAAATATGCTTGATTAGCTGTCAGTACAAAATAGAACTGAGAAAATTACTCAGAATGCTCAGTTTGTTCTGCAGTTTTCACTGCCTTCCTGTTCTTGGAAAAGGTTCAAAGCATCATTTACAGCTAGATCTTTCATGACTAAATAACTATGAATACTGAAAGAATTCACATTAAGTGCTGGATTTTTCTTTGTATTGATCGATTAAATAAATTCTATAGATTACAGTCTGGAGTTTGAATTACAAATTCCACAACTAACAAGCAAATTGAAATTTTCTTAATTTCAGGTTTGCTTTGAAGCTTTGAAATCTGCTTTTCATTACTTGAGTTCAATTTTTCATAAACATTTCTTCTAAAAAAGCATCTTTGCTTCAACATTTATATTGCAAATTAACCTAGGGATGACCAAGCACGGATGATAAAGACCCCATCTTTTTCCTTCCACCTTGAACATACAGCATGCCTGAGTCACCAGCCAATATTGTGGACTTATTTGTGTACATTAATCTTAGAGGGCAATCTTAAAGAGCAATGGAAAACTCTTTTGACAGATTTTTAACAGGCTTCAGGTGAAACACTGTATGGAAAACAGCTGCTAGGGCAGCTGGTAGAGTTTAACAGCATCAGGAACAGGCACTACCTTTGCTGCTGTATGCACCTTAAAAAAATAATCCTGCCTTTCATGGCCTGCAGATGGCCTCCAGGCACCATCACCACCACCACTTTACTTTCTGCTGTGGAACAAGTTTAGAGGAGGTTTTAAAAAGGAACTAGAGTCCTGGATTATACTCTGGCTACCTCTGCTATACAGGGGAAACTGCCTGCACTATCTGAAACTTATTACCAAAATTGCTATCAGACCTGCTCACTGGTAGTCACAGGAGGGGGACTGGGGTGGGGTGTGTGACTGCTTTTATAATGATTTTTTACTGACTGTTGTCTTAAAATGTGTAGATATAGATAATCTGTCAAAATATCTGTAGCCTGCAATAAAAATCATAGCATAAACCATTGTACAGTCCTCTGAAATATTTTCTGTGAGAAAATATTTTTTCATCTACATTTGTTTACCTTTTTCTACTTTAGTATTATTTCTCTGCATTGTGATCATGATGTTCAGTTACATATTATTGCTTTGAAGAACAAAACAAGATGGAGGAGAAGAAAGAATATCAGATGGAAGAGCCAAGCCCTCTAAAAGCATTTTTCTAGGACATCTGCATGATGCTGATCCGTGTGGGATCAGGTGGGTAGAAAATGTACCTCTTCTCAAGGCATTTCAATATTCACNAAAAAAAAAAAAAAAAAAACGACGATAAGTGTGGAACAAATAGATAATTGCTTGGGAGCTTCAGCATTTTCTCCCAGCAATAACTGGAATAGATAGAAAATTGTTACCAAAATGTACAGTTCAAAGAACCAACATCACTTTTTTGCAGAATGATAAAGGTATGTAGAAGTCAAAAGATTACCTTTCTTTTGTTGCCAATTATACCACTGTGAATGCACATAAGATCACTGCTCTTTTAGAAGTTATGCCACATTTATCATGGTGTGGCTCCTATGATGGCTTTTCTTTATTGACTCTTTAGCACCTTTGATTCCATAATAAACAAAATGTCTGCAAATTCAATCAATTCTGCTNNNNTTTTTTGGTGCATGGGACTATTCAGTGGGTGTATGAGCCTGCTTTTCTGCCCCGTAAAAAAAGTGAATGTACATGAAAAAAAAAAAAAAAAGAGGAAATAGGGAAGAGTTTTCTTTAGGCAAGCAAAGAGCAGCTGGCACAAATGAGGAAGAGGCCCTCAATTATTTCTGTTCATTTTGAAGAAGGTTTCCTTGGCTACTTGAAAGAATGCAACAACTTTTCTGGGCATATGCAAGCGGCAAAGTGTCATTCCTATTAGGAGCCAAGCCCTTCCACTAACTGAAAACAAAACAGTGTCCTTCTTACACTGAGCAATGGAAACACTGCTGCTCGTTTGAAATATCAAACTTTCCTAAATGCTAAACTAGAGTATACCATGGGCTAATCATCTTGCAGCCCCCAAAGGCATCTAAAAAGATTGGTGTTCACATAAACTCCTCAAAAGAACCTAACATTATTTGCAAACAAATAGTTCTGCTAAAAATGTGGGGAAAAGTACTGGAGGGGAGAGGGACCCAAGAAAGCTAGTTAGTATTCAAAGATCACCTCCTCCAAGCTCAGGAGACGTGGATCCCAAAACGGAAGTCAGGCAAAAAAGCCAGGAAGCCTGCATGGATAAGCAAGGAGCTCCTTGATAAGCCCAAAAACAAAAAAGGAGGCCTATAGAGGGTGGAAGCAAGGAAGGGGGAAACATAATCCCCATTTTCTAAAAAGGAAAACCTGGGAGCTACAGGCCAGTCAGTCTCACCTCTGTGCTTGGCAAGACCATGGATCAGATCCTCCTGGAAACTCTGCTAAGGTACGTGGAAAATAAGGAGCAGCCAACATGGCTTCACCAAGGACAAATCATGCCTGACAAATTTTGTGGCCTTTTACAAAAGTGCCACAGCATTGGCAGGCAAGGGCAGAGCAACAGACATCACCTGCAACTATGCAAAGCATTCCCCACTGTCCCATATGACATTCTGGTCTCAAAATTGGAAAGTCATGGATTTGATGGATGGACCACTCAGTGGATCAGGAGCGGACTGGTTGGCTGCACTCCAAGGATTGTGGTCAACGGCTCAATGTCCAAGTGGAAGCCAGTGATGAGTGGTGTTCCTCAGGAGTTGGTACTGGGACAAATGCTGTTTAACAACTTTGTCAGTGACATGGACAGTGGGATTGAGTGCACCCACAACACATTTGCCAACACCACCAAGCTGTGTGGCACGGTTGACACTCTGGAGGGAAGAGATGCCATCCAGAGGCACATGGGCAGGCTTGAGAGATGAGCCTGTGCAAACCTCATGATGTTCAGCCAGACCAAGTGCAAGATCCTGTAGCTGGGTCACAGCTATCCCAGGCACAAATACACACAATTGGGCAGAGAATAGATTGAGAGCAGCCCTGAGGAGGAGGAGTTGGGAGTGCTCATGGATGAGAAGCTCAACATGAGCCAGCAGTGTGCACTGGCAGCCTAGAAAGCCAGCCACATCCTGGTCTGTATCAAAAGAAGCGTAGCCAGCAGGTCGAGGGAGGTGATTCTACTGCTCACATGTACCTTCTACTGCCATCAATCTGATTGCAAGATCCACTTGTACTGGCTGCAGCTCAACAGCCCCAGCTGTTCTGTATCTTTCTACAGAAGTTGTGAATAAGGGATTGGATGTTGCTTCATTGCGTATCAGAACACACAAGCTGCTTTTGCCCCATGAATTAATACAGCAGAAAGGTGGAAACTGCGGTGCCTGCATCTGCAAGTCCTGACTCCAAGGCTTTACAAGCCCACGCCTACCTTGCTATCACATATGCTTTTAAGGTCCCAAGTGTCTAGCCGTTTCTAAACAGTACCATTATATTCATTACCCCAGTCCTCTTCATCACCTCTGAATCAGACCCGCACAAAAGTAAAGCATATTTATGCAAAATGAGGGCATGGGGATTGTTTTATCAATTTTGTGTGGAAACATACTGCATGTACTCTATCCACATCCACACAGAGGAAAAGCAATACAACTCACACTTCTGCTCTGACTTAGCTACTTTCTTTTAGAAAGAAATTTATCTGAGTCTATGCAAATGTCAGGTTTGTCCTGTCATTACACTGGTATATGAAATAGTTACGAATCAGGAAAGCATGTGCTCAAGATTAGGTCTTTTATAGATTGCGCAGAGAAAAATAGTGGCCTCTGCGACACAAGACGGTACACAAATACTCTGTATACCAGCATTTAGGTAGCAAAAATACCTGTGTGGAAAGGAATTTCAAGCTTAAACAAGCCAACCATCTTGCAGCAGCTCAAAACATGCATGAATTTTGCCTGTTTGTCTTCCGCTGGTTCTGTAGTTTAAGCAACAAGAGGAGAGGGAAAAACATCCAATGGAAGAAAGTAGAATTAAAGCTAAAGGGAAAGTCTTCTCCACTCTAGTGCATGGACATTTCTCTTCTTCAAAATGTACCTGGTGGCATCACAAAGCAGTAGTTCATGAGCCAGGCCTGAACTTGCAAAGACAGCGGAACCTACTTTCCTCAGACACGTCCTTTCTGCATTCCCTCGAGACAGCCTGATGTGCAAGCCTCTC
This sequence comes from Nycticryphes semicollaris, assembly GCA_013400055.1. NCBI lineage: Eukaryota > Metazoa > Chordata > Aves > Charadriiformes > Rostratulidae > Nycticryphes > Nycticryphes semicollaris. The sequence goes on along the minus strand of VXBJ01005422.1, from coordinate 273,723 downwards.
TGGGTATTATTGTTGTGAGTCAGCCAAGCAGTCACTGCTTGTCATTCAGTGCACCAGCTGTCGCTGCACAATAGCATTAATTCCACTGAACAATAAATTAAACCTCCCCCAAGTGCTATCTGTAGTCTGCTCTGAGACTTACTATCATTTAACGCATGTTACTCCACACTACGCATACCGCATGCAGGAATTCAGGGCTGGCAAGGCAGACACAGGGATTCTCCCTTGAAATCCCTCATAATACAGGTTTCTTTTTTTTTTTTTTTTTTCCCTTTAACAAATCTCTAAGACTCTCAGCAAAGAGTGAGCTCATAGGCAGGTGGATGGAGAGATGCAGAGAGAAGGTAACTCTGTTGATAATTCTTGTTGAAACTGCTCTGCAGGAGGTGGTGACTGGCAGCTCTGTGCTGTCTGTGCTTCCTGGGGCCCTGTCAAGAGAAGAGCCACATTCAGGGGGAGAAGAAATAGGGTCATATTTTCACTTTGTCCATTTTTCTGCAGGGAAAACTACTTTCTTGCATCAAGGGCTATGACATTTCTCACTTAAAATATTTGAGAATTTTAAATGTCTGAGATTAAGCTTGAAAGGATACACCTAGAATCACCAAACATAATATCTATAATAAGCTAGAAGCTTATTATAGATGGTCACTGCCTTCTCCATTCCTTCATTCATGCCAGGCTGTTGCTCACTGCTTCTCCTTGGCTTGTAAGAGTGGAGCTGTGGATGCCTCAATCTTCTAAAGCTAAAGCAAGCTCTCAGCTCTTGAGCCTTAGAGACTACTTTGGCCTCCCGAACTATGACAGGCTGGTGCATGATTAGCATCTTCATCCCTAGCTACATCACAATTACCTTTATTTATATTTAGAGTGGTTTGAGGATGCACCTAATGAGAAATTTGTTAGAAGACATCATCCAAAATTGAGAAATATAAGACAATCACCAGACAGCAATAGTGTTCTTGAGATATTTAAAAAAAATTTTGAGACGTTTAAATTTTTAATAAAAAGGAAAAAAAACAGCAGGAGAGATACTGTTTTCAACTTTATTCTTATCACAAAACAATAGGGATTCAAATAGCTGACATTCCTGTGGGATTTCTGATCAGCCCTGCAAGCCAGGAACTAGCAGGAGCAACTACGAAGACTGTAACAGGCCTTGGAAGAACAGGACTGTGTCCGGTTTCCTTCAAGTTGTTTCACTTTTGGAGGCATTGGTAAACTTTCTGTGTCTATTAGCCTCAAATTCAGTCTCCTCATCAGCAACAAAACCAGTCTCCTTTGTCCAGCACTTTACACTGTTTACCAGCTACTATCCCAAGCAATCACCAGAATGTTGGAATAATTAAGGTCATTGGTAAATACTTGCAAAATTACCACAGGCCACTCTGCAAGTGATCATGGACTGAAATGAGAGCTTTCCATGCATGCTTGCATATCTGATTCAAGGCAAAACGTGTTCAAGTAGCGCATGTCATCACCTTGCATAAACACTACTCCTTGAGTTTGTGAAAAATAAAAACAAAACAAAAATAAAATTAATCTGGGAATGTTCATCTCAATTTCCTTTTATCCAAAACATAATACCAGAGTTTAAGATTTGGGGATTGGTTATTTCATTTTGTAAAAAGCATTTGGAAGAGCAAGGCTCATAAACTATTAATACTATCAGACAGCTCTGTTATCTAATCATCTGCAGACATTTTGCTAGCTCTGCTGGTTAATAAAATATTTAACATGAAGAAATCCTTAACAAGAGACAGAAACATACAATAAATTAATCTGTTATCTCCAGATGGTTTAAACTATGAGTGGGTAAACGAGCAATTTTTCAAAGACCCCGTATTTTATATTTAATTTAACTGTTACCAGTAGGTCAGATCAATTTATTTTGCTGTAATGGAAAGTTAGCATCTAGCACCAAAGGTGGAACTGCTTCTGGTCTTTGGATTTGTAAACCTGTTAAATCTTTTCTGTATGATACCTTGTATTATTGTATAATTTTGAATTACTCCATCCCAATCTCCTGCACATCCTGTTCCGCTGACTACCACTAAAGTTCAGTGGCATAGATTTTAAGGCCTTTTTCCCCCTTCTCATTGCAAATTCTCTGTATCAGCATATTACCAAGGCACATATGCTGCTGCATGTAAATCTGGAAGATGGTTTGAAATTTATACTTCTCATCTTCAATACACTAAAATTAAGTTCTATGATTAATTTTCATAGCTCCTCTGATGGGCACAAGATAAGTTGCAAGGACCAAAGCTATGGAGAGCATCAGAGAAGGAAAACTTTGCCCAAGGCAGGAGCAGCATGGTTCCTAACAGCCAGGCAAAGGTCCCTGAGCTCATGTCATGATACCGTCAGAGATGCTGGAAATGGGGGACAGCAACTCCTGCCAGCGAAGAGAAGAAAGGTGGTGCTGCCAATGCCGTACAAGGTGGCAGGGGATAAAGTCTACTTCAATATCCTGGGTGTCCCATCTCCAGATGACTATTTCATTCCTTGCACCTGCACGCTCCTGACTTGTGTGCTGCTTGGTCACTCTCCTATCAGCAAGTGCATGGAGTGATTTTTGCAACAGAGTAAGGACAATAAGTAGGACAAAAGGCAGGATGCTGCAAACCCACTGTCAACAGTGTTTTTGTAAGATCAACACAATCAGCTGCCACATCAGATTGCCTGGCTCACCAAAACCCTCCCAGTCTGCTCCCACTGCACACAAAGCCCTTTGGCTCAGAGGACCAGAAATCCAAACTCTGCTGCAGCAGCATGGGGGCTTCTGGGGCACAGAGACACAGAGAGCAGGCAGAGGCCAACTGAGGAATCTGCTATCCTTCCAGGGCTCCTTTCTTTTTCCCACCAGCTGCCAGGCCTGTCTCTACAGCTCCAAGCTCAGTCCTATGTCCAAGGCTTCAGGGTCTCCTTGGACCCGTGGGACCCTTGAGAGCCCTGGCTCACATCATACATGTGCAGCTCAATTCTTCCTTCCAGCCTGGTGCCAAAGCTGTGGGTAGGACTTCACACACAGAGACTTTTCTGCTGTGCAAACTCTGTTCCTTCAGATGGGTTTGTACATAGCCTTAGAAAAGGACTTCAAAAGGCTCTTCAGAAAAAGTAATGAAAGTAACATGAACACCCTTAGTTTAATGACTGACGGAAGTGATTTTTTGTTAATGTATTTATAAGCAATTATTCCATTTAGGATAGTTGATTGTCCAAAAGTTCATTTTTAGAATACCCCTTAGGAGAGGCAATGAGAAGAAAACATACTCTGCAGTCAGGGTGATAAAACTACATTGGTTTAGGGTGAAGGAGATTTTCATATTGGTGGGATTCATCTATAGACAGAATAAGTAGTGGGAAGTGTGAGAATTTACCAATATAGAAATTACTCTGTTTAAGCAGAATTACATAAATTTGGTCAGAACCTCATAAGGTTGCACCAAAGCTAAATACACTCACAACATAATGGCAGATGACTTTTAGCACTGATGAATATGAATTAATGTGCATTGGAGGAAACGCTTTCCTCGGATCATTACTGCATCATAAGCTATTTGTAATGATTCAGGGAAAAAATATCTTCCCTTTCTGTGGACAGTGCAAGAGCAAGATTGTTAAATATACAACAAAAAGAAAAAAAAAAAATAAGGAAGTGGACTATAGTTTCATTATATTTAATCAGTGTACCAAAAATTTCACCTGAAGTAGAGTTTAGGTTAGTCCATCTGGTGTGTACCAAGAGCAAAAGCTTCAAAGATACAGCAAAATGACTGAGATGCTCAGGATGCTTTAGCTGGAAAAGAAATCAATTGCAGGCCATATCAAGGGTGAGATATGTTTTCAATCCACATACTTTTCCTGTTTCTGTAGGAAAATAAGTTAGTTGCAAGGACAGAGAAGACCTATGTGCAGAGGGTCATTATCTAGCTGGCACCCCAGATCAAAGCTGATCTATCATTCTCTTTAGTTTTGACTGGAAATTTCTCACAGCACTTGAGAGACTTGTTCTGCTAAAACTGCCATGTCTCTTTCCCAAAATAAAGGAAGGGTTTTGACAGACTGATGAGTGTCATGATTTTTGCTTTAAAAATTCCTGACCAGATCTAATAACTACAAAATGGAGAAAGACACATCACTGAACTTATAAAGGGATATACTTAAAGGAAAGTACTTCATTTGCATGGTAAATTATTAGCCAAGAAAATCCTGTAAATATTTTCAAGACCAAGAGCTAAGGGGAAAGATGGTGACCCTACTGACATGACTTGTACAAGTTCCAGGATACCAGAAATTAATGTTATGTGTCCTCTACTCACATGTATTCAAAAGCTGCAGTGCTAGCATAGCTTAATTCAGCATCTTGCAGCCAGAGGTTTGTAACTGAAGCATCTTCACGTGTCAAAAGCCAGATTTTTACACTTATTTGGAATTAGCTTCTTCCCTTCCTAAGTTCTTCTTGCTTACTACTTCTGTGAGACAGCTTGCAGTGAGTTGCAGCAGAGCACCACAGGCAAAGCTACATAATTAATACACTAGAAAATTAATTAGCATAATGCTCAGTGAAGAGATTTGTTCTCAGTAACATGATTCTGAATAATCTCTTGCTTTCATTGACTGAACAGTTTGCAAGCATCAGCAGCAATTGCAGGCAGTTACATCACTGATCTGTCATTCTTTCATGGCCTCACCATATGGACAATAATAACTTAAATGAAGCCTAGCAGATGTTAAGGACACAGCGCATGGCTGGTAATGCACAGATAGGCCCAGTGTATTTGCTTTAATTGAGATATTTTATGCTAAGATTTTTATCTAATAATAAAAAAATACTTTTATATAGAAACAGATATGTAATGAAAATCTGCATTTTTGTTGAGTTAGAGCGATGAGGAAAGAAGATAGCAATACAGAGCAATATTTCTAATGAGTTAATTGATTTTCTGAGACTGCCTTTCTAAAAAGCAGAGAGAAATAATAATAAAAGATAATTTTTGAATAGCTAGATTAGCAAGAGGTTTTGTGTGTAGACACTCAAAAATGGGGAAGAGATCCTGTTTAAACTCAAAGTACATAAAAATTAGAGTCTTTCTTTTCCTGCCCTTTGCAAAGTACATTCCATCATTTATGTAGGGAACAGAAGAGACACTACTCCACTGTTCAATAAACATACACTGAAAAAAATCAAGAACCTAACAACATTTTTAATCACTGTATCACTGTTTTTTTCAGTATTACCATGTATGACGGAGGATGCCTGAGCACCTCCTTTGGTCACCAGCACTGCCTCTAAATAGTACTCTCTCCTCTGCCTTCCAGGGTCCTGGGAGCAAGGGAAGTGCCACAAGAAAGCCTGGGTCCACAGATTATCTCTTTGATAACAGCACAAACACCCCTGTTCTTCTCTTTTCCCCTTGTTTACTCTATGAAATGTAAAAAAATTATATATATAATGGTGGCTGGGTGCTTCAGGAAAGGAAGTGAAATCTTTCAAAAGCAAATACAAAGCTTCATGTTGCAATGAAGCCAGCACAATTTTACGGGCACACACACAAGTGCCTTTCACAACTCTCAGAAACTAGTGCTTATCTAAGTGGACCTTTGGGCTGGCCCAGGATCTCTGGTTTTATGACTAACACAAATTCAGGAGCATCCTCTGAGTTTTGAGAAAATTCCTGTTCCTATGAACTTCTCCTCCTGGGCTAAAGTATACCATCTGCAACATTACTTCATGGCATAAGAGTTATGAGGGTTATTCCGCTTCTTCATAAAATTAAAATGAGCTAGGGTAATTGTTCTATTTTCCACCTGTGAGCTCATTTTTACACTACTTTCATGAGTTTCTCTTAATATTGAGAGCAGTGAAAAAAGTTTTTTTCTACTAAAATTGAATTTGATCATACAACCCAAAGTCAATATAATGAATCAACAATGCAGAATCAGCAATTGCATACATTAGTCAAAACAGAAAAAAATTGCTGTATTGGACCAGTGAAACTTTCACAATAAAATTAAATGCTGAACTGTTCATCATGCACATTGGGTCAAGCTGTGTGAAAACTCAGAAAGAAGGAAGAGAGAGGAAGAGAGAGAAAGAGAGAGAAAGAGAGAGAAAGAGAGATAAAAAGAGAGAAAGAGAGAGAAAGAGAGAGAAAGAACAGATGCTACCACACTAAAATTTTTTCCAAGATAATACAAGTAGGTGGGAAAACAAAGCTGCCAAGGTTAAAAATGTGGGGAGAAGGACTGTGTGTGGTCCACATATTTTTGGGTTGGGTAAAAAGGTTCACCAATGGACTCTAAATAATAAATACAGAGAATTGGATCATTGTAGAAACCAGTGGGGAGATGGGCCAGGTGGAAAGCAATGACTTCATGTACTGGAATTTTGTATTGGTTCTAAAACCCTAAAACCTCAACATACCCTGCTGCCTTGCAACAAAGGGAAAATCCTGGACTTTTAAGAAGAATGTCTTGCACTTGTGGACAGATCTAGAGAGGACAAACAATTGATTTCCCAGCAGCAGAACACAAGCAAAATGAGACTGTCTTTAACAGTACCAGTGTTGCAAATTTCCCTCCCATCAAGTGTAGTCAAAATAGCAGTTCTTCCCAGGAAACCTACCCCTTTTTGCAAAGAAACCAGATCATTCTAGGAGCCTGAAGTCATATGCATATGAGATCAGCAGTATAGTAATGTGTGCTTCCCATCATAGCTTCAGCTTTAAGCTAAACTCCACAAATGCATATATACCAACTTTATTATTCCATCTCCACAGAAGCCAAAATAAACAGGATGTACTCCTGAAACTCCAAAGAACTGTCAATACTCAAATATATTGCAGTCACACACAAATATACACACACAAGCAGCCAATGTGTTGTCTGAACATAACAGAAATGGTGCATGGAACTTCTCACAAATAAGCCAGACAATATGTCTCAAGCAAAAATTGACAAACATTTGTTGGCTTGACCCTGCCTTATGAAAATACTTCTAATAAATCACTTTGTGATTTGCAGCTCAGGGCCAGTGACTGATTATGTACAAAGTACTGACCTCAAATCTATGACAGTTTGGCACTGCGCATTTTTACCTCTGAAAATCAGAGAGCACTCATTTCCCACGTCCCCAGTCTGTAACCCAACTATTCAGGCAGAGCTTCAGAGCTTCAGCTGTATTTTTCTCACAGAAAGGTCTGCTAATTGCTTGGTGCTGCTGTCAACTTGCTACATCTCCATAAAGAATTACAACACAAACATAATTTTGAGCGAAACTGAAAATACTGTTCTCCTTATTTTCCTGCTTCCTCCTCAGAATGCAGTAGATATGCTCAAACCACATCTATCCTTTCTCATCATATCTTCACCTTTTCCACTGATGAAGAAGGTAGGGATGCTCAAGCATTCAGCTGAAGTTGAGAGGAGCATAACATGGTTAATTTTTTCCCAAGGGAGGACAAGAAGAGGCGTGGAAGTAGGCATGCCCCCTTATGTCTTTGTCATGCCACTACCACAGAGCAGCATGACTAAGGGGCTGTGGGGGAGAACAGCAAAGTGATGCTGCTGACTTCACCTCTGTCTTGCTCATGTTGTCTTCTTCCTTTTCCACCTGGTGACTTGCAATCTGTAATTTTTGAGCAATAGGGATGTTCCCATTTCTCCCCTCCATGTACTTTCAAGGTAATTAGTCAGCTGTTCCAGTCTTCCCTCTTCCCGGAGGATCTATGCTGCTTAGTGAGCTAAGAAGGAGGCAGAATACTGCACTAATGACATTTGCTGAGGATTTTAAACAGAGAGGAGTTAAGGAGGAGAAATGAGAGCATGAAAGCACTTGTAGAGGCCAAGTGTAAGTCATCATGACTCATCAATACCTAGCTGAAAGAGCAGTGGCAAACTAAAACACAAAAAAGAAAGAGTACTTTCAGATCAGAATCTGTTTCCACTTGCAGCAAATGAACAGATAAGAAATAAAGAGGCTATCATTGGTTTTAATCAGTGCTTCAATTATAACCAAAACATCAAGCCTTTATTAAATGAAACAGAAAGGCTGCTGCCCACCTGAGCAGATCTGTACTCCTCTATGCATCAAGAACACAGTTCAGTGCTTTCAGAAGAAATCAGTTTGTTGAGGACTGAGCTACTTTTGAATTAAAAAAAAAAAAAAGCCTAACACCTGCAACTAGCACTGCTGAAGTTATTGCATGCTTTAGAAAATGTCCTACAATTCATCAAAGGTGTGCAAGGGTTGAGAGAGCAGGGGAGAAGACATCAGTCTCCGAGTCTTACAGAGGAGGCTGCTACCTCTCCATGGCGGTCCTCCTACACCGAAGCAGGCCACAGACCTACCAACCCTACTTCGGGAAAGCCACTTAAAGTGGAAATTGAAATCAAAACTGTTATAAATGCCTGAGTCCAACCCCGAGTCCAACCCCGAGTCCAAACCTAAGTCCAACAAAAAAGCACGATCCCGATACTTTTCGCTTTCCAATATGCATCATGTTACATAAAGAATAATAGAAAATGTTAATTACACTAGATAACACTGGCACTATTTAAATGCCCCTAACTAAAATGTATATGCAAAGGATGAAAACATGGTTTTAAAACTGGCCATACTGAGAGGTTGGGGGTGTAAAGAAGAGTGTAGTGCAGTGATGTGGTAAGAACCTCCTGTTTTTACCTGTATCTCTAGAAGCATCTTTAATTTTTTACTTCATTAGGAGAGTCCAAAACTCACTCGGAACTACATTTCTGTGCAATTGACTCAAAGAGTTGGTAATGTCATTTAAAAAAGCAAGCAAAAGGCCACAAAATGCTTGCAATACCTATGGCAAATGGCTATATCATTATCAGTTCCAGCCCCTTCATTTCGTGAGTGTGTAGCTGAAGATACATGCACAATTGATTAGTTTTATCTCTTTTAACCTCTACTTCCTCTGAGTCATGTGATTTACCAGATACAAAGTTGCAAAACCACCTTTTTAAAAATTAAGACTATTTTTAGAACTAGTAATGATTTTTCAAATTATGGGATTGATAGACATTTTTCAGCACAGCTTACGTTAAGAGATTCTGGCTACCTCCATATAGGCATTTAGAAAGGGTTTAAGCAAGCAAATTATTCATAATCTGCAAAAGATTTGGATAGGATGAGACATTACAAGAAGCCTTGCTGTTGTGGTTTGAGCCAGACTGGCCAATAAGAATGACACGTGCTCCCCCCACAGCTCTCTCACCAAAGAGAGGAGAGGAAGATATAAAGAGTTCTATGAGCTAAGAAAAAATTACACTACTTTGATGAAAATATTAATACATTATTATTAATAATAATAGTAATATACAATATATACAAGCACATAT
>VXBJ01005422.1:235285-255110 GCA_013400055.1 Nycticryphes semicollaris | reverse complement strand
GAACATGTACATGAGAATTTATAAGCACTGAAATAAAACCTCATATTAAGTGTCTCTAAACCAGGTGAAAGACAAGACACCAGGTTACTCAGTTTGAAATAGAAAAGGCCTATGAACCAGTTAAATACTATCACAGCACAGATAGTATCTCTCACACTGAGTAGAGAATGGTCCCGATGTACACAGCAGGCTGCTACCTCCTCCTCCTTTTTGCTCAGAATCCATTGTAACACACTCCTGACACATACCATGGCCTTTCTGGGGTCACGAGTTTGCGAAGTGCTAAATTCCTGTTGCTATAACTTGCCTTTGGCACTGCCAGGCTGTTGATATGCAATACCTGCTCCAGTACATTAGCTAGTCAGCATGGCACCGTCCTTATCATCGCTTGTTTACTAGAACCCCAGGGCAGGGTTTAGATGGTTGCAAACATTTGTTTTCATAAAACATTGGGCAGATACATCTGCCTCTCTGTACCCTTTCCTCTTTTAGATTTTGGAAGTAAATGCTCCTTTCCTGAAAATGCAATTTATGAGTGACTGAGAGTTTTTGTTCTTGATATGTCAAATCAGATCGTTTCAGTTTCTCAGTTTTTGAACTTCATATTTCATGAGACTTAAAGAAAGGTGATAATTTAAAGTTACCTCTGCATGAAAAGAATCCTGGAATGCATCAGCTGACCTGTATGAACTCACTCTCAGACATGTGGCAGGGAATCTCACTTCCAATAGCACTATACAGAGGGATGCATGAAAATGTGGCAACATGACTTTAAGTTTAATTTTAGTACAAAAAATTATTTTATTGCATTACCAAAGCCTAGATGTATCTCACTGACAAACAGAAGCATCACGCATAACCATATATTTGACTAAGGAGACAGTAATTTATAAATTAATATTGGTACTGTGCCCTTAAGGTTTCTTCAGGTCCTCTCTTTTTGCTGCCAGTACTCAAATACCCCTGAAATGTCTGTAGTGGGATGATTTGCTAGCTTTGGCAGAGCAGGAAAAGAATTTAAAGAAGGCTTTTTGGCACAGATTCAAGATAAAAGCATGTTTCTTATATGCAGTATCCCAATTCCCTGAATGATTAACAAACCACATTTAGCATATGCTTTTGATGCTTTGAATATCTTTCCAAAGATGCGGTCATAACATTTTTTATACTCTTAGGAAATAATATAGGAATTACTACAGGAATTAACTGTAGTGAAAACTGCTGTATTTGATTCCTTAACTTGCAACAAGAATGGACCTGCTCCCTTGGAATCTTGGATGTCTTGGAAAATGTAACTATGGCAATATATCTGAGAATAAGGCAAGAAATTCTAAGGGAAATAATACTAATAGTATTGTGTGAAACTTGCAGCTTTATTTACTGTCACATTATATATTGTAATAAAGGGAACCATACATAATACACAAAGATTTGTACTTTAGAAGCCAGTATTACTTCAGATCCAGCTAAGTATAACCATAAAGGAGGAAAAAATATTTCAAAACTTTGCTTATATGTAGATCCCAAAGCTGGGGGTGGGGGTAGGCGGGGTCCCCCTGTAAACTCCCCTTGGTAGGTATTTAATAGAATCAAACATGTGCAGACCTTAAATTTAGCTCATCAGCTATCACAACAGCTGAACCGCTCCATAGAGGGGCAGGTGTTGTTGATGGTATACACACTTCTGTGCTCAGAGCTATGCCCATGGAAAGCGTATACCGTACATTCCAGCTTCATGATGACACAGCTGTACCCCAGGATAAGCATTTCTACACTGCGGATGCTCCTCATCTGCCAGGACTGCTGATGTCTTGCAAACCCTGGTCAGACCTTGTATTGCCCCCAGCAGAAACGCAAGATGGATCACCACTTTCCCTTACTGGGGACTGGTGGTTCTATACACACAGTCTCACCATTCCTGACAAACAGCCGGTCATAAAATCCACAGATCAGTGGAATAAGTTCACAGAGATGCACAGAAATTTCCTCCCTGCCCCTGGCATGAATAAAAACAACTTTTCACAGGCAGTTAGGCAAGGCTGCTGCTCTCTGCTGATTAGGCTTGCCTTGTCTAAAACAGAAGAACCTAAGTCATTTATACAAAAAGAAGTGCATGGAGAAACAAAAATAATTTTGGAGGCAAGTCAGCACAAGGGAAGGAGAAAAAGGCACACCAGCTCTGACATAGCAGAATAAGAGTGACACACATCAGCTGGAAACCTCTGAACTGGAAGATGTCATCAGCATATCATCACCGTCATGACTGCTGCTCCACAGACATCCAGTTTAATCTCATCCGAGGTCTTCCAGCACTTCATGAACCGAGTCATCTAGATAAAGGTTACACCCTCTCACAATGAGTCATCTCACATGCCCCTTCCTAGCCCTCATCTTCTCAATTTGTTTTTTGACTTAGATCTGATAACTTGCCTTTGAGCAAGGTTAGATTTGCTTCATCATATTCCCAAGGAAGAGGATGCCATTGTGCAGGAGTGTCCATCAGGAATTTAGATCACCTTGTCTCCACTAGGACTGATTCTCCTGCCAGAGCATGCCACTTGGGCCTGCCACCCTATGGAGACAGCTGTCATCTCTTTGCCACAGTAGCCTTTTCACTTCCCAGTCACAAGACAGAACAGAAAATCCCACTCTAAAGAGTGTTGCATGACATCTCTGTGGCTGTTCAAGACTTCCTTGTCATGTAGGCTGAGTAATGAGTCTTCTCCACTTAGCACTCCAAAATTACATCAGAGGGACACATTCAATGGACAAATAACAACAGCACGAAATTTAAAGAAACCATGGGAAACAGTGCAAGGAGAAAAGGCCTTTCGGGCTAATTATTACTCAGCCCCTGAGCTGGGAGAGCAGGAAGCAGAGAGAGAATGGTGCATGTGAAAAGTCCATCCCCATCACAGAGCCAGTGCTTAGTAGCCATAACAGGAGTAGTCTTGCCTGCTGAAACAGGATAGCCAGGGGATCGAAACTCTAGAACTTGCTTACAGCTGAACCAGTTGCTATGAAGACCTTGATGTTCTTCAACCTGGCTCCAGCATATTGAACCAGCTGTATCAAAAGGAGACTGACAACACCTGCATATTGGAAAAACACAAGGTTGGTCATGAGTTGTAAGAAATAAAAGGGTGAATTACATGAACTTGTGGTTCCCCAGGTGGCTCCTGTATGGAGCACCCATACAATGTTGTTCTCAAGCGCAGCTGGTTTCAGCAGCAGGTGCAAAGCTGCACTGCCCTGGGAGCTGGAAGAGGCTCCAAGAGGCGAATAGTTAAGGTAGGAAACATCAAGTAGGAAAGCTGAAGCACCTTCTCTTTTTTTCCTTTTACTTTATGTTTGGAGGACGTGCAAAGTGTCTGGTACTGAATGACCTCCATAAACCACTTGAACTGCTCAAGGTCTCCTTTAAGAGTCAGTTTTGTTCTTCGCTTTGACTTGGTGTCTCCCAAGTTTAGGGTGCTTTCTCTTCTATTATAGCTTCTGGCAACCAACATCACATTCATCTAACTAAAAGGAAAAGAGTTCAGGGCAGTGTACCTATGTTTAGTTTACATGTTTGACATCAGACACTGAAATGGAAGAGAATAACCCTGAACTTAGAAACTAACTGCCTAGAATGCAAAAGTATTTAGAAGGCTCCAGTTTGCAGGTACACCTGAGCCTGATGCTGAACATTTAAAGGTCAAAAAAATTTTATTGTAGAATCAGCATTGAGTCTCTAAATTGCTCATGCAAAATCATCCCTCATAATCTACTATTTAGTGAAATGTGTTCCTGCTGCAGGTAGTTCATCTTCCATGTAGGTGAAATCAATAAATCATACAGAAATGTTCGTAGCACATTACCTATGGGGAAAAATACCTCCTTTTCATATAAGATAGGTTTATTCTTTTTGGTAATCAAAAGATAAGTTTCTGACCACACACTCATTGAATTCAATGACACATAGTGAAGGTGACTGTTCTATTGAGTGCAAAATGTCATGGAGACTGGAGCAAGCAAAGGTGTTATATCATTTTATTGACAAGACAAGTCTATGTAACTGCAAACCAACAGTATGACATAGCTGAACTTCACAAAGGTATCATAGGAAGATATATCAGTCAGAATTTTCCTTTTTTATGAGCTTTTTTTCTCAAAACAAAGCTACAGCTTTGTTCATATTACTCAGGGATCCTTCAAATACTTGTGAAGGAAACTGTCAGGCAAAAATATAAGCTTTTTAGAATCTGAACTCTACTGTACTAGGCATGGGTTATAGTTTAGTTGTCTCTTCACACTGCTAACCCAAGTAGCAGAGCAACAGTGCCCTACATTAAAGTACAAAACTGATACTTGTTAGGCTTTAGGGGCCTAACAAATGGCCATTTATTAGCTTTTATTGGAGAAAATGTTAAAATGAAATCATTTTTCAGTAATGCCACCCTCTCCTTACTTTCTCATTTCATTGAACTCATGTTGTTTCTTAGACCAACCCTAAAACCAAAGTCAAACAAAGTCTTCCCATTGCTGTTAATGGGTGCTGCACCTGACTCTGATAGTCAACCAGTCACCAAAAGGGGTGAGGATAGCCCAGTCAATGGGAAGTCTTTCCTCCTTTGGTAACCCTTGGGAACATGGTAAATCTCACGTTCTGTAGCATATTCCCTCAGAAAGGCTGCTGGGTCTCTGCAGGAGCAGAGCAAGCCCAAGCCAGGCAACCCAAGCCAGGCCAAGGCTGGTGAGCTCAGGCTGTTCAGGAGTACAAGGGCAGTAGGGAATGGGGTTTGCTGCCTCCCTGCACCCGTGGTGGAGCCGTATGGCAACAATTCCCATTTGAGACAAGCACTAGGAACAGACTAGCTACAATCAAACAGAGCTACAGATTTATTTACCCAAAAGTCAAGGATATTTTCCCTGGTGTGTATTGTATCCTATTTTTTTTCTAAATGCAATTCCTGGATGACTCTTACCAAGTGTTTCTCTTATTGTTGCTGTAAAATTTCAGAAAAAAAGATTCATTTATTTTAAAATGACAAAATACAGGTAATCCACAGCATGCTTGTCTTTAAATGTAGGCACATACTTACATAAACACAGTCCAAACAATTCTTTCACTCTATCTGAAGAACTTTGAACCCATTATAATTAATCTGTTCTGGGCTTCCGACTAGAACTATGGTACAAATTATAATACTGGCCTTTTCTCAGCAAGGTCCATAATCACTTTCAAAGAAGTTGTACATGTGATGTATATGTCATGTGTTTTAAATTATAGGGGGGTTAAAAATGAAACAGAATGTCGTGGACAATTACTGACTTTTCATGACTTTTCATGCATTTGTTGACTGAATATTTTGTGCTGGATATAGGAAAATACTTGGTTCTATAGGGCTTAGTGGTTTACTGTTCTTTGTGAGAAAGAGATGTTTAAGTGAGATCAATGTTTCAAAATATTCTTTGCAGATTTATGTTATCTTTTCATCTGAGACTGCAGAAAAAGAAGGCTGTTACTGGTAAACTTTTGAAGATACTGTTTCAGAGAATCAGTTTTGGCCAAAGCAGTAGCACTTGACACATGAAAACAACCCCTAACCATTAAGCAACTGGCTTTTCTGTAAATTTAGTTATTGATCCCTTGGTCTTAATAAACTAGAACACCTGTTGCAAGAGCATAATTGCAACATAAGTACTGCTGTTGTACATGGTACCAAAGCTGCTTTGCTCCACTCTTATGTTTTATGAGGAAAACTGATGCTTATGAAATTTGTTACCAAGTTCAGAATATTGGAAAATTATTTTTACCCATGCCTACCCCCAGCAAAACACTTAGGCATATGCCTAACTATAAGCATTTGAATGGTCTCACTGATTCCAATTAATGAGTTGCTCAGTGAGCCTGCAGGACCTTGTGGACCCACTCACTGCCATGTGTCCTACACTGATGACAGTATATTGCAAATCAGAATTGTAGGGTCTGCATGCAACAGGAAAAGGGTATCTTCTGTGTCAGGAAGGCACGGCAGCTGCTTTATAATCTCCAACATTTCACTGCGCACTGAGAGAAACTTCAACCACACACGCACATGTATCTCTATATCATGTTAGTGGCACAGGACCTGCATTTGCTTTCCTTCAAACAACCAGATCCAGAGGACAAGACTAGGACATGCTGAAAATGATGAAGGAACGTGTACCACAAGCTTTCCTTGCAGGCTGAGTTGAGACAGAATTACTCTGCCTAGGAGCAAGTCATGCAATGCATGCCGTATACTCCGGAAATTATTTAAAACAGGTCACTGATATTTCAAGTGGGGGTTTGTGTTCACAAGACACCTGCTCAAATTTTACTCCCATTATTTCAGTAAAGTGCAAAGATCCCAGTCAGCTTAAATATCCTTGCTGCACAGACCTTGCACAAAGGCAAGGCACATATGGGAGCATAGCAAGAGAAGGACAAACAAGAATAGGAGCGCAGTGGTAATATCACAGTATCAAAGAAAAACAGCAGTAGAAACATGCTCATGAGGTCATGCTGCTGTTCTTCCCCTCTCACTGTCCCAAGGCTGTCCCAATTATACGTAGACTGTTCCTCATTGCTCTTTGTCCAACTTGTTCTGTACAACCTCCAATGATGAAGGCACTACAGCTTTCACAAGTGAGTTATTCCAGCACTGCAGTGTCCTGGACAGGGAAGACAGACTGTTCTCTTATTTTTCACAGCAGCCTTTTACGTATTTCAAGACCAGTTACATGCATGAGATTAGACAAGAACTTTGACTGAGCTAACAGTTGGTTTATATTTCAGGCAGTTATTGATTGCTGGCTTATGTCCTGGTCATTTTCAAACATTGTCCTATCTTCTTTTACCTTGACGCACTCCCTGAGTGTAGCCAAGGGCTCAGGACTAGCAAATTCAACTTAGCTAGTTGCTCACACCCTCCTGTTCTCCCAAACATGCACATTCAGGCAGGAGCAGCAGTGTTTGTGGAACCTGACAGATGTTGGTACACAGGATCCACAGGCAATCTCAACACCATGCAGAGTTCAGAGAAAATACGGCTCAATTTCAGACACCACCCATGTATGTTTATGGCCTTTTTTCCTAAACAATCTCACTGCATTGGGAGTAAATAGGAAACAATCGCTCACCTCCTTGAAAGCTTGAAGAAAATTTTGACCACTACTTGGATTGATAACAACATCCATATGAAGTTGCTGGGATATAATAAGAGTGTTGCCACTCTCAGACACTGTTGGCAGGGTGCCAGAGCACCAAGGCATTGGGACACGAATTGGGAAAGCTGGACCTGTAGGGAGCCCCAGCTGTAGCCTTGTGGCTCAGCCTTTCATGTACAGCTGCCGGGTTTATTTTTAAAAGGACAAGGGGGAAAAGCATATTATCTTAAAAATCTTAGGAAACAGTGGGTTTGTGTGATATTCAGTAAATTGTAGAGTACCCCAGATTTATCTAATGTTATTGTTAAGGTAAGGCACATATGCACATTCAAGGCCCTGTCCAACTACTGTCTACTACTGCATGAGGTCTCCTAACTCCAGACTTTGCTGGAACAACATTCCACTTGTCAGATTAATTGTTTTTAATAACATCAAGAAGTTTTCTTTGAAGGTTGATAATCTTCAGATACATCACTGTCCAAAACCAGATCCTTGGGCAAAATACAATTAATGCAAAATTTTCTAGTGGTCTTATCAAAACTCATCTCTTGAATTTCAGGCCCCAGATAGACGTGTGCATCTGCCACTGTGTAGGTACATGCCAAACCTCAGCTCATCATCCACTGATTCCTGCTTCCCTTCTGTTATGAGCAATACATTCTACAAGGCACTCCCATTTCTGCTGTCTCTTGCCTTCCTCCTTTCCCAGGACCCATACCCCATCAGAAAACGTCTTCCTCTTCCTCAAAGGCAGAAGCAGCAGAGGGAGCATTTAGAGCATGCAGAGACAAGTGGTCTGGCCATGCCTTACACCCATCATGAATCACACCTTGAAGCTTCAGGAAAGACAGAGCCTGGCCAGTGCAATTTTTTCAAAAATTCCTCAGCCAAACTAATCTTCACCATGTGGCTAAGCTTGGGAAAAAGTTAGAGAAGATCTTATGAGATGCATCCCTGATATGAAGGGGCCTTCACTTTCATGTAACAAATCTCTCATCCAAAGCATGGTCCTGCCTACACCAATAAGATTTTGACTCTAATTTCTGTGGAAAAATACACCTTCTTCATCTTATTCTTGGGATCAGCAACAACATTTTCAGTTGGAAATTATCTGAAAAGGAATCCAAACTCAGTAAGGCATCTGCTTTGGAGAAGTCACTCCTTTCAACTAGAAGTTGTGCAGACCCTAAAATTTCAATCCAGGGCTTGGCAAAACCATGGGGAACAGAGTATCATAAAAGAAGCATGGACACCTCACATATAAATTGATACTAAATTGTAGTGGCACTCATCTCATAAAAATGCCAGAACAGAAGCTTGCTATTCTGCAGAACCCTGGCTTCAGCAGGGGTTTTTATATCTATTACATGTGCAGAAGTTCTTCAGATGGCTTAAAAAATTATTTGGACCATAGCTTCTTCTGAATTGCACTGTATATATGTTGGCCTGAATGATCAACCAGATGGTGGTGATTTGCCACAGAAAACAGCATACACAACCCAGACAATTATTTGGTGTGATCCTTTCAGAATCGAAAGTGCAGAAACAAATAGCAAGCTCTTTCCTTGCTCAGTTTCCCTGTTCACCATCAGAACAGCTCAAAGCACACTGGAGGTGGCACATCTCCCTGCTCGCACTCACCATCAGCTGCTACTTTTGCCAATTGTCTGGTTCCTACCCCTCACTCTCTTGCGTCATGAAAGCTTGCTGCTTTCAGACAGTCTCTGCTATGCCACAGTCAGTGCTCTGACTTTTCTATTGCAATCAAGAAGCTATTGAGCAAAAACAGTGACTTCCCGAGTGTTCACTTGTTATTGACATAAAAGGGGGTCACTTGTTGCTTCAGCCTCCTTCAATGGAATAGTCTGTTTTAAAGAGGTATGTATCTGTCAAAAGAATGAAAACTATTAGGGCCTTACAGGATGATATCATTATAAAAGCTACTAAGTACAAGGTATTAAGTTCCACATTATGAATATAGGAGAACTAACAGTGCTCAAAAAACTGAATTACTGTATGTGGAAATAAAATACCTAAAAAACACTACAGGGACTAAAATTTTGTATGCAGTGGTTTCGGTCCTGTCTACAAAGTACATACAAGCATGACTTCTGCATGCAATCATCCTATATTTATCTACAGCAAATAGAGAAGACCGGAATAGAGAAACTCCTATTACTGTGCACTAATTAGTATGAAAAATGAGTGAAGACATTACTTGTTCTAAACTGAATATAAAGCTCTTAAATGTATTACAACTGCCTTGCTTAATGTATAGAACTGGCTTTTAATGTAGATGTTAGCTGAAGTCAGTGGTATTTTGATGCATTCAGGAAGTTAAATATCCATTTCCTTTCTGTATGATTACCCAACACTATGGCTGTCTCCCCAGGTTCTNTGCTCTTTCAATCACTCTTCATAAGATTTGTTCTTCAGGCCCCTCACCAGCTTTGCTGCCCTCCTCTGCACCCACTCAAGCACCTCAACGTCTCTCTTGTGTTAAGATGCCCAGAACTGAACACAATACTCAAGGTGTGGCCTCACCAGTGCTGAGTACAGGGGGACAATCACCTCCCTTCTTCTGCTGGTCACACTATTTCTGATACAAGACAGGAAGTCACTGGTTTTCTTGGCCACCTGGGCACACAGCTGGCTCATGTTCAGCTGCTTGCCAATTAGAACCCCCAGGTCCTTTTCTGCCAGGGAGCTCTCCAGTCACACTTCCCCAAGCCTGTAACAATGCATGGGGTTGTTGTGGCCCAAGTGTAGGACCTGGCACTTGGCCTTGTTGAAGCTCATCCCATCCATCCAATCTATCCAAGTCCCCCTGCAGAGCTTCCCTGCCCTCCTAGCTTAGTGTCATCTGCAAACTTACTGATGTTACTCTCTATGTCCTTGTCAAGATCATGAATAAAGACATTAAACAGAAATGGTCCCAACACCAATCCATGAGGAACACCACATGTGACCAGCCACCAACTGGATTTAACTTTGTTGAGCACCACTCTTTGGGACCGTCCAGCCAGCCAGTGCTTTTAAAATCACATATTCTTTATTTTTCTCCTTTTTTTACTGAATTATTTCAAATGCTGTGCATTGTGAAGTACACAAACCAAAGACTTTCCCCTCGCTCATATGCTGGGGCTGGTAGGAGCTAAGATTCACAAAAGCCAATTCTTTGGCTGAACCTGTTACAGCTGGGTTTTTTATTATGGTGGCCTCTGACCTTTACTAGGAGAAAGCAGAACTGTCAGCTGAGATCTTTGCAATGAATTTTGCACGGAGGCTTGATGTCCACACACAGGCAGAACAACTCCAAGCTTGGCTGACGTGCTTCTTTTTCTTCTATATTGTTTTGTACAAGCGTGTTCTGGGGTGCATATTACATTATTTTGTTATGTAGGACAAACTTTGCCTAACCTGATAGAACCCTGGGTCAAGGTTGCTATGCCAGCTGGCTTTCATTTTCATTGCTTGAATTAATGGTTCCTTAAATATTGACTGAGGGGCTAGTGCAGGAAAGAACATTTAACTCTATGGAGCAGCACAGTGTTACTGTATGAACACTACATGCTCAGTTCATCTGTGTATAGAATAAGTCTACATAATGCAGCTAGCATTGACAAGATATGCTTTCCAAGACAAACCCTAAATCACTTCAGTACAATGAACTAAAAAACCAAATCTAGTGAATAAATATTAAACCACCTTAAGAAACTATCCTCCTGAAATGTGCAGATAAGTTTTAAAAATACAGATGGATAATACTTGAATCTTGACAAAAACTGGACAAGCGGAAAACATGTGCAATATTCTTTACACAGAATACAATATGCACAATGACGTTCTTGTTCCCTGAAAAGTCTGTAAGCATAACAAGACATAGGAAAGAAAGGAGAAAGTGTGGGTACAGAAAATATAAACCTAGGAAACTAGCATTCATAATTTATATACATCTATGGTGCTACACTGTTATGGAAGAGCCAATTCCTTAAATAGCTCCAAGTTTCATGAGTGCTCTGACATGCCATCAATGTCAGCTCCCAGGGAAAACACCGGTCTCAGGAAAGCAGAAGGTGGATGGCCAAGGCAGGCTGGATATCAGAGTGATCAAAAGAGACTAGATTTAATACATGGCTTATTCCCAACTGCCTTTAATTTGAGTGAAGGGTACATTTTTAATGGCTGTGCAAGTACATAGTAATTTATCTTCACAGGCGATCTGAACGAACAGAGCTGCACTGTCAGTTCAAATATTCTTTACAATTGATTATTATACCAATCAGTTACATCAGTACAACGGGATACTGTACTAGTACAGGTAATTATCTGGAGATTTGTTGGGGGAAGAGAAAGCAGCAGTTCTTCTCCAGCATAAATTGGTTTAAAACAGCAATAACCCATCAAAATCAATGGTCTTGTAGTGGTGTAAAAGTGGTGTAAATAATATGTAAGGATGTGCTGTTACTACTAGCAAGACAAAGGGAATCCATTTTGCCTAGGATTGTCATGCAAGGTCAGGAAAAATAAATCAGAACAGAACATTGTAATCAAAATTGTTAAGGTAATCACCCTGAGATAACAGAAAATGCCTCCAAGCTGAGCTCAAGCAAAGAATGCAAATTAAATATCCAAGCTTGAAGGTGCCATAACATCTCAGCAATTTAAGACCCTCCAGTCCTGGGGGCCAGTACAATAGGTAAGAAAGGTGCCTCCCTCCTATGGGACTACCCTCTCTCTGACACAGGAGTGATCCAGCTTGCAGCAGCTTCCCCCTCACCAGCCTCAGTGCCAGCAGCTGCCAGGAAGCCTCCTGCCCTGAGAACATCTCAGCATTTCCCGTGCTGGACTGACTGGAAGGAGAGCCTGTGGAGGGGGAGACAGCAGCAGGGGCCAGTGTGTCTGTGCGGGGGCCACCTCACTTCTCCAAAAGGTGTATCCTGGCCAGGGCAGGTAGCTGGCTGCCTCCAGCCTTCAACAGATTCAGGACTGGGGTTCAATGAGGGAAGGAGAGGAGGGCAGGAAGGAGGAACTGGGCCTGTGAGGGCAGAAAGTGAAGGCTGAGCAGGTTGAAGGTCGCTGTCAGGTGCCATGCAGTGGGGAAGTGCCCACAGAGGCAGTGGACCACAGACCAGTTGATTTTCCCTGAGAAGTTCAGAAAGAAATGCATTATCACAAGGCCAGGAGAAGAGCTGACAGCCAGGAGAAAACAGCTCTGGATGGAAATCCCCAAATAGATGACTTGCAAATGTTTCATCTATCTTATGGCAGGGTAAGCATCACTAAGAGAACAGGGAGGGAAGAGGGAAAATGTCAGCAAAGTGCAGCACAGAGGTGGAAGACCTAAGCAAAGCAAGACTCAGTGCCCTGGGAAGCAGGGAGATCCTCTGCCACCAAAGAATGGTACTGCAGAAAGCAAAGTGGCATGAAGATGGCATTTAACCCTGATGCATATAGGATATCTGATGGTGAGGACAGGTTAGCTTTAAATAAACCCATCCCTGAAAAAGGTCTTACATAGGGAAAGTTTCAATATTTAAAAATTGCCAGCGCACATTTCCTTGGATTGGAGCTGGGAGGCAGTGGAAGCTGGGGAAGAGCACAGGATGCTTTAGAGGCTCCTGTGCTGTTCATGGAGATCCTGGTGCTGCCAGCTGCAGCAGGGATCATGGGTGCCCCAACACACTGAGCAGCACCATGGCAAAGCTGGAAGCACATGGCATCACGCACACGACATGCTTAGGAACAAGACACTGACAGGGTCACAGATACCTCTCCAGTCCTGCAAGACTGAGGAGCCATACATACTTGAAGCACAAAACTAGTCCAAAGAGATGTGATTTCCAAGCAAGTGAACGTTTTGTTAAGTAACATGATGACAGCATTTCCAAAGTGGGATTAGGACAGTACACACTTGCTTTCAGGCAGTTTTTTTTGTTCTTCAGTTACTTTAATTTTGTAACAACTTTCTGCTTTTTGAAGGATTGATAAAATATACCAGCATTCAATCTAAGAGTTTATCGGCTTCTAACACTTGTATTTATATGGCTGTGTGCATTTCACAGAAACACAGCTATCAGCATTCACTCAGATGTACTCCCTGTGACCATAAAACCACCCTGTTCTTTTCCCTCTGCAAGAGGGGCAGAGTGCCTGTCCAGCCAGTGCAGACTCCCGAATCTCCTAATGGGGCATCAGGCTGTGGAAGGCAAGAAACCACCCAGAAATTAATACAGAAACACTTCCCAGCACCTGAACAAGTGTGTTTGGGTGTGCGCTAGACATCTCTCCATGACGCCGATGGGATCGTGCCACTGGAATACTGACTACAGTGGCCAACATTGTGCTGAGACAGGCATTAATTTACTGTATAACAGAGTGAAACGCTGGCATAAATGCATAGCGCATTTTGTTGCTTTCTTAACTGGGTCACACTAACACTGAGAAAAATATCAATCCACTAATCTAAACAGGCAAAACAGCAAACCATCAAAAGAGGAAATCCAGCCTCTGTAGAGACATGCTCCCTCCCTCCCCAGCCCTTTGCATGCCCCACTGAGAGGGTACAAAAATTTTCAGAGCAATGATGACAAAGAATTTCAAGTTATTTATCTGGGGGGGGGAGGGTTTGTTAAATACTTACCAAGTTATTTCAGCTGTTTTGAAGAGGCTTTTTTTTTTTCATTTTCAGCAGACAACTTCAAGAACCTACTAGTATAAATATAGTTATCAGTAATTTGATACACCAGAAAACAGTAAAAGTAAGCATAGAACTGACGGAATTGTCTTAATAAAATCTATGTATCTATACTTGCTTTCTTTGTAATATGAAGAAATGGGACTAGTGCTCACAGAAAAGATGAACCATGTTTGATTTACAAAAAAACAGCATTGCAGGATTTCTGTTTCTAGCCCAAAACATTACTTTATGGTTACATGTTGAGGGTTTCATAGCTCAAGTTGCTAAAAAATACTTCCAGAGGATATGACTACTTGTATCAAAAACTTTCTGATGGCAGAGTTGATAGTTGCAGGCTGTGCTCTGGTGTACCTACATAGGACTTTATCAGAGTTACCCTCTGAGAAACCAAGCAACAGAAATTGCAACAAAGGCTTTATTTCCTTTGCATATTCTAGATTCATTTTGTCACAAAGGGAGAAATAATGTTGGCTTGGGCAGACATGGAGAGATTTTGAACTGCCTTCCAAAGACAATTTTCCTCTTCTGAACATATCAATCCTAACTTAGAATTACAGGGAACAGAATAATTTATTACAATTAGCATATTTTTCCCCAAGGCTGTACAAATTTTGAGTTTTTATATTGTTTTTCCAGAACTCTACTAGAGCAGAGCCCTGACTCTAAATAAATAATTCTTGGCAAGCAGCACTTGCCACATACTTGCCACTGTGGCTTCCCGGTCGTATAATCTATATTCTTAATACAAAAGTTGTTAATTTTCAGTAGACAAAAGATATTATATCATTTATATATACCAGTGTGCATAAATCTGAAGAGATTGTTTCAGATGTTGCGCACAGGCATGTTGCTAAATAAGACTGGGTTCAGACTCATTCCAAGAGTACATGTTTACACATCGAAAACGTGTTACACGTGAATTCTTAAATTTGTTTAGAATGCATTCTTCCCATTAGCACTGTTGCCAGCAAAGTTGTTTATTAGTATATTTGCAATGATATTACATAAAAGGAAGGCAAACACAGCCAAAACAAGTCAATTTTCATGTGATCAAATATTCATGGAAATTTTCTGACATATTAATGAAAGCTCCCTTATCCTGTTCTGAGAGGATTTCTAGTTACACACATTATTTCTGTCAACTCATGTTGTGTGTGCTGGTAATATGGCAGTATGGAGGAAGCGAAAGAAAAGTCATGTTTGTTTGCCGTTTTGATGTGATGTCCAGGGTAAGGTACTATTCCTCTACAGCTCAGATTTGTACAAGTAATGAATGTTTACCAATGACAAATTACGACAGACATGTATTTGATAAATTATTAGATTTTTGAATAAAATACATGTTGCACAATCTATTCTAGACATCAGCAGCACTCAGTATAGATCCATGCAGGAAAGCATTGAAGCTGGATATGATGAAAATTCACAGTTACTATAAAATTGCAAAAGCAGCTGGTTTTAGAAGACATGGCAATGAGAAAGGTTTCAAGGAGAATGACAATATTGGAATCCATCAAGGATGTTGGCACCAGGCTTGTTGAAACTTTCAGTAACAATCATTTACAAAAATTAGGACTGTGTGAAAGAAACTTGATGATGACTTGAAAACTTGAAAGTTGATGCAATCATGTGTAGTGTGATGGTGACAGAGCCAGAAGGCATTACCAAGGCAGGAGAGAACCAGGATACCACACAGAAGGAACTCTCAAAATAAAACATTGTAAAAGCAGGATGAAATTCAATAGTTGAAAATGGGAAGTCATCCACAGAGGTTTAATGACAGCATTCTGCTACAAGGTAAAGACCTTTTGTTGGAAGCGAATCAGAAAGAGGAGCTGTGTACATCTTAGCCCATAGGAAGCACAAAATCATAGAACCGTTTAGGTTGAAAAGACCTTTACATTCAACAAAGCCGAGTGCCAGGTCCCACACTTGGATCACAACAACCCCACGCAGTGATACAGTCTTGGAGAAGAGTGGCTAGAGAGCTGCCCAGTAGAAAAGGACTTGGGGTTGTTGGTCACCCGTGGGCTGAATATGAGCCAGCAGTGTGCCCAGGTGGACAAGAAGGTCAATAGTATCCTGACTTGCTTGCATCAGAAATAGTGTAGCCAGCAGGACAAGAGAAGTGATTGGCCCCTGTACTCAGTACTGGTGAGGCCACACCTTGAATACTGTGTTCAGTTTCGGGGGCCCTCACTACAACAAAGACATTGAAGTGCTGGAGCATGTCCAAAGAAGGGCAAAAAAGCTGATGAGGGGTCTAGAGCACAAGTCTTATGAGAAGAGACTGAGGAACTGGGATTTTGTAACCCAAAGAAGAGAAGGCTGAGGGAAGACCTTATTGCTCTCTACAACTACCTGAAAGGTTGTAGAGAGGTAGGAGTCATTCTCTTCTCCCAAAGTGGTCACACAAGAGGAAATGGCATCAAGTTTTGCCAGGAGAGGTTTAGATTGGATATTTGGAGAAATTTCTTTACTGAAAGGTTTGACAAGCGTTAGAACAAGCTGCCCAGAGTATTTAAAAGACATGTAGATGTGGCGGTTGAGGACATGGTTTACTGGTGGTGGCGCTCAGTTAGTGGTTGGACTCAATGATTTTAAAGCTCTTTTCCAACCTAAATGATTCTATGATTCTATAGAATTCTCTAACTCTCCCGCCCAGCTTGGTGTCATCTGCAAACTTACTGGGAGTGCACTTGATCCCTTTGTCTAGATTATTGATAAAGTTATTAAACAGAATGGCTCCCAGTCCCTGGGGATTGTACAGTATTAAGTTCATTTGTGAATAGGCACAGACTGGACTTAGCTCCATGCTCCACAAATCTTTGAGCCCAGTCACCCAGCCATTTTTCACCCAGCAGAGTACACCGGTCCAAGCCATAAGCAGCCAGTTTCTCCAGGAGAATGCTGTGAGAAACAGTGTTAAAAGTTTTACTAAGATATATTATTCAAACATATTTTTCTTGACATTACGCCAATTTGTTAACACAGAGATTTTGCAAGCTTGCATCAATATTGATGGTCAGTGAAATGCTTTTCTGACTCCAGGATGTAATTTCCAGAGAGAAAGAAAAAAGCATACTCCTGAACTGTTTTATCAAAAACTAGAACTCAAGCTAATGTAAAAATCTCAAAAATCATTCCAATCTTCTCAGGCAAACTTCAGCAATTTCTTCAGCTCCCATCACCACAGCATTCCCAAAAATCACTCCACAGGAATTTGCAAATAGATAAAGGAAGATAAACTAGGTCACATTTAGCAGCGTTACCATCATCTTGCCAGTGTCTCTTTATATTTAGTCAATTAAGTCCCATATCTAACATCTCACCACTACAAGAGTTTATTTACATAAAGCCAACAAGCAGTATCTCCATCAGTGGTACACATGAGACCATGCCACTCATAAATGACTGTAAAATGGAGAAGTTGATATACTTGCTTGACAATAAGCAACACATTAATTATAGATCCTCTCAAGGGAACAAAATACAAGCCATGGTGATTGAACTGAGCAGCTTCTGCCCCTGTTGTCCCAGAGTCCCTGGGAAAAAGCCAAATGAAGTATAATTAATATGCCTGGGAACCCATAAACAAACAAGAGGGGCAGGGTGGGATTTCTGCATCCATTACATGTAGGTTTATCTAAGCTGATAGTTTACAAAAGAAATACTTTTGGAAGTGCTTATCTGTTGAAAATTATTTTCCTTCTGGACCAATGTTTTTCCAGAGACAAATTGTGCCATTCAAGAAGCAGAAAGATCTTTTTTACTTAAAATCAGTGGTGCCAAAATTATACTACTACAGACATTTTTTAAGTTACAGCCAGGGAAGTTTATTGACTAAAGACTGAATGGGTCTGAAATTGAGATGTCCTTTGTACTGAAGTCTTCCCCACGGTGACTATAGCATCTATCAATGCTCAGATCACGAGGAGGTATTAAGAAGTACAGCATGACATTATATATGTATAAACAAGGACTAGTGCACAGCACTCAGATTTACAAGCCAATAAAATATTGATGAAGACTAATCCACAGCTGAACTGGAGCCTAACCAAGTCAAACCATAACTTTATTTCATATCTCCATCACATTGCAGAGCAGGCAAGGCTATAAATAAGTAGATGACAATTTGGAATAGCTTCCTGTTTAAAAGTCTTTTAGCCCAGTAAATGCTGTTTCTCCAGTAAGGTGAATAGGAAGTGTCTTCAGCCATTACCATGAGACAGCAGTCTTCCTAATTTTCTCTCTCTAATTCCATTCTCAGACCCCACTGTCCTTCATGCTCTTGGAGGAAGATCTGCTATATATTTAGCATCTACTGCAAATGTGTTGGGGAGCCTGAATTTTAAGGAATTAGGTCTGTAAATCCCATTTGGTAAAGCCATACCGTTAAGCCCATGAATAGTCCCTGCAGAAGGAGGGAGAGCATTAAATGTGTACAATTCTGCTCCCATTTTTTCAGGCCTGACCAGGTAAGCAAAGAGAGAGATTTGAACAAGCTTTTCCTACCTGTTCTCTCACTTTGCATTTCAAAACAAACCCTGACACCAGCACTTTCAACAGTGTAAAACTAGCTGCTTCTTTTCAACACTGATGTGAAAATCATAATATTTAGATAGCACATCAGGAATTAATATTATTGTCATGCTACTAATGTATTACTAAAGACACTAACTTCAGTGATACTTATTGCAAGTTTAATTAAACATCATTCAGCTGTGGTACAGCTTAACTCCTGTGTGTCTCAGCTCTGACAGTAGTGTAACAAAAATACCATTGCATAAGGATCAGACCTTAAAGATTATCTAGTTCCAACTGCTATGCCATGGGCAGAGACACCAACCGCTGGACCAGGTTGCTTAAAGCCCCATCCAACCTGGCCTTAAACACTGCTAGGGATGGGGCACCACAGCTCCTCTGTGCAACTTGTTCCAGTGTCTAACCAACCTCACAGTAAAGAATGTCTTCCTATCATCTAATCTAAATCTACCCTGTTCAATTTAAAAATTTCATCCCTTGTCCCATCATTATGTAGGGAACAAAATGTTCCAGGAACTGTGAATACAGGACTGTGTCATCTCTGCCCCACTCACCTCTGAGACATGTGTCCTTCCCTGTGCAGAAGGTTTTGCTCAGCCACTGTAAGTCATTGCCATATTAATGACTTGGGAGGGTGATATGAGATGCTAAACATGAAGTCCTTAAACGTTTCCAGCCAGGAACTCCTCATAAATATATTTAATCCTTTTTTCTGCCATGGATGTTAGCTACAAATTCAAGGCCTCAGAAAGAAGCCTTGCTGATTTCCAGCAAATCCATGTCTATTTAGAGTAAGAGTGACAGTGGAAACCACAAGGAAGGAGAAGCTGTCCTGTTTCTCAGTGCATACATACTATCACATGTGTAGCAATCCCCAGCTTGTCTAACAACTGACACCAACGTCTGTACAATTTCTTATGTGTCTCAAAATGCTGTGGGAAAGTCACAATTTACCTGGACTAAACCTCACCCTCCAGAGCTCAGACAAGAAGAGGTTGAATAGGAATAGAAAAAAAAAGCAGAGTCAAAGAAAACACTTGCAAACATTTTCACCAGCAGCCTGAGTAACACAGAGAAAATGCACAGAGGAGAGAGTGAAGAGCAAGGAAAGGGATCTTCCTTAAAGGTGGGGTGAGAGGAAACAGTGAGGGACACCCATACCTTGCCCAGCACACACACATAACAGGGCCCAGCTGGAGCAGCCTTTCAGAATACACATACCAGTATGGAAAGATGGCTAAGAAGACCCTTTTCTGACTATGCTGAATATGATGCCCTGCATGCAAATTGGGATATTTCATTGCATGAAGCCAGTGGGCATTTATTTTCAGTGCTTTGTTTTCTGCCACACAACCTAAATCAACTACGGTCCCACTGTACCAGACTGACACCAAGGAGACAAGAGCC
>VXBJ01005422.1:159198-235137 GCA_013400055.1 Nycticryphes semicollaris | reverse complement strand
TGCTTCAGTCTTCCTCCAGAAGACTAAGATCTTTAACATTCACCCCTCAAGTCTCCGTCTCCACAGTCTTTGTTTCTTAGATGTATAGCTATGCAAGACTGAGGAGCACACTGAGGAGCACTATTAGAAAATTATGAAGAAATTTTATGGATCTGCACCTTTCCTTTTTAACTTAAACGCTTGTTTCTTTACATGCACGCAAAAAGTGTCCATATATGTTTAAAGAGCAAAAAAGGAACTCAAAAAGTTGTGTGCAAATAGAAGAATTCTAAGAATATAGAAAAAAAAAAACTCTGGAACTCTGGAACAATAAACATGTCCACAGATTACCAAATGGCAAATAGCCAATTTACATTTACAGTATCTGTTCATGAAGAGGTGAAATAGTAGCAAAGGCAGAAAAAATAAATAATGGAACATTGCAAAGGAATGGAAACCACCTTTCTTAGTTCATGTAGCTTGCCAAGGCCAGTTTCATATTGCCGAGAACATGACTGAATCAATTTTTTTTTTTTTTTTATAAGCCAAAACTTCAGGCTGGATGCTTCACATGAGAAGGAGCAGCATCCTTCACACTACAGGGTATGATGCTGTTGTAAGACACTATTATATATGGGGTGGTATGTATGCACATGACATCTGTGGCCTGAAAGTTGAAGGCTTGTTTCAGAAGAGCATGTTATTTGCTATGTACTTTCCTGATAGGAATGTTAAGAAGACAGTTTTGTGGTTATCAAAATTTCATTTATACCCTGCAGATTTTTGGACGTATTTTCCTAGTATGTTCCACAGAAACCTATTCAGCTTTAAATTGTGATGTATTGTTCAAAGAAAGGGTAGGGTATGCTCCTTACCTTGACCTTAATATCTTCAGCAGAAGAGAGAATAAACACCATCAAAAATTTGCTTCTCATGAAATTGAACTAATAAATCAATTATTTGTAAACATACACCACAATCTCTGTGCAATGAGTAATCTGTCATGTATTTTGCAGTACTAAGCTCTCTCATTTGTCATTCGCTCAGTGCATTGAAAGAGAGAGTGACCATAGTTTTAGTTAGAATTAATGATAATATGTTGTCTTTATATTATTATGTTATTTTCCTGTAATGTACACATTCTGTACTAGTAAATGGCAAAGAGAGAAAAATCTGTATTTCTTATATGACAGACTTTCCTGGGTTTCGCTCATTGAGGAATTGGCATTGTGGCTCTTTCACCCAAGAGTAGCTACCTTAGTACTCATTCATTTTTAACAGCAGTTCAAGAAAGATGGGACTGATCCTTTAATTTGTTTCATTTGTTCTATTTAATTTCCTTTTCTGATAAATACTACAATTTTCCTAGAGTTATTGCATGCACTAATTTCATGGCTAGCTATGCTTTCTGCAGGCTTTTTGTCTCACTGAATGTACACCAAAACTAGGACTTATTAGGGTAATACATACATAATTGAACACAATGTTTTCAGTGGTCATTAGGCACCTAAATACCTTTTGAAACTCAAACTAGTAACTACATCTCATACAAGTCTTTGTGCCTGTGCCACACAATGAAAATGTGTGCAGAGATCTCCTCTGTTACCATACTCATAAAAGCAGTATGTACATGTATAGCTGTGCAGGCTTGGCAGCACAGATCCAGATGCAAAGAAGCAGTACTTAGGAGATGTGGTGTCCGCGTCATCACGCTCTGCAGAGAGGACTGTGTGAGCACAGATACCCTGCTTCTATATCTGAGATAGCTCTGTTCAACCATAAATCTTTATCATCCCATTGGTAGCTCTGATATTGTGCAAGGAATGAGACCTGGATGTTAAGTCAGCTGCAGGGCATTTGATTTTCCAGTGTTGATACCCTAATGAAGACAGGGAGGAATATATGACCTGAGGCCTGAAATTTTGATCCTGAAAACATAGATTGTAGCGTTCTGCCATGCTGGGTGTGTTTACCTGTTTAATTCAAATTCCGCAGGCACCAAATGCATCTGAGGAGCAAAGCTGCTCTGAACAACTCTTTGTCTGTCTCTTGTTCAAATTCAATGAAAAACCAAACCCCCAGGCAGCCGTCCTTCAAGACTTCCTGTAAATTAGCCTTAAACACACCTCCAACATACCCAACAACCTGGGCTTCTGGACTCCACAAAATGGAATGAGATTCTACAGAATAAAAAAAAAAATGGAGATGATGTGATTCTGGTCTTATAATTAACAGTCCATTACTTTCCAAATTCCCTTGCCCCAGATGAACAGCCTAACCATTGGGGTAAACAATCATGCTTTCAGTTTGCCAGCCAAGCTAATCCTGTTTTCTTGCAGAAGGGCATTATTTCAGCGTGAGTGATCTTGCCGAACAAAAACATCCCAGCACCTGATAGTTTAAACACTATCCTGGTTGGAGACATCAATGTTGTTTTGAAATGTGTTGGTTGGAAGAGGAAATGAACTCAGGTCTCTCACTTTTGGAATAATTGTTTTAACTATAAGGCTATTTAGAAATATTGAGGAATGCTTTTCCACTTTGTTTGAAAAAGAAACAGTGACCTCTGCTCTGTTAATCAAAAGCGTGGGTAAAGGTGATTACCTGTTGGAGGATGGGGTCTGTGGATCCCATTCTGACAAGCTTGAACCAGCTTCAGGGAGCTTTGAGCTACCCTTCATTAAAATTATTAAATCCCTAATGAGCTTGCTGGATTTTGAGAAAGCTCCTTCCATCTTTGCCCATGTGTGACCTACTTCAGAATCAATCTCCTTCACCATTTTTCCTTTCATACTCTCAGTAGCCCTGTACTACAGACCAATTTTTCAGTAAGGAAGAAAATCAGCACCTGGTCTTTCACAAGAGTCAGAAGAAGGTGCCTGTGGGGAAGGAGTGAACAAAGCATGTATGGTGCTTCTCCCCGACACTCTCCAAGCCCCCAATACTGTGTGACTTGGGCATTTACTGAAATGGAGCGGTCTTCTATGTATTTAGTAACCTGTGGTGCATTCCCCTTCCATAAGCCTTACAACACCCCTTCTGTAAGGATTCCATGTCATATAAACCAAAACACTATACAGCTAGTGAAATACATTCACGTGTTTTAAAGAGTCCAGAAAGCCCCGCTCTTCAAGTCTGAAGTGATGATATGCTCATTTCAAGGTACAGCAGGCTACTCTCCCAACTCTGGGCCAAAAAAAAAAATCTATGAAATCTGAGCTAAATTCATCATGCTTTTTGCATAAAATGTTTAAGCCATGGAAGTCTGATACAGATGTGACATAACTCAAGTGCATAAGTGCTAGAGACTCTTTCACAAAGCCCAAAAATAAGAGTACTTCTGTTGTTCTCTTCATCTGAAAGCTGTTCACTTCCAAGCCACTTGCTTTTGGTGGCATATTTGCTCACTTTGTCTGTAGTATTCTGGGGGACTAGCTATGGATGAAACACAGGGCAAAAGTATTATTATTGGCTTGACCTGTCCATCTATATTGCTTGACAAAAGCCATCATCTTTGATCTTCTCTTAGGAGTTCCCTAAACTTTTTTCTTTCATATTATAACTTGAGTAAAACTCAGCTGAAAGTTTCCATTCAGACTTAACTATGCATGTACCATTTTATTAACAAGACTTGTAAAAATAAACACAGGTCTTAAACCAGAATTCACTTCAGTGAATTCACTCTGGTGTATACTACAGGCACGAAATTGACAATTTAAACAAATGCTGTAGTGTCTAAAGCTATCACTATAGACAGGATATCAGAAAGCGTATTTGTTTAAGAGAGATTTTACTGTCTTTTACTTTCTTTTGGAACCAAGCTTCACATTGAATAACCAACGTAAAATATCACTGGAGTGAAGTAAAGAAAAATGAAGTTTGCCCTTAGAAATTAGCTAATTGCTCTGGAAAAAAAAATAGAATAAATCCTCTGAATCAAATCATAGTCACTTTTGTGTATTGAAGAGTTTTTTTCCATCAACATTAAACCTTAGAATTCCACAGTCTTTTAAATGATGCTTTCTTAGCAAACCAGCAGCATAACACAATAGCATCATTCATATGTGTCTGGTGTGCTTAGCTTTAGCCTCATATGCAATTGCCTTATTAAATTACCTGGTGCTTTCTGGTATTTTGCTTAGCTTTGCCATAGCAAAGAACCAATGCAGCTGTTCCTTCAGCCTCAAAATTCGTCCTTATTTGTTTTTCTTCTTTAAGCTTTGCTGACTGCAAATCTGGTGAGCGATACAAAACACTGAACATTCAGACCAAGATCTTAAGAGACAAGTGCCTGTAAATTAGGCCCACCTTTTCATCTACATTCTGGGCCTCACTTTTCAAATGTCCAGGAGCAAAGATATTTGCAGTTATTTCTTTTCATGACAACAAATTAAATCTAGGAAACTGACATCTACAGTGAAAATACATTGTTTTCTTTTGCAAAGTAATAAAATCCACAAGTCTTGTTTTTCACTCTTAAAACATTGAAAAGTTTCAAAGAGTTATTATAGAAAAATAGTAGCTACACATCAAAAATCCATTTATATTATCTAATAAGGACTTGAATATATTGTCTGGTTTGTTTAGATTAATACACATGTCATGTTTAAGCGGATTTTTAACAGAAGCCATGAATCCATTCAGCTACATCCACGAATTTAGCTAACAGATGCAGGTTACAGGAGAAGGAATGACCTACTATCAAGTAAGCAAGTTTATAGATGACCATCAATTGGGTTACTACAGAAAACCTTCCTGACTTATGCTCTAGTTCATGTGACAAGACTCACATTTCCTACTATACTTTACCCCTCAGTTTGTAGTCCCACGAGCACGTGCATGTTGGGAATGCCAGTAATGCCATTTGTGCTTGTCTGGCTCCACTAAACTTCATCTGTAAGGATCTGCAATCCCACTGATAGCACCTTCTGAAACCAGAAAGGGAATACTTCTGACACACCTTTTGCAAAACCTGTGCTTTTTTGACCCCGGAGTGACAAGGCTCGAGTATTTATTTTCCATTTGGCTTCATACTAGCAGGGACAAGTTACTTTTCAAATTTATCTGAATTCCTGATTCACCAGATGCACAAGGCTTTCCTGGTTATCACCTGCATGCCTCTTTCTGTGTCTCATTTTGTTTGTATGCTACACAGCTCACACACTGCAAAATTTGTAGGCAGTTTTTACTACAGCATGCATTTTGTCATGCTAAAAAGCTCCTGAAAAAATCACTATTGTTGGCAGCCAGACATGTGCAAACTTTCCCCCTTCCCTGTTGCCATGGCCAAAATGAACAAAGCCCTACACTAGACCCAAAGGACCTCTTTGAGAACAGATGTCCCATGCAGGGATCTCCTGGCTGCCCATAAAAGGCACCTCTTGGCCTGGTGTTTGCCCCCTGCATGGAGGAGCACAACATGCTTGGGAGTTATCCAAACACACAGAAAGTGAGTTAATGCGACTATTATCCCAACAGATGGGTATAACTCTGAGCAGATCTGAGGCTGTGTTTGGATATAGCTGCCAGCAGTAGTATGCCCAACTGGGAGAGTCAAAAGGGTCTGTCAGTTTTGAGCTTTCTTGCTTCTAGTTAAAGACATGCCCAGCTGCTAATGTCACTTTTTCTGAAATAGATTTGATTTAAGACATTCAAAAGCCTTTCCTATGGCTTCACAAAAGCATTCCTTATCTCAGGCTTAAAACATCAGGCACAACAGTGCCAGGCCAATGTGAGATCACAGCCCGTGGCCCATCTTTTTATTCTTTTCTCCCCATATAAGTTCAGCTGGATATGTAGCTGAGATGAGCCTCACTCTTCTCTGGTGACAGGAACTGTATGCCAATTAGGCTACTACTTATGTGGATGTGTAAGGCAGCGTAGACTTCTTGGCAATCACATGCCAAGGACGTGCCACATCTCCACAGATGGCTAGAAGGTGGGATGTAGCAGCATGCAACAAGCAAAATGACAGATATGGTTATGACCACCACAACACTGTTGATTGCATTGGTGCTGCACAACGGACTACTGAGATGCTTGTGATTCAAACTTCTGCAGTGTCTATTTGGCCACCTGTTTTGCTTAGTTCTCATACTGCAGCCATAACACTGCTGTGTCAATCTCTGACTTCCCACATCTGTGGTTGGCCTAGGCAGTCACTTCTGCCAGTCTTGGTGCTACCAGCTCAGAAAGGTTGTAGCTCCCAGCAGAAAGAAAACTGACGGCACTTGACTGTACATAAAGCTGCGTGACATAATTTTCCCTTTCTCTCCTAGGGATTTTGTCCATTACTGCTATTTTCACACATCACTGGATTTTACCTTTGGTCTTTTACCAGCAGCAACTGCCCTTAGAGATGATTCATTAATGAAAATGTCTCTGAAGTAAATGTCACTCTCAGTCCTAGTGTATGATAAAAAAGCATTAACTCAGTCACAGAAACCCTAGTCTACCCACAGGTCCCAATGAGTCAACCCCAAATGACAAATCTAGAAGTCTGTCATCTTCCAGTTGTTTTCAGCTGTTAATTCTTGAATGGCTGTTTTCCCTGAAATGTTTGTCATCTTTTCTATAAAAGTAATCTCCCTTTTAACGGTGTCTTTATTTACTTTGAAAGATATTATAGCACAAAAATAAGAGCACACATCTACATGGAAATATCTCATAGTGATACCAGGCTGCTTTTTTTTTTTTTTTTCTGCAGAAAGGTCGAGGAAGATCTCACTCACTGCAATTGAAATTGCAGCTCAAATGTTTCACGCATTAAACTGATTTGAAACAAGCTTTCTTCATTTTAAGGAATGTCTCTCTGTAAATTTAGATAGACCATGTGCACATTAGGCATTTTTGCTGCTTTCAAAATATACTAGTTGCATTTCCAATTCATTTGCACTAGCACAAACTGTTAAGTGCTTTCCAAATAAAACCCTCAAAAGCTGAATCTAGCAATTTTCTGTAATAAAAACAGCTTAAGAAGCAATAAAAATCTCATGTCTGGATATAAAAAAATACATGTTTTTTTTCATTTAGTTGTATTCACTACTTCCTTGATTTTTGTTTATTTTTGTAATGTCCTATTAAATTGCTTAATCGGGAAACTGACCACAGCCATTACTACAAGCAGGGTTTCATTTTGTGAGGAGAGGTCATAGACGGAAGTCATAAAAGGAGTAATGCAGAGCATACAGAGGATTTGAGATAAAAATTTACTGAAACTGACAGCCAAAAGGAAGTTAAAATTCCCAGCTACAAAGATGGTGGTGTTGAAGTTGCNTCTCACTGCTTCAGACCAATGCTGCAGCACACTCCGGTTCACAACAGCCAGTCCAGGGACACCGTGGCATGCCCAGGACCACCTAGCCAGTCCACATGCCCAGTCCTCACGGCAAAGGATTAAGAAATCACAGCAGCAGCTGGTGCATAAGCAAGTCTCAAAAAAAAAAAAAAAAAAACCTGCCATAGAACCCAGGTTACCCTGTTTCTAATGGTAATTGAATTGCACACATTTATTCCCTTCAGAGAACATTTAGCTAAGGCATTGCTTTATTTTGAAGAGTAACTACGTAAATAGTCACAGAAATACAGCGATGGAGGTCCTCTTTTTTGCAGAATTAAAAACTGGAGCTATAGATAAGAAATCAAAACATCATAGCATAAAAGTCTGAGTACCCAATAAATATTTTTAAAAGAATTTTAGTGTACCTGTCTCATGTATATATTGCTATTTTGCAAATATAGTGTGTATGTACATAAAAGTAAGCATAGTTCTTTACAGCAATGTTTTAGATCACACTCAAAATTTTACTAAAATACGACAAAAACAGACCACAAGCATCTACATTAATTTCGGTACTGAGTCTCAATAAAATTCCCCAAATTCTAGAAAGCAGAATTAAATACTGCGAAATCCATTCTAAGAGTGGAGGCTTGTTATAGGTAGATT
Source organism: Nycticryphes semicollaris (assembly GCA_013400055.1). Lineage (NCBI taxonomy): Eukaryota > Metazoa > Chordata > Aves > Charadriiformes > Rostratulidae > Nycticryphes > Nycticryphes semicollaris. The sequence goes on along the minus strand of VXBJ01005422.1, from coordinate 227,213 downwards.
TACACATGCAGAAAACCTGTCTCTGATAACAGTTCTGGAAAAGAATAACAATTAGGACAGGCCTGCTACTAAACTTTCTGCAATGGTGGAGAGAGGGGATGACAAGTAACTGACTTAATCTGTTGCAACGTAGTTCCCTTGCTTCTCCTCACCATTAACACCAACTCCCAAGAGAGCTATCACTTCCATCTAGCCCATCCGTGCTCTTCTCACCCTCCTGCAAGAGCAAATACAGCCTGCCCTATCCTCTTCCTACTCAACAGAGACTTTGAAACAGATCACTAATGCCCGTTTTTATTAAATAAGAACTCAATTATAGAGGTCATACCCTTTTTCCCCAAATGCTAATCCCCTGGGCTCTTATCACCTTGTTAAATGTTTAATGTTGTGAGCATGCCCCGGTGAAAGCTGGGTCAGATCCGCAACCTCCCTGGCAGGAGAAAAGGCCAGTTTTAGAGATGTGATGTACATCCCTTAGGGCTGTGGGGGAGGAGGAGGCAAAACAGTTGTTAATCTGCCTAGCCAGGTGACAGCACGTTCTCCTGGTGCATATTAGTCTTCATTTTTGCAATTGCTCTCACTTCATTTTCTTGTGTGTAAATATATCACATGCTACTTAGTATAGCCCAAGAAAACTAAACAGATCTTCAGAAATTAATGTGTCTGCCTTCGGCTGTGCAGACACATACAAGTGTGATCAGACTTTTAGTTAGTAAATAGTCAAGAACTCACAGGCATACTGTCAGCACAACCCTGGTTTCAATACAGAAAGGGACAGAAGATCTTTCAAAGACCTGGAACTATGCCAGTTTGCATGTTTGGTTTTGATTTTTCCCTGCAGGAAAGAAATACATGGAAGTTAAGGACAATATTGAAGAGAGTCCCATTAGCTCAGAGAAATTCTCCTAGTCTTCAGACAATAAACCACTTTCATAAAAGAAACTGATTCACTCAACAAAGTTGTTTTCAGCTTTTCTTGATTGGGACATTGTATAGGTACATAGAAACGAGGTGAAAAGTGGTTTTGCTATAATTAAAACTATTCTGCCATTTCACATTAGTACCTGGCAGATTTAATGTATTTTTTGTGTGAGATGAAAACTAACAAGAGTCACACAGTAGAATTTAAGGATATCCATAATTAAATGACCAAAAAAAACCCCAAACATGAAACAAAAAGTCAATGTGAAGGTCCTAATTCATAAACCTTAGGATCTTTTTGCTCTGACAAACAACATAATGCGAAAAAATTGTCCTTTCCTAAAAAATTTATGTTTTTCTTTCCCCCCAGTCCTGAGCAACCACAGGAATGAGAATATCTGAATATGATTGGTGGAAGGAAGAAATCCACATTTTTGATGTACCTCACCCAAATTGATTTTCCCTAACTTTCACTTCTGATTTTTCCCACAATTCATCCTCAAAATCACATCAGAAGTTGTTTCCTTTCCTTATGTCTTGTGCCCACCAATGTCCTTTCTGTGGCAAGTCACCCTTACAAGACAAGAGAATCAGACACGCTGAAGAGGCCTTGAGGTGACGTGGTCAGATCTCTACTCAGACCAAGGCAAACTTACCTCAGGTCACCAACAGTCATGTTCATTTAAGTTCTGAGTATGCCCTAGGATGGAGAGTCCACAACCTCTCTGGGCAATCTCTGACAGCACTTGACCACCCACATGTTTGGAAGAAATCAAAACATCATCTGATCAGAATTTTCCCTGTTGCAACTTGTGTCTATTTTCTCTTTTCCTAACCCTGCACACCTCAGCTAACATGAAAGAAAGTGAAAAGCCCAGAGCACACACTGTGAATACCACTGAAAGGGGGCAGCCAAAGGAAGTTAAGGATGCAGAAGGAATTCTCCCATGAAGAATTTTCAGTCTGGGGAAACTTGCAATGCTTTGCCTGAGGCTTATCCAAAGGTTAGGGATTCATCTACCTTCTCCTACTAGTTTCCCAGAGTTGTTTGGTTTGGTTTTTTTTTTTCCTTTTTTAATAGTCCAACTGCACTTCCTTCTCTGACCTACTAAGAACAAGTTATTTGTAACCTTCCTGACAAAATGAAAAATGAACCTGCGTTTAACTAAACGCAGTTACTCTGTGATGATCCACAATATTTACATCGAATTCTCTCATTGACCCTAGTGTTCGCTTTGTCAAAGGTACATTATTTACTCGAAACTGGCATCATGTAAGTCAACATGAACATATAGGTCAAGATAAAACCTTGAGAATGTTATACTACTTTTGTGTTGCAATATATTTCTATTCCTGGGAATTACTCTACAATACAGGGTGGGGTAAAAAGCTAACCTGCACACATGTACAATGCCAGTAGTGGAGCATTTTATGAGAAGGCAAATGAGTATCTTAAGACTCAAAGAACTCCATAATGCCATTGCACACATAGATCTTCAAAGAAGCAACAGAAGTAACATCCTAGAGGCAGTCTGTGAAGTGGTACCCAATTTAAGCACTGATTAAAAATTAATATGAAACATTCCTGTAAAGCAAAAAAAAAGGTCCAGATTTCACGTTTGATGTTACCTTCACTTTACAGAAATAGGTAAGGAACAGCACATCTGATGCAACAGCTTCTTAATGCAGAGCCAAATTCACTCTGCTGGAGGAAACGTAACCACGTGTACCTTCGCTTGTAAGAGGATGGTAACACCAACGCAAGCAGGTACTGCGACATAAGCTGATGTCACTTTATTAGTATGTTCTACGTAACTGTCACTGACAACCGCTTGGAAACAGTTTCCTGGGCTGAAGCTCAGAGGCCTGACAGCCTCCAATCACTGTCACAGGCTGCAGCATCTTCAGTGAGCAGCCCACCCCTGCTCTGGGCAGGATTTAAACGAGAAATCTCAGCTCCACCGCACCACCTCCTGTTGTGAGGATGTGAGGGCTCCTTCCCTTGTGCTATACCGATTGTGCGCTGCCACCAAACCGAACCGGCCAAGGCAACCAGCTCCCTGCCTCGGCGACCGACCGCAGGCACTCGGCAAGCCCAGCAGCGGCGCAGGCAGCCGGCAGCTCTCGCGAGAGCGACCGACGAGAACTGGGCGGGGCCAGGAGCGACGGCAGTGGATTGAAAAGCGGGAGGGGAAGCAAGTGCTAGTGTGTGTGGGTGTGGGTGTGGGTGTGGGTGTGGGTGTGGGTGTGGGTGTGGGTGTGGGTGTGGGTGTGGGTGTGGGTGTGGGTGTGGGTGTGGGTGTGGGTGTGGGTTATCACGAGGGAGTGTGGTGATAGGATTTTAAACTGAAAGAGAGTAAAGTTAGATTAGAAATGGGGAAGAAATTATTTGAGGGTGGCGAGGCGCCTTCTGAGTTTTGCACACTTGTCGTGGTTTCAGCCAAATTTACCAAAACCAGACCAACAGATGGCCCTTCCTTCCCGCAGAAAGAAAGAAGAGGAAGAGATAAGGAGACTTACAAGTTTAGAATGAACTAAACTACTATAATGAAGTATTATTAGTAAAATTAAAAAGATGTATGTAATGAAATAGGTACAATATATACAAAACCATATCAAGTGCCCAGGATGATGGGGAAAAGTCCCAAACTGGACTCAGTGACCAACAGGATTCCAGATCTGGAGTCACAAATGCTTGGAGCGGGATCAAAGGCAGACAAACAGGGCCCTCCGCAGACAGTGGCCATTGAAGGAAGAGAGTTGACCCTTTGATCCCTCAGCTTTTATACTGAGCATGATGCGGATGGGATAGAATACCCCGTTGGTCAATTTTGAGTCACCTGTCCTGTCCAGTCCTCCTGGCAGGTGTGACCTCTGTGCTTTTCTGCTTCCAACCCTTCAACAGGGCAAATAACAAAATATACCTGACCTTGGTTGTTAAAGCAATAAGTATAAGCAACGGCCTCGCTGCATAACATTCCTTAGTATAATCAGATCTTACCACTGTGAGAGTGAACAGTTTTACGAACAATATGCTGTTAATTTCAGAGTTCAGTTAATTAGAAGAGGCCCAGCTAAAAAAAGTAAAATTGTAAAACAGAAAATCAGTGCATTTTACTTCAAACCAGGACAACGCTCTTCCCCCTCAATTTGAAGGTACGTGGTGACTGGCTATGCTAGCCCATAAAGCATGAGAAACATAAGGCACTCCCTTTGTCTTATATTCAATCTGCGGTGCTGGCTGCACGGGGAGAAAGGAGAGTGTATCACCCCCAGATGTGGCCAAGCTCCCCTGCAATGTCCTGGGAGGGCTGCAATGCAACAGGCTTATCTCCAGCATAATTTACTTCCAAACAGAAAAAGTGGAAACTGAAAAATAATTCAAGCCCAACATTACTACTCTCTGAAGTCCCTACTCATCAAATCTCTTTATTGCCTTTTGCTTAAGGAAAATTACTATTAACTCATTATGTTACCCTAAAACATTATTGAACTGAATAATTTTGCGTAGTGGGAAGATGAGCTCAGTCTGGCATCATTGTGGACAAGTTACTTTGGCAGGCAAAAAAGAGACCACAGTGGGTCATCACTGTGCTATACAGACACACCTAAGATAAACACCAAGAACAGAAATAAGTATTGAAACTAGAGGAAGAAATCAGTAGGGAGAAAGAAAAGAGGAATACAAACTACAGCAATAAAACTGAGGTTGTGAATTCAAAGAACCCGGCTAACCACAACAGCAAACACAGCACGAGGTGTAACAGGGGCAAAAGCAGTGATAATTTCGCAGATGGAGCCAGATCAGTTCAGGATAGGGTATATATCACACAGTTGCCTGTGACGGAGGGACTGAACTTGATTGCTAGGGAGAATTTCTTCCTGCTCCCTGTTCCTATGCAATATCACTGGCATTAAACAAAAAAAACCAAAACAAAAAAGCCCAAGCAAACAAAAAAACCTCTACAAATGCCCATATGTAAGGGTATCCTCTGCTTATGGGATGCTGCATGGTACAAGAATGTTCTGCATGTGGATTGTTAAATACCATTACAGTGAACATCATCATTTAATATCAAGGCTTACTGGAACCCAGCTTCTGGATTTTTCCCCTTCAAACCACCTCCTACCAAGTTCTTCTTGGAAGTGCTCACTTACATGTCCGTGTACCTGTCAGTAATCATAACCTGTCTTCCAATCTCATAAAAGAAAACTTTGTGATTATCAAAGGCTTTTTGACAAGCTGCAGCATAAGAGGGCAACGTGACAAGAAAGCAAATTGTAACAGAGCCAGAACAAGTACTTGTTGCGAGTGATCTGCACTGCTACTGCTACCATGACAAAATTTTGTATCAGCGTATTACTGAAACCAGTCCAAGTTCCCCACTTGTTGCGAGGGCAATTTGTTTAAGTAGGAAAGCAGTACTTGAGGAATACTGTGGGAAGGAAAATACTACACCCTTACACTCACAGTGTGAGATGTGAACCAGCCTGTTGAGATTTGCCAGCACATACTGTCTATCTCTATGGTATAAAACTGCAGAGTAGTACAACTTATTCATGGGGAGGGGGGAAAGCCTGAAAAATTAAAACAGGTCATGCACAATCTGTTAAAATCACACCACTGTTTTCTGGTAGGCCATGAATCCAATAAACAGTACAACCAGATTTTTCTTGAAAAATCAAGGTGTAAGAAACAATATCCTTTCCCCACTCAGTACTCCATTACAAGTTACCAAGATCAACGAGAAGATGCTAGGCCACGTCAGAAAGAGCAGGATGGTACTGCCAAAGAACAAGGAAGAAAAGGTTCAAAGAACCACAGAACATGTGAGGTTGGAGGGGACCTCTGGAGGTCACATTATCAAATGTTCATGTTCAAGCAGGGCCACAAATAGCTGTTTGCAGTGGACCACAGCCAGACAGCTTTGAAGATTTTCAAGAATGGAGCAGCTCTCTGGGCAACCTATGCCAATGCTTAGTCAACGTCACAGTAAACAGGCATTTCCTGATCTTCAGGAGAAGCCTCCTTCCCCTGTTTCAATTTATGGCCATTGCCCCTGGTCCAGTCACTGGGCACCACTAGAAACAACCTGGCTCTATTGTCTTCACACCGGCCCTGCAGGTATCCATACCTTGAGATCTACTCAGTCTTCTCCAGGCTAAACTGTCTGAGCTCTCTCTGCCTTTCGCCCTATGGAAAATCCTCTAGTTCCTTCAACATCTTCAACATCCCTTGGCTGCACTTCTTCCAGCAGCTCCATCTCTCTCTTGGAGTGGGGAGCACAGAGCTGGGCACAGCACTCCGACAGTGGACTTATCAGGGCTGAGCAGAGGGGAAGGATCAGCTCCCTTGACCTGCTGGCAACAATCCTTCAAACACAGCCCTGGACACTGCTAGTCACCTATGCCACAAGAGCACAGTGTTATCTCATTTTCTACTTGCTGTCCAACAGGCCTTCCAAGTCCTTTTCCACGAAGCTGCTTCCTGGACAGACAGACCCCAGCACATATTGGTGGCCATTAGTTAGCAGCCTACAACTAGGCTTTGTGCCATGGGTCACGGAATCACAAAATTGTCAGGGTTGGAAGGGACCTCTAGAGATCATATAGTCCAACTCCCCTGCTAAAACAGGATTGCCTAGAGCATATTACTCAGGACTGCATCCAGGCGGGTCTTGAAGGTCTCCAGTGCTCTGTCACCCTCACCTTAAAGAAGTTTTTCCTCATATTCAAATGGAACTTCTTATGTTCCAGCTCATGCCCATTGCCCCTCATCCTGTCACTGGGAACCACTGAAAAGAGGCCGGCTCCATCTGCCTTCAACCCACCATTCAGATACTTATAAGCATTAATAAGGTCTCCTTGTCTTCTCCAGGCTAAAGAGTCCCAGCTCTCTCTGCCTTACCTCCTAACAGAGATGTTCCAATCCCTTAATCATCTTTGTTGCCCTACGCTGGACTCTCTCCAGTAGTTCCCTGTCTCTCTTGAACTGGGGAGCCCAGAACTGGATGCAGTATTCCAGTTGTGGCCTCATCAGTGCAGAGTAGAGAGGGAGAGTGACCTCCCTGGACCTACTGGTCACACTCTTCCCTATGCAGCCCAGGATTCCATTGGCCCTTTGGCAACAAGGGCACATTGCTGACTCATTGATAGTTTCCTATCTACCGGGACCCCCAGAGAGCACAAGAGATGCTGCTCTGACAAACAACATTAAGCACAAAGGTCTTCAGGTAGTAAGCAGTTGGCATTTAAATAATTTTATCTTTCCACATGGCGTTTAACTCCAGTGGAAAACTCCCTCACTGTTGTCCCCTAATTCTCTATATAAATAACCACGGCAAAAACACACCATTTCTTGGGAAAACTTTGTGCCTCCTCCCTTCTGCTTCTTCCCCAGCAAATCTGAATGGTCTACATGAAACTGCCAGTCTCAGTTTACTTTAAGTGTAGATGCCAGTAGATAATTTCTACACTTCCCTCAGAGGAAGGAAAATGAGTTTGCACGGATCCTCTGCCCAGTCACAATCCTCTACTAGGGGAGAGTGCCTCAGCAGCAGTCTCCCACTACAGCTGTTACAATAATGAAAGTCTGATCTGATGATCAGGGAAAACACTCTGAACAATCCACAAACTGGGAAAATGCCACAGAGATTCTTCCAGTTCCTTAGGCTATGGAGTACCCACATGACATCTTTTTCCCTTTTCCTATTTCAAATAAATGATAATTTTAAAAAATTGCTCACAATGTTTTTTGTATGTTCTAAAATTCTGCTTAAAATATTCTGCAGAATTTTAGGATTAAATCTTTTCTGTTAAGAAACCCAAATAAGCAGCAGTAATGCCAATGCAATGCTATTGAAAAAGACATCACTGTTCTGCCTTTGGAGAGAAAGATAGAGGAATCTACAGTACAGAAAGGTAGAAATGGGAGCCAAACTGCAGAATTTAGATTATGTACACAATTTAAGAGAGAGAAAATCACTAAAATGTTATCAACCTCAGTGAAGGACAACGATATTAACAGACAATAATGCCAAGTGTTTGTAGAATATGCCAGTGTCTCCTGACTGGGTTTAAAGGTTTAGAAAGAGAGAGAGAAAGATGACAATGAGAAAAAAAAATCCTTTACTTTGAGCAACAGAGCAATAGTATTTAGGTTTTGTTCCAAAACATTTGAATTGTATTGTCTGTAAAATCAGTTGCAAGGTAGGGATGCAGCAAGGACAAGCATTACTGTCTAAAAGCTAGTCTTTATGTATTACAATTCCTGCACTTATATCTTACTGACTTTATAGTGTTTCAGAGCTATCATCTCTTACTTTGCTTTTATGTTGGTAGAATACAGTACAGGAATACCAGCAGCAAATATACAATATTATAATCCTCATACAGGTTTTTTTGATCCTGAGTTAATCTCTGAAAAAAACACTTCATAGATAAGCAACTATCCCCTCCTAACTCAGAGTATTTCTGCTGGCTTCTTGGCTGAATTACATTCTATAATAGAATTGCATTCTATAAAATTGTTGAGACCTCTTATCCCGTGACATATAATTTTAAAATAATATCATGCTATCTTGCAGGCAAAGCATTGCAAAATGCCTGTTCACTGGTTATTGATAAGGTCTGTCTTTAATGATTAGTCTGTCAGTCTAAGAGACAGTTAAAATAAATTCAATCTGCTGGCACTTCATCTTGCACCCAGCTCAGCATATTGGCAGGGTGTAAGCATTGCCCCTGGGGTCATGCCCAGGGGTCATGCACCCTCTTATGCAGCTGAGGCATGAAGGAGATTGGCAGGGCATGACACAGAGCCAAGCATGCAGGTCCCATGGGAGAGACACTGTGATCAAGCACTGGGGAGGGGAAAGTCGCTGGGCACACTGCCTAAGAACTCCTCTTTTATTTCAGAATCTTTCCTCTGTCAAACACAGCCTAGGATTTTCTGTGATACTTGGCAACATAGTCTGGATTGTGCCAGCCTGAAAAATTAGAGGGAAGGATATGGTCTATCTGTGTCCATCAGGTTGCAAAAAATTAAATTTAGGGGAAAAAAACAACTTTTGTGTCCACTACAAATAAATGCAGTGTGTTCAGTTCCCTAAGAAGCATTATGTACATTGAGAAAGTCTTTCATGAAACAAAAAATCATGATCACTATAGTAAGCATTTATCTAAGATACTCCTATATATTGACCAAAATGTTTGCCAGACTGTCTTGCTTTTTGCAACATTTAAGAATTTAAGAAATTCTCTGCAGCATGTTTCTCTCCTCAACTTCTCCAACACTTATCCGCCCAAACTGCTGATCTCCTCTGTGTTCAGTCCACACTAGTTTCCACAGTAATCCTGGAGTTTTGAAGGGCCTCCCATATCCTAACTACATTCTGTCTTTGATTTTGCTATTTAGAATGTCCCTCAGCACTGCTAGGTGAAATGCAGGCAGAGTGGGCAGATGCTTTGTGCAGCCAGCTGCCTATTTTTCCCATCCAGACAGGAGTAGGGGATGGCAGACTAAGCAGTATTAGTGTGTGTGCAATGCTGGGAAACCCAGCCCTGATGTTTGCCCCAACACCTCAAGGTCCCATGGCCAAGAGAGGGTGCATGGGGGCAGGATGGTAGTGCATATGTGAAGCCTAGCTGTTGCCCTACTTTTTGTTTCTCCTCTCTGTATGGGGCTGGAGAAGATGTTTCTCTAGGATGATATGAGAGATACTCTCTTGCCTGCCAGTATAGGTGCTCCATCCTCTGCCGACCCTGGCAGCCTCCTACCTTCTGAAGGAGCAAAGCTGATATTGCTGATCTGCTGAAGGCAGGAATGAGCTACTCTGTGCTCTTCCCAAGGAACCAAAATCCACTGTGCCTGCACTGCTAGGAAGCCCTGTTCAGGGCCACCCACTGTGCGCCACTTCCCCCTGATTTTTTTGGCCATCCCACCCAGCACCTTTTGCACCTGACATGAAGTTAAGCTTCAAAAGCAGGATTTTTAGATCTGTTAAGTTCACTTTCTACATCCTTGGTCTCGCTTTCTATGTCCTTCATCTCATGTTTCCCCTTCTCTCCCTGCTTACAAACAGACTGTCCATTCAATTATGGAAACGGAATAATTCCATCAGCGTTTCTGAAGATACACAATCTATCCAGCTATGATTGTCCAATTGTTGTGGACTTGGTTGCCAGTCAGTCAATATTTCATTTGTAAGTAAGCAACATAAATAGAATCATAGAATGGTTTAGGTTGGAAGACGCATTAAAGAACATGTAGTTCCAGTCCCCTGCCATGGGCAGGGACAGCTCCCACTAGACTAGGTTGCTCAAAGCCTCATCCAGGGACAGGGCATCCACAAGCTCATTAGGTAATCTGTTTCATTGTCTCAACTGATACAACATAGCATAAAATAGCAATAAAATATTATTTGAAATATACTATAGTGACCATGTCTATGCCAAAATCTTTAGAATTAGAATCCCAAAATAGATATTTCCTGTTCTTTAACTTCAGTTCTTATCACCATTTTGTAAGCATTCACCCATAGCTGGTTATTTTGCTTTATCATAGAAGATGGCAGTGATACGAAAAAAATTAAAACCCAGGATGATTCTATCTTCACACCAAGAGACAGCATTACAAAAAAGAGAAGCAATCATGTTGGGTTTTGTTTTTTCCTACAGCATGAACTATTTTAAAAATACACCAAAAATGGCTGTGCTATTTTCAGAACAAACACTCTTGATCATCAGCAAGATGTGTTGATTTCAAGCTGTATCCTGAGCTCACACAGCATAAATATATCAGTCTGGGGGTTCCCCACACAACCTCTGAAAGTTTCTCTGAAGCTCTGAGGTTCCTGTGAGTTCATTTTATCTCTGCTTTTTTGGTGTCAGAGCCCCCAGGCCTCCTCACTGGATTGCCAGGTTTCTGTTCCTTCTTCAGGCTAAAGATTCTGCAGCTGCAGGTAAGCCTGTGAGTCACCAGTGGTACAGCCAGACCTGCTCTGGGAATGTCTGGAAGACATATTGGATCTCATGGCCACATCAAGATGACTGGGATAGATTTTGGAATGGCACAGACCTCCCTGGGGCCCTTCTCTTGGGTTGTTTTGTCATTGGTCAGATCTGGGATGGAAGTATTTTTCATACAGCCATCACTTTGGTAACAACTGCAGTATCACAAAGAAAAGGTAGTTCTTTGGGGTTTTTTTATCATTTTGTCCCCTTTTTCATCTCAGTGCCCTGTTGTAGTGGAAAGGTGGTTTGTTGCAACCTAAAACTTACAGAAAGAGAGAAGGAGAGAAAACTTGCTCTAGTTTACCCAACTTATTCTCAGAGACTTTTGTTAAGTGTTTTGTACATTTATCTAAAGTAAATCTAAGCAAAAATAGCTTTCTGCCAGCATAATGAAAATGAAGACTTCAGAAACACCTCTACTGCATGAACTTCCTTCCCCACCATACCTTACAGATTTGTTTTGATGTTCTTAGGTGTTTGACTGAGATACAGAGCATATGTTTTATCTTGTTGGGTTGCTGTTCACACACTGTTGTGTTCATCCCCCCACCTTTCCATTTCCAGCTTTATGCATGAACACAATCTGCTAAATATTTGCAAGAATAAAGTATTGGCATAACTAAAAACTGTGTGCTATACCAAAACTATACCAAAACACTTGCAGTTAGAGCTAATTGGAAGATTCATTTACTCTAGACAATTTTCAGCTGAACTCTGTGAAGAGGACTAGGTTTGGACTAGGTTTGTTAAATATTGATTAAAGGCAGAATCATTAGAAAAACACTCTCTGACACTTACGATTTTCTAACAGGCTATGTTTTAAAGCCAAATTAGAGTATTAAAACAGTTCTTTTCTGTTTGCACTTTCACCAAGTAGGTCTAAGCCTGAAATACCAAGAAGCACACATATTATTTGATTAGATCCTCAGAGTGACGGGGAATTAGACACTAAATGGCATTTGAGGATGTCAGTTAAAGTGCCTACTTCAGAAGATAATATGAAGAGCTTCAATAGGCTTAGGGCAATAATATCATTTTCATCTGAAGCCATTTCCCATTTCATATCATAAGAAATTTATTTGTCATAAATTCATATTTACTCCATACAGGGAAGCCTACCCTTGCTGGAGGAAGATGAGAAAGTGAAGTAACAGAATTTATGTCTTCAGGGCCCAAACGCTTCCTTGTGTCTACAGGCCAGACTGTCTGCAGGCCATACTGTCTGCACTGAGCTGCTCCAGAGGTGAGCAGTTCCTTGGTGCGGCAAAAAGTTAAACACATCCTCCTTCATTTTGCCTCTCTGCTGTATAATCAGTATCTTAGATTTGCCAAAAAATAATTCACTTTCCAGCAATATACACCTTCCAGCAATATACACTCAAAAAGGATGTTTTTTTCTGTGCAGTATATTTGTTAGAATATTAGTATCACCAATCAGAAATATCAACAAACGTGCTTTACCTGTGGTTGCTCAGGGCAAATGCATCCTACATCTACCAGAATTGGCTACAGTGGAAGTTTTTGTGTTGAAGAAAAACACCCTAACAATTCATCACCAAGTAGGACATTTTATAATAAGGCATATTTTACCAAACTTCATTTTTCTCTGTCGGGTTATCCTGCTATGAACAGACATGTTCTCTTAGGGGGAAGCAGTGCCCCTTCTCAAGGCACAAGGATTAGCTTCCCATGCCGGCAAGTGATGCTTAGCACTACCTATGGCATCAAACAGAAGGTTCCTAATTTAGACAGTAAGGGAGTTGATCTAACAAAAATACTCTGAACTCATCTTGCATTTATCTTCCCACATGTTACATCTTTAGTTTGGTAAATACCAAAAAATGTTAATAGCTTTGGGTATAAAGGGCAAGAAAAAATACACAGTTACTGTAAATCAAAATGCAAATACAACATAAATTCCAGTATTCCTCATCTTGTTCAACTAAATCTGATCCAGTATCTTACATGCTTGTGTATACCTGTGTTAGGCAGGGTTACATATTTTTTCTTAATTCTTTCTTTTTCCTTTAGCCAAAGTCCTCTATAAAAATTGATTAGATTTGTTGAATCCCAGAAATCTGAATAGATGCAGTTTGATAAGTTTGTCACTGAAAATAAATCTAAAATCACACTATATTAGTGGTACTACAGGACCCACCACAGGACCTTCAAGCAGTCTTAAAACCAAAATTTCTCAATGGTACACCTGAGAAGAGAGACAGAAAGTTAAGCTTTCTAAGCAGCAATCAGCTTTGGAGTATCATTTTTTGGGACTTTTCAAAGATAAAAGTGCAGTAGAACTTACCAAAGCTGAGTGCAGTCTCAAAAGTAGACCCTTCTGTATAACACCTCATCAATATTGTAAATGTAAGGCATTTGAAATCAGGACATAGTTGGGAGCACTTAGGGAGGAGAATCCCCAGTGTGACCCCAGTGCTGCTAATAAAGAATACCGTCTTTACAGTCCCATTGGTTGTTGAGTTCATTTCTTTATTTTACCCCTATAGCAGCTCGCAAGTGGCCGGGCAAGATACACGAAGGATGGTGACAATTGTAGGCTAAAGTTATTTCAGTTTTTCCCCACTTCTAAGGCCCAGTGCCACATGAAATCAGCATATGGGAGCTAAAGGATGTCAACTACTTTTGCTTCAGGTAAGACAAGCCACAATCTTACCTTCATGCTGTAATATTACTGAGATTCAGTGAGAAATACAGAAATGCACTATTCCTCAAACTTGTTAAAGATTGTCAGATATGCAAACATATGCTTTGCCGCCTTCTATCAGTAAGGTCTTTTATTTTCATTATTTGTACATACCAGAAGGGATATATCGATCTGCTTGTTTCCAAAGGCATATACCTGACTATTATGATTCAGAGTCATCTGGTACACTGATGAGATCTGACTGAGGAACTGATTAGTTCTAACACTGAACCTGGGGGTTTTGTTCCCTTTCCCATTCATAGCCACTTATTTTGTGGGTTTGGTTTTTTTTGAGGATACAGATTGAGTGGAGCAAAGACAGATTAAACGTTCTGCAAGTGGAGCAACACCCAGTAAAAAACTGTCCCTTGTAAGAAACTCTTCTGGGATGATCTTTCTTTCTAAGAAGTCTTCAAAATCTTTTTAACTTGAATGTCTGTTTTTTAAAGGACTCCTGGAAAATTCATAGAGCCAAGAATGCTTCAGTGTAATTATGCAAGAATGAGATTTGTATGGGCAGCAAAGCTACTGCTGAGCATAGTATATTCAGTATAGTTTGACATATGAGTTAGGATCTAATTGCCTCTTTTTTGGTGTATATTCTATACTTATGTCTAATGAAATTACAGCTGCAACATCCTAAGTGTCTCCATCACTTTCAATAGATTTCTGCCACAGTAGCAGGTGCTTTTATCCTAAAGTTGAAAGAAAAGGAAAGCACACAATAAGCCTAATCAATTTTAGAAAATGGTAAATTGCTTTGACTCCACTATGAAAAGCAGGGATGCATGCACAATCAAATATGTATATATCAATTTGCATTATAAGTGAGATGTCCTGAAAATATGAAGTATGGTATCTATATCTTAGTAGGGAGGGTAAGCAACCTGAAAATCTATATGCCTGCTACCCCATCTTAACCAACACACTACATTTTGAGGTGAAAATGGAGTTAAATAAGTGAAGATGCATGGAAAATGGGGAAAAATTGCAACGTTATTGGGCCAAAGTTTCACCATACCAGACTAACCTGATATGTTTAATAAGATAAATGAGACTGCAGCAAGTCTAAGACACTTAGACTGCATAGATCTTGTGCTATACTATGATAAATTAGTTAAAACTGGAGAAGACAGAGATGATAAAATCTTGCACAGTAAGAGGGATTGAACTGAGCAATGGCAGCTGGCAATTCTGACCATGCCAGAGTTGCAAGTTCAGTTTCTGAATGATGACTGAACCGTCATATCCTGTTTGTACTCTCCACAGATTAATGCTCATGAAAGAAGCTATGCTGTTTACACACCCTTCTCAAGTACTTCTTCACACCCTTTCCCACAGCTCTGCTGCTTGCATGTGCATTCAAACCCCTTATGTGTCCTGAGAGACCTAGCACAGACTCAGAGCAAAGGATGCCTAGAGTGGCTCTCAGCTATTCCTTTGTCTCTGATCTTGGATCTTCTGTCTCAGAAAAAAGGTCCAGAGAGAGCTCTTTGGCAGCCATTCTGTGGCCCAGAACCTCCACTAAACTGTGTTTCCTGCAGAACTCCTATTCGCTGCTCCACTGCCCAGACTCCATACCACTCACAGCTTCAGCACCTGTCCCAAAATTACAACACAATGTAGTTGAAGGATCATGAGTGAATAGTCCTTCAACTGTCTGCTAGTAACACCCAAGTCCAGACTACAGAAGTAAGGCTTAAGAATATGCACTACAGCCATAGCCATTTGCATGAAGAACACACACTGGGACTGGAAATCTTATTCTTAGCAACCTCTTTTTTTAAAGTCAAAGTAAATGGATTCTTATAATTTTTTTTCAGTGCATAGGTGTTGCAGGATTTTGTTATGGTCAAGAACATCCCCTTCTTTTTGATCAGCATTGAAACCAAAGCTTACATCTTGAAAAGTAAATTCAGAACTGAAGTTTGTCTTCCATGTTGCTTCTACCTACTGTAACGAAGTCATTAAATAAGAAGAAATGCATGCCTTTCCATTACTGAAATACAGTACCTGTTAAGGACTAGAACTTTTATCACCTTCCTTTGAAATACCAGTAATGCAAACTAGTAGGGAATGATGTGTTTAGCAGTCGATGGATGATACTGAAGCAAATGTAGATGGATGTTCTTTGAAACTGCCAGATTGTGAATGGGTTCTCATACACCATAGCCTTAGGAACTGAATGAAGATTCAAAAAGATAGGTAGGCTATTTATCATTTCTATTTTATATTTTTTTTATCATTTATCATCTGTTTTATCATTTACTAAAAATGTCTGATTAAATATATGTATTCGTATTGATTTAAGAACTGATTTGGCATTTACATAATAAAGTGAGAAAGGAAATATGGAGCCTATTGCTTATGAACACAAAATAATAAGCCAGATAAATATAAATGCAGAAAAGTTAATCACTCACAGGAGACAAAGTTTATTTTGTAATTTTGCACTGTCTTGTACAACATTCACCCAAAGTGAGCAGACATTATACAGAATGTAATGACAACACACCAAAAAATGGAAGGAAGCCAAAAATAAGATAAGGCCTCTGGATGTTTCTTTCACTGACACTCTGCTATAAAATACTCTTTGAAAACAATTTTGAAATGGTACTAAGCCATTTTAGAAGCTTGCATGGAAAGAGGAACATGATCAACTGAGAAACAGGATAAGAGTGTCTGTTCCAGTGTCTTCTACAGCTGAAGGATTTCTATGTT
The DNA here is from genome assembly GCA_013400055.1 of Nycticryphes semicollaris. Classification (NCBI taxonomy): domain Eukaryota; kingdom Metazoa; phylum Chordata; class Aves; order Charadriiformes; family Rostratulidae; genus Nycticryphes; species Nycticryphes semicollaris. Next base: position 210,856 of record VXBJ01005422.1, on the reverse strand, counting down.
CTCCATACAACGGTTTGCCTTTCATCTAAGAAAAGCCCTCGCCAACATAGATTCTGTAATTGTTTTGCCAGTGAGTAAGATGAAGCACAGAAACTAAGATACTTCTCTTGCATAAACCCATGGAGACCTTGTCCCTAATCCCACCAGGCCTGACTCTTTCACAGTGCTGCAAGGTCTTCTGGAACCACTACTGAGGCAAGGTGTTTTATGGGCCCCAGAGCAAACCGCTGCCATGTTAGATGTTGAGAGGTTAGCTACAGAGAAGAAGTAGACATCCCAACTTCTTTTCGTAGAACAATTAGATTCAGCAGCTGTCAGTCAGTAGACCTGCAAGTGTGCACATATGAGACATTTGTGTACAGAGGAAGAACCTATCAGATGCATGACAGGCAAGCATGCACAGACACTCAGAGCTACACTTGCAATGCAAAATACCTAAATTATGCTCAGACTCCACACTAAATGATCACCCAAAGTTCCTTCTCTGTGCAGTCCTGTGCTGTCATTGTACTGAGAAACTGTATTATAAAAAATGGTCCTTGCTACAGCGCACTTTGGTCCACCTCCCAGTAATTCCTTCCAACATTTGCAAATTCGGAAGTATAGCAGCCTTCATTTTACTCTCTGTCCAGCACAAAGTATGAGAAGTTCATGTGCCATACCAAGGTTTACAGCCATTAAAGGAAAGCAAATATGCTACATGCAGGAGACTACAGCAGCAGTCATCAGCAGTAAGAGGGAGTTTCTTTTTCCTGCTGTTTTAAGCTTATTTCAACCCTTGCCAGTCTCCTGCCAGTCTCCTTTAAGAACATGAATGTAATTTATCTATTTTTCCTCAACTCTGTTGCTCAGAGTGTCTTCTGCTTTGGCTGATAACAAATCACCATTCCTGACCTGCAGGAAGATCCCCATAGTTTTTCATGATAGTAAGCTCTATGTTGTATATGGGAAGTGACAAAAGAAGAGGTAAGTATGCTAAGAACTGTGTTTTTCATCCTACCTTTAGCTAATCTTACCTGACACCATCTGGAGTTTCTGAACACCTGCTGCAGCATAAATTTCAGCCCATGGAAGTTTGTGGATTCTGTTTTCATAGATTTCATGTAAGCATATATACAAGGAGAAGCTTGTTATAGGAACATTTTGAAGCTGCACACACAGATCCTTAACACAGAAACGTGTTAAAAGTGTCGTAAGAGGAACATGCAGCACTTTTGAGTGCTTAAAGGCTGTGTTATAAACACGAATCATCTAAAGAGCTCCACTGAATTGCTAATCTGGTATCTGTCTCACCTTCAGTATAGCCCTATATATCTAGTTATGAAATTTTAACTGGGGACAAAACTGTTTGGTTTTTTGAAAGGCATAATAATTACTGGATAGCCAAATGCTGAATGAATGAAACACTTGTTTTGATGGTGGTTCAAAAATTTCTCCTGCCGAGAGGTATTTTTTCAGCAAGAAGTAGAGTGGGTCTCTGGTAAGTATAGTATAAAATATGACACCCTCTGAAAACTCCAGATTTTGAACCATTCAAAGCAGGTAAGCTTCCAAAAGCTCAAAACTTCTTCAGGGCACACCAGGCCTTTCCAGGGTCTCACAGTCTGTTGAGATTTCCTACAACATCACCAAGCTATGAGTCTAATCCAGATTAGAAATATCCTAAAGGACCAAAAAGGCATGCTGAAACCATGGCTAAGAACAGTGGGGGAAGTAGGGAATACCAGAGTAAAATAATGTGCATTACCAACAGCCTTGACTTTATAGACATTCCTGTAATGGCCCTGATGTCTAAGCAAGTTGAAAAATGCATTTAGTTTCAGTATGAAAGTGTTAAGTGTTTCAGGTCCCCGAAAACCTGATTTTTCCAGTTTCTCTTTGCACATATGCTAAAAACAAAAGTGGATTTATAGAAATATTTAAAATGTTGAAGCTCTGAAGAAAACATCACATAGTGCAAGATTCATGATAAAATTACTGAGAAGTGAAAACATTTGTGCTTTCAAGAGCTGCCAGTATAAACCCAACAGGCATCTCCAGGACATTTTTGATATGCTACCAAAGTTCCCTTTATACACATATCTACATATACCATGCACATACATACATATTTGTATACAAAATTCGGATATTCTCTACTGGATATTCCCTGTATTTGGATATTCACTAGTTGCTTTCTACACTTCAAACACAGCAATCACATTGACCTGGAGGAATGACTGCCTGGATGCAGTCCTGAGTAACATGCTCTAGGCAATCCTGCTTTAGCAGGGGAATTGGACTAGATGATCTCTAGAGGTCCGTTCCAACTCTGAAATGCCATGATTTCATGACTCCATGAATGAATCTGGTTTGTTTTCCTTTGCCGTGCTTATTTTGTGTCATCATGATGCATAGAACCTACAAAAAAAGAATGGTGAGTCAATATTATGGACTGATGCATATTTTATCAACAGTGGTGGTCACGATCATTTTTAAATTACAAAGTTTTTTGTAATTTCCTTGTGAAAAATCAGTTCACTATAACTCATTTTTATCTCCTTATGGATTAACACATATCAACAGCATTAACAGTATTAACAAGTCTTGAGGTCCAGGAGATCCTCAACAACTTTTCCAACAGATGTTTTAGTTTAAGGAAAAACTGTTTACAACATATAATAAATGGAAAGTTCCCTTGCAGGCAGTGCATGAAAATATTATTCTTCAGCTACACACTGTCTGCAGATCATGTTGCCTTGAGAGCTTTAATAAGGCTACAGAATATTTCATGTGAAAGCATGTGCTGCTGTTATCACAGCATTCACTAAAGCTGAGGTGAGGGTTTCAAATCATGACCCTGACATCATTCTTGGCTCAAGATGCTAACACATGCCTCCATGAGATTACTGGTGCACTTGCAAAGCACACTTTTGGTGTGCACCAGATTCTTAATTAAGCTCTCTGCCCCGAAGCACACCAGCACAGGGAGAAAGTTCACTACAGACCATGGGAACATTTTGTTTTATCCATGTTGGGACTGGCTTTTGGAATATAGCTTCAGTCAGCCTTCACACAGCACTCACAGGCATTGGGAAGCATTAACCTTCTGTAGACTGTAAACACAAATTTTGTACGTGTGTCTTCCAAACTATTCATCCGGCTCACAGGCTGGAAAATGCCATTGTGTTTAAATCATTGTCAGTGATCTCATACAAGCTATGTATATACTTTGGGTAATAATTCAATTTGGATTAATTCTTCTCCTGAGTGATTTGTGCATTTCACCTTCACTGTATTTTGGTGCTGAATATGAAATACCTATTTTGTGGGTAGTCAGTACAGTACACAAAGGCTGGGACTGAGGGAGAGAAGGGAAAACAGAAACTCAAGAAATGAAGAATGATTAAGTCTGAGGACAGTTTTATATCTTAATATTTGTCTTGGAAATTCTTTCCCACTTCATTATTTTATTAGCATGCAGCACTTTATGGAGGCACAGAGTGTAACTGTTCTTATACATAAACAAGAACCAATAGCAAGATAAAAGCTGACAAAATTATAATGGGAAAAAGACTGAAATATTCTCCTTCTGCCGGAGACCTCATAGGAAAGGTAGTTGAGAACATGCTGGACTCAAAATCAGGATTATAGCCATAATATAAAATGAAGTCACTCAGTTCCAAAATAAAACATTAAAGTTGCTTCGACCTTTGTTATGTTGATGCAGTAATTGTCCTTCAATATCCATTGCCTTTCTTTGGAGTTGCACATTCTCGATTCTACTCAAAGATCTGTGCTCTGACCCTCTGTATTAAGGATCTGAAAAATGAGAGAAGAAAACCTGGTGGATGTCTGGACAATTAGCATGAATCTCTAGAGTGACTTTCTTATTGTAAAATAGGGACACAGTAATCAAACTTGTAAGAGCATCATGAAGTCTAGGTAGTAACACATAGTCAGATGGAAAAGGCTATGTAGTTGTTAATTGATAGTGGATGCACTACATAGCTCAGAACAATACTTCAGCAATCCGGTGGCATTTAATAGCATGCCCTGAAAGATATCCCTATTGAAATGTTTCTTTCTCTTAAAAACATCTTCAGTGCCTGCAAAGCAAAACCACTTTGTGATTTACGTCTCAGAGGACAACAGAAGGCTTGAGCTGTATGAAGTAAAACTGAACAAAGAAATTGTAAGAAAAAAACATGCAAGTGAACTTACAAGACTTTCAAAACAATGAATTTTTTTCAGGGGTGAAGGAGGGTGAAATCAAAAAGGGGAACATAAAAAAATATTAGATTGTTGCTTTGTTCAATTTTGTCTCTAGTTTATGAAAAGACAGGAAGTTTCAAAATACAAAGCTTGTATTGCTTGAAGCTATCTATGTAAGATCCTTATAGAAAGCTATAATATTTATGAGAAATTGCACATGAAAGCCTTGTCCCATAAGATTTGCAATCAACTTTCTCAACTAAATTAATCCAGCCTTTGAAATTTCACCATTTTATCAATAGATACTCTCAAAGTTTTCATTGATGTCTGAATCCTCAGTAGAGGTTATGAACTGAGATCTGTGGGTGACCTGGCAATACTAGTTCACCCTGAGGATGAATCCCATTCCCTAGCATCAGACATCAGCCCTGTACTTAAAAGGATGACCTGCAGAGGAGCCAGCAAGGTTTATTGAACATGGTGCATGACCAATGCTTCAGGCAGAAACACACTCACAGAGGGCGCGACTGCTTGGTTCTTTCTTGGTATTGATAGGGAGAAAGGCATCACAATATTTTCAGCAAATGTCCATGCATTTCCCTTGTAAATGGTAAGTGGCACCTTGCTTTGTTCTAGGATGAGTGATCAGTGACATCAGTTTACTATTGATTCCTCTCTGGAATAAACTGACTAGCTTTTTGCTGATATGAAGTCCACATGTCACTGCAATATGTTACCAGGACAGTTAAAAACTTGTGCACACATTTTGTGTTTTACAAAGATAAGGTGTGAGGAAAGCAGTGAAGGAAGATAGCCTAGTCAGCACGCTAGACAGCAGGAACAGCTAATGAACACAGGCCATAAAACCCATGAATACAAAGTGGTTTCAGCTTCAGCAAAAATAATGAAAATGAGGAAGCAGAATGCAGCTGAAGCAGTATCCCCCAATCATCCCAGGAGATTTTTGGAAAGGTCCATGGAACTCCATGCAGGTATCACGTCTGAGTGACATGCACTTTTATTAATGTACACGTGTATTTCCCTCCTCCCACTGCGGATATCATCTTTAACGGTCAAATACCACTGACTGGTCATTGAGAAAAAAAAAATTAGTTTTCTTGCAAGGCAAGTGGAATATTATAGCTTTTAGTTTGTCAGTCATCTGATGCCATGGCTTACATCATGTTTCAGTATACTTACAAGGGCTATAGCCCCTAGTGGGTGACAGGGGAATGGTAAAAAACAAGAGAGAATCTCTAATAGTCAAATGCAATTAAAATAAAACCTCAGGATCTGGGTTTTCATCATACTTTACCTATTCATTTTTGTACCCACAAATAACAACAATGTAATTCCTATAATTTAAATGTCTGAGTACTTTGCCTGCAGGCAAAATCACGTATTTAGATGTCTAGCTGATGTCAAGCTCTTACATTTCCTGATGCCCACATTTGCTGTTGCAAAAATAGAGACCATTGTTTAAAATTTGCCTCTTAAAATATGTCTTCTCAATGAAAGGTAACATCTGTTCATATCACGTGCCACTGTCAGACAAATAGGGAGGTCATGGACAGATCTGTACCCATTTCTACAGATGGAGCCAGCATATGAACCCTTGAAAGACGGTACTGTTTCCACAATTACCTTTTTCTGTCTTTCACTGGTAAAAACAGTTTTAGCAGCAGACTGTCTACATCTCAAAGAATTTGAGACAGTATTTGAAGGTGATCTGAAGCAGGAAAAGACATAGTCTTTCACTGCTCAGCCTGTGCCCGGGGGTTGCTGAAGCTGTGAAACAGTTCACTGAGCATTTCCTTCTTTTTTTAAATAAACACTAATTGGCGCAACAGTTCAGAAAATATGTTTTAATTGAACAACAGCAAAACAAGAGCACAGGAGTTGGACTTGATGATCCTCTTGGGGCCCTTCCAAATCAGGATATTCTAAGGGATCAGTGAACATTATGTGCTATTATGTCAGGGACATCATGAACAAACCTTTAGAAACTTAATTACTTGTCTCAGAAGAAAATATTTTCACTGTCCCATGCTTTCCTTGTTTATCTTCATGGTTTCCTACTGATGATTCACTTCAACCTATTCTTATTCTGCATTTTCTTAAATATCCTCATTTCAGCTGATTTTCTTCCATTAAACATAGGGTGAAATACAAGAGAAATTGGAGGAAAACAGGAGATGACCAGTAGGTATTTGAAGAGGCAGAGGGCGTAGTCTCTAGCAAGAACATGGGGAGCAATAGGAAACCAAGTTCCTATCAAGAAATTTATTTATCTGCAGCTGACGTATGTGCAAGGCCTGGACATTAACCTCACTGACTCATTCAACTCACGTTTCCCAAACCAAAAGCTGGAACAGCTGAAGTTGCAATTGGGAAAAGTCAAAATACCAATTTGAAAGAGAGATGCTTGCTGACTACAGCATGCCAAGAGGCATGATCTCAAGGCTGACAAAGCCAAACTATGTGGCAACTAGCTTCTCAACTAGGTCCTGAAGGCAAATCCGTGGTAGAAAACTGAGCCATCATAAAAAGGATAGGCTGTGAATGATGCAGATGCCAAGCCTTACAGGGACCATAGGTCTGCACAGAAAGAGCAGCACATGACCAGAAATCGGTACAGACAGGGTCCAGAGGGGCAGTAGCCCCAGTGGTGTCTTAAGAAGGACCCCAAGAACTTGCAAAGAGGCCCAAGGGAGCAGCTACCACTGGTGGAAAAACTGGGAAGCCATCCCTCAGCAAGGGCTGCAGAGCAGTGTCAGCTCAGCCAGGAGGACAGTTGCTATTTCAGACATCCCAGGTTAGCTCAGTATGCTCAAGCTGCAGGAGGAAAGAACTCACCCAGCTCTGCAACACACACTGCCCAGTAGAATCAACTTAAACTTCAACTAATTGTATTCACACCATAATTTATTCACATTTCTCCATGGCTGTTATGTAGAAGTCTGCCAGCAGTAGCTCTGGGAGCTCCCAAACCACAGTTAGATCACATGCAAATGTAACCAAAATCCTGTAAGGGATTATGTGTCTGGGTGAAAACTGTGGGCAGCAAGTCACCTACACTGTCTGCACAGCAACGCACTAAGGACAAAGACAAGGCCACTGGAGATTCTGGAAATGCTGGCAGATATACTGTTTGAAGTATCACTAGAAAATGACTCTTTAATTATAATTAATTACACAAATTAACAGAGTAATAATTCCAGACAGAATGGTATGAGAATGCAGCTGCCTGCTATAGGTTTTATTTTTATTTATTATTCTATATAATGCAAAATAAGTGGCTAGGAGAGAAATAGAGTAATCTTTCCCACCTGTGGCAAGAAGATAGGTTTACTAAATCCTATATGAACAGCTGCAGAGGTTCAGCTTATACATGCATCATAGAAATACCTTCAGTTTATGTCAAGATAACCACATCTTGGAATTTATACTAGCTTTTGCAGAGGAGGCTAGACATATGACCTTGGTATGACAACACCTACAATGGAATTAATTTCAAATTACTTCAGGGTGGAGCTCTTAATTAAGTTACAAATTGGATGTGAAGATCAAATGTTGGCAAAAATAGAATCTTAAAAATAACTTTTAGGGAAACTGAGTAAATTTTTAAGCTTTTAAGCACCTTTTAAGCAGGGGTGAGAATTTCAGAGGCAGCTAATGAACTGACTCCCACACATTTCTAGGAGCTGGAAAGGGGGAGAAAACAAGAAATCTGTAAATTCTAAACATGCCAGGGAAGTAAAAGGAGCAGAAGTAGTCACTTCATCAGCATGTCCCAAACAGGTATGATTGCAGTCTGATCCTGGGTGAGTGACCCAGCCATTGCCTGAACATTATGTTCTGGGTGGTGCAGTCCCCAACAGAAAAGCCAGCACACCAAGAGAAAAGGAAAGTCCCGCATCCCAACCAAAGCAGTGAAATAAACTGAGTGCAGTGCAGACTTGCCAGTTGGCAGGTGACATGCAGGGCCAAAAAAGCAGGAACCCTTTTGCCACCTTCAGGAAACCATGATTTCAGGCCAAGCATAACAGCTCCTGCCTACTGCAGATTGCACAAGAAAGTGCCCTTGGGCCTCCTAGGTCACCTCTGCAAGTCCTTCTACAGAAAGACTGACTCTGGGACAATACTCAAGAGCTGAAGAAGAGCTTCTTTCCCCAGAGAAGACTGGGAAAGCTGATGAGTGTGACTGATTGCCTGGAGTGCAGGGCACCAAGCCTGTCCTACCCTGCTGTTCAGAGCTACGGCTGCACCACCCCGTCCCTCAGCAAAGCTGACTTGACTTCAGTCTCTGAACATAAAACTGAACTAGCCATGTGGGTTTTCAGACAGTAGGGAACTACCAGACAATTGGATGCTTGCTTCTGATCTCTCTGATGCACTTGGGCGTGCCCAGCTCCTTTTCACAATCTCTTGAAGAATTATCCTATAGTGAAAACCAGACGTGAAAAAAAACCCAACCCACAAACAAAACAAACAGACCCTCAAACCAACTGAGATGGAGGTATTTGTTGAAGAGAAGGGGAGACTCAGCTGTGTGGAAATATTTTTTATGATTGTAATATACCCACTTGCAGTTCTGAAAGACACCCACTGCACTTTTCCTGAATTAATAAAGAGGAGACAGGGTAGTGGAATATTGCATGCAGGTAACATACCATAACAATCAGTACCCAATAACAACAATAACAATGAGATCTGATTTCCTTCTCTACCTCAGGTATATCGCTGTGGGTACCTAGGAAGACATGGCCTCTGTAGAAAACAAAACTGTGTAAAAATTAAGAGGCAGTAAGAGAGACGGGGAAAAAGGAAGCTGTGGGTAAGGACTCTGAAACTGCCGAAGGGGGTGACTAATGGACATGTCCAGTAATTCTGTTTTCAATAGAAAATTAGTTTTCAGAAAACCAAAATTTTCATAAGCATCAACCGCAGTAGGAGAGATGACTATCTTATGCATTGGGAAATGAAGACTTAGACACAATCCAACTCAATGGAGAAAAGAAGGGCACAAGACACATGGATAACAACTGCTGAAAGAAAACAATTCCTCTTGGAATTGTGTGGTTTAATTTCTGAAATGACTCAAAATGAAATGTGTTGGTACACTTTCCACAGACTAAATTGAAGCATTTCAATTATGAATCATTTATCCATAACTTTTCATCCCACAATAAACAACATTTTTTTCAACTTCTTCCCTTTGTGGAAAGGCATTCCTGTATCATACTGGACAGAAGTTTTGGTTTTGACTATGTTTTATACAGACTTCAAGAACTGATTTTCAAGAGCGAAGAGGGGCCTAACACTATGGCTTATATAAGCATTTTTGTTAGCAGAAAGGGAAGAGCAGCACCAGGAGGAGTACTATCAGCTTGGAGTACAGTAGGGCCTCCTTGTTCAGGAACAGTGCCCCCTTGAAGCACTCTGCCAACTTTGGCATGATTCTTAGAGAATTTTGTATGAGATTTGAGCTTCTAAATATTTATCTTCTGTTAACTGAGGCAGGAGGGCTGGCAGCTGTTCATGGGGCAGTGCGGTGGCACAGGGGGCTGCAGTCCTCCTGCACCCTGGGATGCTCGCTGTCTCAAGGCTGCTGGCTGCCATGGAATCAAACAGTTTGTGAGATGGGTACCTGGTCCTGGATGTGAAAGGGAAAGAGCATTTGGGATAGAGAGTCATACACATACATCCACATGTAGACACAGCAGAGGAGATTTTACCAGAGGAAGGTAAGGACATGTAAATGGGCATGCACACTTTCGTGATGCTGAGAGGGGAAAACAATATACATGTTCCTAATTCACCTGTTTACACCTATCTATCTGATGGAAACTCACAAATTATGGTAATTCCTACATTATTCCATCAGATGTTTGCCTAAAAATAGGCCGCCTGAACTTTTAATAGAATTAGGAAGTCCTTTGACTCCCTGCTCAAAGTCAGTCCTAGCAGCTGTATGTATCAGTCCAGCCAGCAATGTCTGACTGAAATGGAGAATTGAGGGAAACATTCTGCATATTACCACTTGCCCAGGGAAACGGTTTAGGCACAATCCCTGGAGGTATTCCAAAGATGAGCTGACATAGTGCTTAGGGACATAGTTTTCAACCTAGACAACTCATTCCACGATTCTATTTATATATGCCCCAAGTCTTTAAATTTAGTTATGCAACTTCTTATTTCCCTGTAGGTAGAATACTTGAGAAGATCCACAAACCAAAAATGTCAGGCTACAATGTACCATTTCAAAGAAAGGTATGTAACCCTCACACCCCTAGGGCTACACACTATAACCCAGCATTTTAATTTAGCCTTTGGCAAGATTCAGATTCCCTTCCCCTGCTGGATAAGAGCACCCTAAAACAGAACTTGCTATAAAGAACATTGAAATCAGCTTTCATCAGTATTTATATAAAGTACTTGAATTACTGATATTGCAAACTATGAGCAATGGCACCTCACATGATGTGTGACTGAATACCTCCTCCAGTAATCACTTGGGTTAATTTCTTGACTGATGTCCTGTATTTTACTCAGACTCTTGAATGAGAATGTCAGACAGCTTCTGCCACATTTCTTTTCTACTGGAACAAGCATATATGTCTAACAGGTCTAAGAAGCAGATACAAAGTAGAAAAAGTTATGGAACAGTTTGTTGCTGCTACAAGTCTAGGTTCAGCAGTTTTGTTCTGTTCTTAAAAGCATAAAGTTAGAAGCCCTCATTATCAGGCCATATGGAGAAAATCAGTAAGTGAGCAAAAATAAAAGACAGTCAGGGGAACAAAGGTAGAGACTGCATCAAATAGGACATACATAAGTAGGCTTGTAAAGTGTGTTTTGATCCACAGAAATGTCACAAATATAGAAATTAAATGGTTCTTGAGCTTTTAGGGTGCCTGGTCTTAAGATCTGGCCCTGGGACAAACACAACCACTGAAGTCCTACCTAGCAAGCAGGTGTCCTATTTTTTTCTTTTGGTGAGGCATACAAAGGCAGCAGCACTCGCAATGATAGTGATCTCTCAGTGCTACGGGTAAAAGCATCTCGCTGCGTCAGGCTGGCCATGGATGCGTAATTGCTCAGTCACTCCAATGTCATCACCTCCCACATCTTATTGCTTTGTCATCATAAAGTCTAGATCTTTGTTCTCTGCCAAACAACACAAAAACACACCAAAAAAAAAAAATTCTGCTATAATGATTTCTGCTATAATATCTTGCCATTCAGAAACATGAGTTTCTTCATAAGCCAGCCTAATTACAACAGGCTGCATCATCAGCTGTTTAACCTGACATGAAGCTGTGTAAGACAAAATGCCTTACGCAATTTGCTGCATCATCCAGAAAATCTGAAGACAAAAAAAAATAAATAAATTAACTGGACCATTGGGGGGTTTTGCCTTATGTTAAAACCCCTCACAGATCTTTAGCCAGTAAACCAAACAACTCTTAATCCACCACAGCCTCTGTATCGCCTTTACTAAACCTGTCACTGCCTCTTCACACAGTCTATTCCAGCAAAACAACAACAAGTAGCATTTTTCACTGTGATCTGGACACCGCTCTGAAACTGATCTTGTCACTCTTATTCACACTGAGTAATACTCCTGACTCAGGGGGGAGCACCCCCAAATCTGTCTGTACAATTACATTATTGTATTGGATGATTGGATCTCAGCGGTACGATAGTAATGTGTTACTGGTTATGTCCCATACACATCTATTTGAAATGCTCTTTCCACTTTACATTCAGGACTATATAGTGTCATGGTATGGACTAGTAAGCCACCCAGTTTCTGTTAGATTCTGGGATTTTGTGCCCTTCCTAGCATTTAAGGCAGGGCCAGGATTTTATTTTACATTGCTACTTTGAAAAAAATTATTAATTTCATGCTATGCATTTTGCAAGAATCCAACAGAGTATATTTCCCAAACCAGCAGAAAAAGAATGCAGCACATTTTCACCTGAAAAACTGTTTGTCAGATGTACAGCTATTTTTCATCCCTGAGAAATAGATATGTAAAACAAATTCCAGAATTAAAATGATCATGCCCATCTTTGCATTCATTGCTTATTTTCCTTTTCTAAAGTCTAGCAGGTTCCAGGAAGATATTATGAACTAACTAACATTTCATCATTTCATATTTGAGAGCAGTGGAGAAATTTACATTCTTTTTCACATAGCAAAGACCATAGCTGGCACACACAGTCCAGGCTGGGTTTTTTTCCCAAGGAGAATACAATTCTTTTTCATGCCAAGAGGGGACATTATCTTTTGCACCATACCAGAAATGGACAGAAAACATCTTCTATATGAAAATATTTCTCTCCTCTCACTGTTAATTGTGCATACATTTGTCTTTCCATTTCTCAGAGGGAACAGCCATACCAGTTTGGCTTCAAGGCAGGTTATTCTGCTTATGGCAAAAAAACCCAAAAATGTCTGCCAATGAGGTGACAAAACAGGCTGTCACATAGCCTTTCATCCAGGTCCAGCAGAAAGCCACCTGTCTCAAAAATTTTGCTTACATTTCAGCAGCAATGGCAACAGTGCAAAGGCAGTATGCGTGGAGAGTCTTATTCCGAGAACAAGCTTTTCAAAATAGTTCAGAATGGTGCTGTGGGGCAAGTGGGACATAGGCAAGCCTGCCTATGTCCTGTCTAACTTGCAAAAACCACGAGAACTTTGTCTTTGCCAGGCCACAGTTCACAATCTCCTGTTTTATGCCAGCACTTGTGCTCAGTGACTTCTTCAAGCTGCAGCCACTCTTTGAAGAAACCTTTGAGGCCTGATTTTTATTTTTTTTTTAACTTATGAGTTCAGATTTCCTCCTTAGTCCCTCCTTTCTCAAAGGCTGAGCCAGTCTTCCATTCTGGCTGTGTTCCTTTGGAGGACAGCCTGCACCAGGAGAAATGAGGCTGCTAACAACCTTTGTCAAACAGGATATGTGGAGCTCTTGGTTAGGAGCAGCTACCAAACTGATCCTTTCAGGAGTCTTAATTTGTTTGACTTGTTTCCCTTTCTGGTGTCTCTACTTCATCTGAACGCACGGCAATTGCTAATTCAGGGTTCAAGCCTCTTTGCAGAGGTCTCTCTGCTTCCTGTCCCTGAGCTAGCAAATGCTACCCTTCACAAAGGCTACAGAATGTTAAAAAAATAAAAAATAAATAAAAGCCAGATATACCAAGCTGTTCTGTATGCAAGAGAGCAAGTAAAGCTTGCTTTACAGGGGATTTTGTCATGTCACTAGGGTCTCAAGGATCTGACTGATGACAGATCAGACTCAAGCTTTTCCAAAGGCTGCAATGTCCCTAACCACACTGCCATCTACCATTGCCTGTTAAGGGTTAATTAAGCTCACACTGCTGCTTTTCTCTCAGCAAAAGTAACAACATGATATTATCTCCTTTGTTCTCTGCTTACTTTCACCAAACCTTTATACTTTGTAATGTCTCCAACAGCACTATCAGTCTTTCACATTAGCTCACTTACAGGTAGATACCCAAGTGATTAATGGAGGATAGATGGTGCACACAGGTTGGAACCACAAAAGCCTCATTTCCTGAAGAGAGCAGGATTAAAAAAAAGTGAACACACTTGTGGTAGAGTCATATGAAACACACCGCTGTCAGAAACTAGTAATTATATATCTCCATTATAGAGCTCCTACAGAGATCATATGTAAAGCGTACCTTCCCTCCCATGAGAAGGACAAGGTTCACCAGTGTAAGATAAGGTATGTCAGGATTAATTCTACAGTGCCCTTCTGTATTGAATGATTAAATTCATAAGATGGCTTTTGCAGCCATTTAGAAAATCTCAACACAGAGACAAATTCAGTGAATGTGTGCTTACATGAAAGTGAAATTATGGTAGTGAAATCTGAGAGAACATATTTGGTTTTGCACATCAGAAGCAACATTCTCAGACTATTAAAAAATACATATTTTTTTCTGTAAAAAAAAAATGGTTTATGTGGGTATGACTTATATGAGTACTTCGAGTCTCCAGGTTGAACAGCACTACTTCAGAACAGCTCTGTACTTTCTAAGCATGCAATTGTTTGGAAACCATTTTCCAAGCAGAAAATTTCATTCTGTTTTCCTCTCACAGGTTTATCAATCTGTTGCCTTTTTTCCTACTTAAAATGCAAGCTCTTTCTATCTACAAACATATTTTGTTTAGGGTTTGCACATTGCTTAACACAATTGGTCCTGCACCTTGTCCTGTTCAAAACTTTTATTAACAATTTGCATGACGCAGTCCTACTTAGTGTTTGTCAGGTTTGCCAAAAACAAGAGCATGGGAGACATCACAAGCTCCTGCAAGGGCAGAATCACAGCTCAAAATCATCCCATGAAACAGGGGAGGTCATTTGAAATCAACCAAATAAAATTTAGCAAAGAGAACTTCAAGGGGTTACAATTTAAGGAGCAAAATGAAATACACAAGTTTGAAAGAGAGAGCAACTGATAGTTCACTGATAAAGGATCTGCAGTTACAGAGGTTTGAATTTAAACATGTGGAGTTGGTTATCAGCTCATGTATGTCCACTGTGAGAACTACCAGGTGAAAAATAGGCATAAGGAAGATCACAAAAAGGGTCCTTTAATCTGTAAATGTAGTGAAACACAGCAATAAATACTGCTTCAGTGAAGGGTTCTCTTCAGCTTAGACATCTGTCAGGTTAGATGTCAATCTGGATGACCCCTGGAGACTTTTCTTCTAGCCCTATGGCTTACCTCCATACTTGGCATGGATGTGAACTCTCACTTTCCCCTATTTGGAAACTGAAATCTTTCCAGCCTTTACTTCTTTCATGGTCTAAGGAGCTGGTCTAAGAAGGAAGGAGAGTTTACTAAAAATGAAGGTGTTCAGTTAGGAAATTAAGACTTAAAAGCAAATTGCTAGTGCAATAGAAATAACGGTGGTAGTTCTCAGTGTCTTCCCAAACCTTCAGTGAGTGCTTGGTGCATGCTCCTGCCTTGCAACACTTAACTGAACACAATGTCCTTCACCCATACCTTTGAGCCATGTGCTCCCTGACATTCACTGTGTTGTAGGAACTCACACACAGGCAGTTCTCAGGGAGCAGCTGTAAACGCACACCTTCATTACTTTGCAGTAGCCTGCTTGCTAACATCTTAAACCCATGGTATATATTTTTTTTTAAAAGGGATGAGCAAAAGTCCAATGCTTTTCAAATGCACTTTGTGGGTTACAATGCTGTATAAGAACAAGTTATTCAATAATGTCAATGATATAATATTTAGAGTTAATGGAATTTACTTCTTTCAAAGTGCTGAATCAAAAGTTCTAAAGCAGAAGTTTTTAGGTGTAAATAAATACCCAGAGATCAAATAACTTATTGCTGAGGTCTATCCCTCAATAACCAAAGAAATTTTGAAATATACCTGAAATCTCAAAAGTCATGAAAAATAAAATCCTGTCGTAGGTCAAAGAAACCCAATTCTGACACAGAGCTTAACATAGATTACTTTTTATTTCTAGGCCTTTTCCTCATCATGCAAACAGCATTCGCATGGAGGAAACACTGAAGTGCCAGTATAAGCAGTAGCCTATGTTGAAGTCTTTCCTCTTGTCCTACCATATACCCACCGATTTTTTATCTTCCCCTGCTGAAATCTATCATTTCTTAGAGCAGAAGACTTCTGCTGTGATGTCTAGCTGTGGTGTATGTCCATATGGCTCTGTCCCAGGCAGTTAGCACCCCATCTCATTCATCTACCAGAGAATTGCAGCACTTAAAAGCACTGAGCCATTACAGTGCTCAGAGGCAAGACTGCCTCTTCCCACTGCCCATCACTCACTATGGGATGTCCACTCTCTCTGCCTTATGGATGCTTGGTTTCAGAAGAGACTGCAATACTTCACAGGAAGGAAAATGATGTATCCCTGAAGCACTCTTCTGCTACCAGGAATAAAAATGCTGTATGCATCTAAGTCACAGCCATACAACACAACCACTCATAGCTGTGAACCACTTCACCTACCTCCTTTTATTGTTCAAGGCCCAAGTAAAGAAGTGAAAGCATTTTTGCAAACAACAACAAACACATATGTCTCAGAAATTATCAGGTAAATCCAGAGGGACATGAATGTTAATAAAGCAGACACTAAAAGTCTTCCTACACAGCCCTCCTCCGAGTAGCACAATGTAGTTACACAGCATGGCATCATACTGGACACACTCAGCTTTGAGCTTACTCATTTGAATCTCAGTATCCCACAGGAAAGGAGGAAACCCAAATATAAAGTCAAATTAATTCCAAAGAAAAAAATCTTCACAAGAAGATAGTTCATTACTTATGGAAAAATTGTGACTGTTACTTTTCACAATGTTCGTGTGTCAGAGGACAATATTCCCTGGAATTATTTTCTCTGCAGACTGCTCTGAAAATCCCAGTTCCTGACAGGTGGGTTAAAGAAACTAAAATAGGTAGTTGGGCATAATGGACCATTTACAAATCTAAATGTGTGCACATGTTCATAGCATTCATTGAGATGCAGGATAATATAGACAAGAGATAATTTGAGTCAGATAATGTTCTCTGCAAGAAAACAGAAAACAAACACTTGTTTCCTCTCCTTTCTTCTGTGAATTGGAGGGAGCTTTGCTTTCTGCTGTCTGTAGTATGCATTGCTTAAGAAACGTGGCTCCCTAAAAACCTCAGGGGTCTTAAAGCAGCACTCTGGCTTTCAAAAGGGCAAAGTAAAAGATTAATATAGCTATATGTAGGCATAAACCCATGTTCTGACTTGATCTGTTTGCCTACTGGCCACACACCTGTCTTATGAATCATTTTCTCTGCGTCACCTTGTGCATCGAAAATGGATTATTTGTGGAAAAAACCAGAACCTTCACAAAAGACAGAACAGTTTAACATGGTGGGTTCAGCAGCAGTGAGCAGGGATTCAGGGACTGGAATAGGTTCTGGAAACATTCAAAAGATGCCTCTAGGTCAGTGCCTACGAACTGTGCTATCCATACTTTTGCAAGCGTGTCTGTAACTTCTTCCATCCTACTGAATTTACTATCACTTAATACCTTACTTGCCATTACTGCCCCACCCCACCCCTGTAACTTGAAGTTACAACACTTGTTAAGAAAAGAAAAGTTAATTTTCCTGCAGTTTCCTATAGTTCCTGTAGTAGGTCATGTCTTGGTTCTTGGCATAAGAAACTGGACTCAGATTGTCTGAATCTACTTTTGGTTTCACGGCCAGTTTTAAATCAAAACAACCTCCCTATCTTGTCCAGACACAAATTTCCTACTGTGGCCTCTGTAACTGGTGGACAGTTGCAAGTGCGGACTTATACCATGCCTCCACAACTCACCAAAACATTTCCAAGTATTATACAAATCCACTGACTCTGCACAACTTCAGTCATAACAAAAAATGTGGCTTTCTGCAACAGAGCTACAGATAATGCATAATCACCAACTTTTTACACCTGAGAAAATAGTCTTAGTTTCTAAATTCAGCATTATAACTTGCATTGCTCACAGTGAAGTAAGCTATAACAGCACTTAGATTTTCTGCCACTTAACAGTAAAACTGACTAAGACACTGAGTAGACCCACCAGTGAAAATAAAATATCTTCATGAACTTGCCAAGTTGCTTTAACTTTTTTTCTTGATTCTTCTGAGTCAAAGCTGGAGAGGCCACTTTTGGAAGATTTGCCTCGTGCTTTTGCACTACAGCCAGATAGCCAGGAGGATACAGAGGTGGTAAGCAGGCATGCTTGAGCACGTGTATATGGAAGTATGTATGCAGACAAGAGAAAAAAGTGAACAAAGTTGGAAAAATATGAAGTGCAAGTTCCAGGAGACGTAACAGAACACGCTGTATAGAAAATAGAATTGGATTTGTAGGGAAAAATATAAAACATGAACCGCAAACAGAGAATGATAACACTTGTCTCAGAGTTCCAAGTTATTTGGAAATTAGTATTTCTGCCAAACTTACATTCCGTTGAAAACAAAATTGGTTTGTTTTCAGAAGATATAAGAAGAGGTTTCTAGGAAATGCATGCAAAAGTGACAGAAATAAATATTGAGTGTACCATTCGAGAAGCTGTGTTTGGATTTCTAAACATGAAAGTTGTCTAGGAGCATCTGAAAGCACAGCATAGTGTGACAACCATCTCATCTAGTGCTGCTGACTGGTCATCTCTTGAATTTCCAAGAAATTAGCAATATTTTCAGGAAACTGTTATTAGCCAAGGAAAGAGGAAAAGGGCACGAAAAGAAAAACAATCTAATTGAACAAAACAACTGTCTGGTATCCATTCACCACAACAGGTAGCACGTTCTGACTCCCATCATAACTTCTTATGTGAACTGGACACTTCAGCACACAAAGCTATGTTGTACTCAGTTTGGACTTCTAAAAAAATGGCAGAAAATACATTCTATTTTAACACTGCAAAGTCCTTACTTTCTGAGAAAGGCAGGTGACCAGGTGGGTGCTTTTCCTTTTACTCTCTAAAGTGATGACACATGAGCATTTCTGAAGAAAGTAGAATGCATTTTGTTTCCAGGCAGTGCTTTTTACCATCCCTGACAGCATCTCTGGGATCTTAACCATCAAAGCTCATGAAATACATCATTTGTGAGGAGTTCATGAGGAGCCCACTTACCCTCTCACTGCTGTCACTAGACCTGGAAGTAGCGAAAGCCATTCACTTTCTTCTGAATTCACAGAACCAGCTTAGCTGTAGGCATATGTGGAATAGAAAAAGAGATTTTAAAGCCTCAGCTAATCACCACTAGTAAGGGACCAGCAGGCTGGAAACTCAGACAAGGTTGGTTGTGTCTGAAGCAGAGAGAGTGAGAGAGAAAACTGTGTGATATAGCAACACGGGCACTGCTACTGTAGGTTAAAGTCATCACCAGGGCAAGATGGAAAAATACAAAGTGCAGCTGCTTTACTGGATGTGGTAAGGACATTAAAGGCAATAACTCTTTAGTTTTCAGTGCTGCATGTAGCATTGGCTCTGATTGTTTTTGAAACAATCTGTGCAACTCTTCACTCTGCAGGGAAGAAAAATAAGATAACTAGTTCCTGTCCACTGTTACTGCAATCTGCTTTCCTTTACTGTTAACAGGCAACATAGACCTAAATTAATACAAATAAATAAAATAGCTGTATCCACAGACACTGGGAACATCATTCTAAAAAGTGCTACCCTTTCAGTTTTACACAGAGTAGTGGTATGAGCTGTTTCCTCCATGGACCTACCCAACTTGCCACCTGATTGAGCCAGCAGGGCAGCTGAGTCCATGGAAATAACATCCCCCAGAACATAATCCCATGTAAAGGACCAGATGGCCTGGCCTCTCATAAAATAGTGTTGCTACTCCTCCCTACTGAACATCCTCTTATCCTATGCCAAAAGCATGTGAGTCTAAAAGCCCTGATTCTCTTTAGGGGGACACTTGTGTAACTTCTATTTGAAGCTATTGGGTTTTATGTGCACAAGACAACATCAATCTTGTGGCCTATGGCAGAGTTGTGTAAAATAAATTAAGCATAGAGTTTTGTTTCTGTCACTGATCATGTAGACCTTTACAAAGTTTAATACTCTAATAATAAAAGGCTGCACCATAAAAAAAAACAGCTAGCTATATTGCTAGCACTCAAGCAAAGGGTGCAGATGCACCGCAGACACAATGGGGGAAGATCCAGGCCTATGTTACATTGAGTCAAACCTCCTCTCTAGCTCATTTCATTTCCTCCTAAGAATAGATCCTCTGCTAGTCGACTGTTCTTACTAGGCTAAAATCAATTCTTTTGAACTACTTTCATGCAGCAGAGGAGTCTCATGCATCCATTCACTAGCACAGCTCACTTCATCTCCCAGATCCCACCCAAGTGCCATTTCCAGATCTGGTTCTTTTGGTCATTTACTACAAGACACAGAAGGAGACCAGAAAGAGCAGCAGTACATATCAGTTAACACTTACAAACACTCTCAGTGTGTTTGTACCGGTAAAAACACATTCAGTAGGTTAGGAGGATTTAGGTGTTCTGACTCCTGAGGACAATCCTGAGGAGCTGGAAAGCCCATGACAACACAGAAATAAACCAGCTGAATGCAGATTTGAAATGACTAATGCTGTTCAGGACAAACTGAGACCATCACCATGTACAGAAAATTTTCCGTTCTAAAACTTTTCTGCAAGAACAGGGAGCTGAAGACTCCACACTTCCAAGCTCTCATTTCCTGGTATTGTTCAAGTGGAAAGAAGGGCTGTAATGAAATGACAAGACATTAATGAAGAGAAAAGACAATTCTGTAAACTCATTATAACTTTGAGAAATGAACCTGTGTTTTGTTTTGTTTTCCAGGTGTAGGGTTTTGGGAAGAAAGAAGGTATTACACCAAATCAAACAAACATATTTTTAGGAGTGTTTTCTAAGCTTGACAGCATAACATTTCTAGATAGAAGGTGCAAAGACTGAGGAAATTCCAAATTTGCTAAAAGCATAGAGACCTACGCAGGAAACTAGTGAGCCTCCCTGCTAGGAAATCATTGTCTTCCTGGAATAACCACATTTGCAAAGGCACAATCATAAACTATTTCGTTATTATTATTTGGAAAAAATAATGATGCATATTATCCAAGGCATTTTTAATCTAAGTTGTCCTCTGATTCAACTAAATCTTACTTAAGAAACTTGTCATAACATGCTTCTTGTACAGATACTAAGCATGACTTAAAGGATGCTGAAGTCTATAAGGCAGACAGAGAATGGCCACACCAAGGATTTTTAAACTCATCACTCAATTTAGTCTTAAATCCGGTTTTACCAGCATAAGAATTTTTGAATGTAGACAAAACAATACATATGATTCCTAAACATCCATAAGTTTAAACAATGTCATTGGTTTCATTTGGTCACTGGACTTGTCAGAGCACTTTATTGCTGTAACTGACTTCAATACGTATTTCAGGCACATCACTTTGCCCGGGAATGAGCATGTGTCAGAGATGTGAAACTGAGAAAGATGGTCAGTTGCCTGTAACTATGGAGATGTGTAAAATTTTCCTCTTGCCTTTTCCTGTGTTAGGGAAAACTCCATAACATATCATTTGTTCTGGACTTCATGTATTTGCAAGCTAGCTTAGCTCCTGAATTCAGTCTTATCTTAGCTACAATATGACTTTACTTCTGTTTGTCCTGTGCTAATACACTATATCCTTCCAGAAATGCTTTTGTTTCCTTTAGGTAATGAAACATAAGGGGCTGAAGAGCATCTCACCGCAAGGATGCATTTATATTAAAAAATTCTTTCCATGGAAATGCAATTATACCTCATTCAATAGAAAGCCTAGCATGACATTTGGTTAGAGAAATGACCCTTTATAACTCACTGAGTCTCACAGAATTTCAATTTAAAGTTAGTCATTTCTGAGTTAATGATGAATTTTCTCCTTCCATTTTTTACTTATCTAATTCTAAATCCCAGGCTGCAAATGAGAAGCTGAAAAACAACAAACTGGCAGGACATGATCAAAACAAAGAAGCAACACTTAAAAAATCCCATGTTTGTACAATCTGAAAGCTACTTAAGTGCAGAGGAAAAAACACGCCAGGGAAAATATCAATTCATTGTTAAAATACCAAAAAAAAAGGGAAATCTCCCTGATGTGTGAATACAGAGAAATCACACTGATGGCTACCACTGGTCACATCTTCTCAGCGTGAACCAAATTGCCGGAAAGGTACAAACAGAAGACCCATCATTGTGAAGGTGCTCCACATCTGCTCCACAATCTGCTCACTGCAGATTTGGGGAAGGCCTTGACCCTGCCATAGACAGCGTGCAGACACCAGTGCTGGTGCAGATCAACACCACCCATCACCCTTCCCTACCTCCAAGGCCTGGTTGCAATCACCATCTGGATGTGGGTTGAGAGGTGGAAAGCAAGCTCCCTGAGGAGTCAGCAGCCCCAGAGCAGCCTTTACAAGTGACACGAACCAGGGCTGCATTCACCTCCTGGTCCTGCGTAGTATTGTTTCTGGTAACAGATAATGACACTAATAAAAAGACTAGTGTAGCCAGCAATATCTATATTTTGCAAACAAGACCTATATTTGACCAGCAACTTTCTGCTACTCAGCAGTATCCTAGAAATGCTAAACAGATATCAACACAGCAAAAGTAGCAAGCAAAGCGGAGTTTAAATCTAATTAGGACAAGAAAACCAAAGATTAAGCCCTTGATGTCCAGCTGCGAAAATCAAGGAAAGGTATGAGCCAAGTGCACAAAGAAATTACATTAAATATTAGACAAGTTTCCACCACCTTCACTAAACCTAATGATAAGCAGAAACTGAAGCAAATACAACACCAGAATAAAAAGGAGTATTTTCTTTCCAAACACATCTTGGGGATACAGTTGCAAGATCTGGAGGTCTGCCAGCACATTCAACAGGAAACCAGGTGTCTCATAAAACAATCACCTCCAAAAGTCCTGCACAGTGGCCACAAAGCCTCTGTTATCAGGGAGGGGAGAGAGCAAGCTTGCCAATGCACATCAAAGTCTGAAAAAAGGTGTTGTGAATATTTAGACTCTGTATGTGTGATAAGTACTCAGGTACTCCCACAGACATAGACCCAGACAGGAGAGTCCATGCTGTATGAGGAAACGAGAGGAAGTGGAAGCAGTTTCTTTTCCCAATTTTTATCTGTCTTTGCACTCTGAGGGGAGACTGTAAAAATCAAGAAGCTGAAGACATTGTTGGTTTAAGCACTCAGTCACCACCTGTTGAAGGGCAAAGCCTGCTACTCCTAGCAAGCATTAACACTTCTATTTTTCTTAACTACTGTTAATGATAGATTATCATTCAGGTAAAGACCCTGGGCTAGAAAGCAATGATCTACTTGGCTTTCCTTTACCTTCTCCCCCCAGTTTAGAATACATCATTCATGCAAAATTTGAACAGGTGCAATAACAAAAGAAGAAACCAAACCTAGTAAGAAGCAACCAAAGACAAGGTGATGGCTATAAACTCCAATGGAGAAAGCTGTTCCAAAGGGAGGTAGGTTCCATATTTTTCTGGGGAAAAATAAACAGTAACAGTCCATAGTTTCCCCCCACTGTGAAAGAGAAGGAAAATGGGAAGTAAGCAATTATCTGTTCATGGGAGGAGACCAAGCATGGCTTATCAAGGAACAGTTACAGCAAAAGCCAAAACAAGCAGAGCAGTTATGGAACTGCTAAATTACTTCCTTTCACCCACTGGGAAAAAAAGGCATCTTTGAAGTTGCTACAGGAAAAGAGTAAAAAAAACAGCATGCATTTAAATAGATGTACTAACATGTCTTCCTCTTGGATCCTTTGTTTAACTGACAGAGTCGTTTTTCAGTATAAAAACTCAACACCTCTGGTGGAGTTACTTCAAATGCTCTTTTCTTTTTCCAGCAGCTTGCTGCAATTGGAAAAGGCCTGTATAGATCCAGCAAAACTGAAATGGTATACAACAACATGTGTGTGCACACTTAGCACTTCTGTGTTAAGAATTTGGTATCCTGCTATTCCTCCCACAAATTGGAACATGCCGGACAAGAGCGAGGTTCAGTCATCACCTATTTGATGGATAATGAGGTAAAGGTGAGGTAAAAGTGATATACATGGGAATACAGTTCAGAAGGTTTTCATTTACCACACATAGCAGCCTTCAAACATCTAAAGGGAGTCTACAGGAGAGCTGGAGAGGGACTCTGTCAGGAAGCGTAGCGACAGGACAAGGGGTAACAGCTTTAAATTGAAAGAAGGGTGATTTAGATTGAATACCAGAAAGAAGTTCTTTGCTGTGAGGGTAGTGAGGCACTGGAACAGGTTGCCCAGAGAAGTTGTGGATGCCCCATGCTTAGATGTGTTTAAGGGCAGGCTGGATGGGGCTTTGAGCAACCTGATCTGGTGGAAGGTGTCCCTGCCCATAGCAGCAGGGTTGGAACTTGATGATCTTTAAGGTGCCTTTGACTCTAACCATTCTATATTTCTATAAGGGATTTTGTTCTAAAGGTCTGGAGGTGACAATATGCTTTTAAATGCAAAGGGAATTTGCATGAGGGACAAAATAAAATAAATGCACCAGTGGATGGATGTAACAGCTTCTGGATCTGTGGCTTTCTAGACGAAAAGACAAAACTAGCTCATGCAGAAGAGCTTTAGACCTCCTATCAATTCATAAAAGAAAAGGTAGCTTTCAAAGATTAGCTTTTACACAAAGAACTGTAATGGTGAAAGGACTATAGGTTACCTGAAATGCCTCTGTGTCCTGGAGCTCCCTGACTTGCTGGAGGATGGTATGTTTTTATGCAGGTTAGCTAAAGAGGAGTCAAGACCTGGGACTGTGTACAAGGTTGGATTAATTTCCACCCCTTTTCGTTCAGTTTTGAAACTTTAGAGTTTAGAGATATCTCACATCTTCATCCACAGCTGTAGCTCTTCAATCTTATTTTGTCTTAGCTCCTATATAACATTGTTTTCCTTTAACTATGTGTATTTTCTCACTTCCTAGTGGAACTTACATTCTGACAAGTGACTTGGATGCCTAAGTGTTTTAAAAAACCTACTGTCTGCCTGGGAGAGAAGTTTTCAAGCAGCATACAGGCAGGTTTAGGTGGACTATGCTGTGTCTGTGCACAAGTATCCATCTCATCTAGAAAAGACCTTACCTTTAGGTTCCTTGGCCTCATTTATTAAATAAGGACAAACCGACCCTCAGACACTTCCACTAAACACTTGCACACTGACTATTGACACTTCTCCTTATGGTCTCTGTGCAATGGTGTCTGCATCTGGTGCAGAGCATTCAACAAAGCCATCAGCCTTTCCCAGTTCCATTAGCTCCTAGCAGAAGGCTTAATAAAATTAGCACTGGACCCTCTAGCTTTCTCAGAAATCTTTGTCATGCCAGGTACAGTATTGCAAAGTATGAACAGACATGAAGGAGTTGGGAGGAGCTCTGCAACCTGCATAATGAATTGAAGTAATCCCAGCACCAGCAGAGACCCCTTCCTGGTCTGTCCATATTCGTCCACCAGTATTTTCTGTGTAGGAAGGGCTCAGGAGATTGCTTCAGGTAAAAAAACAACTAGCAAATGATGTGATCTGGTTTATAATACTTCCCATTTCAGCCGTTGTCAAGATTTAGCCTCAGAATGCTTAGAGGAGTCTACTCTTGAAAAGATATTTTATAACAGGTATCTGTAGGTCTAGGACATTTCTTGAATCTGTAGGGCTAGGCCACTTCACTTGGGGATTTTTCAATACTTTGCAGACAATACACACAGCTCATGCAATTGTATGGCTATGTTTACGTACCAGTGAGTACCTGACTGTCATCTCAAATACAGGAGCAAATCTGAGTTTCTAGCATCACTGACAAGTCCTTGGAAAAATCTTTTGGGTTTGCTTTTTTACAAAGCTTTCAGAATGAAATTAAGCTTTGCAACAAATTAATTAATGTCACTGAAGAAGGCAGAAAACTTCTTTCAATCAGAACATTATGTAAAATTTGACTGAAAAATAACAAGGAGGAAATGGCTCTTCGAAAGCCCTTTCTATCTTGAGAATAGACTTCATAGTAGAGAATAGTGTTCATGTAGACATGCTCATTGCTTTAGAAGGTCCAAACATGTTCATTTTTCACTTTGCAACCTAGCTGGCTAAACAGGGTTGCCTCTGCAAAAGTAGTACAGAAGGAACAAATACTGAGTTTTGGTCCAGGGCTTCAGTTCAGCAGTGGCATGAATGACTATGTTTATGTCATCACTGTTTGTCTCTTTAAAACTTGTGTCTTCCCTGCACAAGGAACACCTCTTTCTTAATACCGTGAAGTGAAAAATCTCTAATGTTCATCTCTTAAAATCGTAGAGGATTGAAAGTTTTTATCTAATGAGAAAAATTAAGAGTGTAGGCAGGTGAATTCTGTCACCAGCTTGAAGTTAATGTGGTTTTTGTGAATTATGCCACACTATTAAAAATGGTGCTTCTCAAATGCCAGCAAAAGGCAACCTTGGAAAAATGTTTGCAGTCACAACAAATACAGAAGTACTTACCTGGTGAAATGCAGTCAGGGACTTTTATCTCTTTTTACATGAGTCATTCAAGTCCTCTGAAAAAGTATTACCTAAACGCAGCAAAGATAAAACTTATAATTAATTACAAGATCTCTCCAATTTATAACTCATACAATTAATGTTTTTCTTTCAGTTGCACAGACATCTGTTCCCATTGCTACACGCAGAAAGGCTGCAGATAGCATTATTGTTAGCAAAATTTTAAAAACACGCACTTGCCCTTCTTTCTTTTGCATACCTAGCTAAACAAGCAGGAGCATCTAGGCAATAGATTGATTTAAAAAATTATTAAATACAAGGAAATGTTGGCAGGTATTGACTGTTGAGTTAGCCCAGCCGTTAAGGGTCTGCAGCATCTTTCCAGGAACTCCTATTCACTCACCACACAGCAATATATTGTTCTCAAAAACTACCTAGGCCAGCATTATGAACATCAAAAACTATCATAGCTACTAGGAATTTAAGGGGAAGATTTTCATTGGTTAGTGCAGATAATAGCAGTTGAAAGCATTTTCTCCTCTATTTTACATATAGAAGAAAATTTGCCCCAATTCATTATATGAAATTCACAGAGGCCTCTCACAGTAGAGGAACACAGTGAGTTTCAAGGGAAGGAAAAGGGATGTAGCTGAAAAGAGAAAAAAACCCCAAAAACTAGCCAGGTCCTCCTGAAGTTGTCAGGACAATTTGACAATTTATCCTGTATTTTGGCAGAGGAGAAAAGGGTCCCAGAGAGGGCTATACACCCAGGTACAGCAGACTTTTTTTCCCTTTGACAGACCCACACTGCTCCCTCCTTGGCCCCACTCCCACTAGTCAGGGTCTGCATGCACACTTTTCCCAGCCCTTCAGTCCCCAGCATGCCCACTCAGGCACGAAATCTTGAATTCATCAATCTGAGTAAAAAAGGCCACTAAAGTTACTGAATCTATTTTTTGATGTGTGCATCTTGTCAGTTCTCACCCCCAACTTTCTTACCCCTAACTCCTCTTTGACTGACAAAAATAGATAATTATTCCCAAAGTCCACACCTAGGAAGGTGACCTATGGATATCAGGGACCCTTCGAGATCAGTGACATTTTGTGGAGGTGTCAGCATTAGATAAGAGCCAAGTGATCCTGTGGATTTTCACAGGAAGGATTTACTTCTTCCCTGTGGGCATACAGTATGTACAGGACAGCCCACAAACTGAACAGAACCTTGTCGATCTGAAACAGGAGTTTTGTCTTCATTCCTGAAACAGGAGGAATGGAGTTGTTGTATCTGGATTTTTAGGAGTCGCGTGGTGCCAGAAAAAAACAAAGATGAGCTGAGCTGCAAGCACTGGTTGACTCTTGCAGCTTGGAGCTTGTGATGTATCAGGGGTTTAGTTTTCATTTTTAGTTCAACTGCAGCTGATTCGTGTATAACCGTGATAACTGTGTTATTTCCCTCAGCTCTTTCAACAGAATGAACAATTCCAGTGAAGTCAACGAATCTGTGCAGATTCATACCCTCTGAAAAGGGAAGTTAATTCCCCAGTTTTCTTTATGCATTCCCTAAGACAAAGACAGCTATAGTAATCATAATTTTTAAAGAGATGGAAAACATAGCTAAAAATGTGACGATTTCCCACTAGTGCAGGTGCTCAGCCTTCCACTTACCAAGGATTAGTTTACACAGCTGCTGGTGCTAGTGCAGTGCAAAATAAGTAACATCTGGATTGCGAATGCTGCTACAGATCCAGCTGCAGACACTCAGGAGAGAAATGGAAGAGTTTTATACATTGCAGATTCACCCCTTCCTTGTGGCCATAGCGCAAGTTAGCATCATGGATTCCATACAGCAAAATATGATTCAGGGGCAGCTGGGTGAAAATTGCTGTGCCCCATATGCTCTTAGGACATCCCCAGGGTCATACCCCAGGTCGTGATCCTTGTACATGAGGAATAAGCATCTTTATGGAACAACTTTCTTTTCCACAGCTCAGGCAACACCTATGAAGATTAAAGCTGCTTTCCCATCTGGTTATTCCAACAGAAACAAAATCTGTATGTTTCTACCATATTTCACTATCTTGTCAGATACCTCTTAGACAAACTAGTAGGAGTCTGGCTATCATGCCAGCACTTTGCTGATGTACAGCAGAGATCAGCAATATGGAAAAGTTGTCATACATGACTCCTAACCCACTGTTGTAAGCCTTTGTCACAAATTCAGGTAGTAATGAATGAAAGGCCCTGGTAAAATACACTACAGGGCCAAAAATGTCATGGAAATTTTGCAACACCAGAAATCACAAGTCTCTTTTCACTTTCACATACATTTTACAAGAAGCTCACTAGAATTACTCTTAACTTACAGTTGAAACGAGAATCAGAGACAGCAATGTCACAACCTGGTGTAAAGAGTTTGAAGAAAAGTTTTTCTTAAAGATAGGCTTCTCAGACACAGGAAGTGATAAAAATTACTTCAGTGTGTTATGTGTCCATCTTAGGAAAGAAACGTCAGAGTCACTCTGCATTTCACCAGATTCTTCCTTTTCTTTTATTCATTTATTGTACCTCAGATATCTTTATTGAGTCCGTTTGATGCACCATCAGCCTTTTCTGCAGGTCTCTTAGTGTCCTGGCAACAAGACACTTAAAATAGTTAATATTTCAGAACTTTTTATTAAGTACTTATTCTAAAATCTCTACTTTCATCAAAGGAACCATTCCCATTGAAGTAAATGGGACTGTTCCAGAGCAAGTACCATCCTGCCCAAATCTATGTTCTGTTGCCATGGGGTTTTTTAAGTGTTTATAATGGAAAGATTTTGTATAACCCTAATATTAAAGCAATATCCTCATTATCTAAGTTTATCTTAATTTAACTATGAAACCATTAAAAAGAAAACACTTCTTTGTGTTGAGTCCCTTTCAATGATATCTATTGAAAATAAACCAAATTACTTCTCCTCTCTCTCCTTCCATTCAGTACAGACTGCACCCCTAGATGGGAGCATCCAAGATATTATGCTTTCAAGAGGGATGTTTTACCCACTTGCATGTGCAGCATGTGCTCACACGTGGGCTGGAAACTGGAACGTGCATTTCCAGAGAATGCAAGGCATCATCACAAAGGCAGACCTGCATGGGCTAAATATCATCTCAGATCTCACCACTTGTTCTCCTCCAGCAAAGCAGTCTTCTTATTCCTTTGTGCAATTTCTTTGTTAGCTTTCTGATGTCTTTGGGAAGGAGTAGAGACAGACCAGGAGTAGTGTTTCAACTTCTCCAACTTATGGTTTCATTGAAGCTGATTAAGTTCGGATTTCGTGAATGTCAGTCATGCTCCGCTCCAAGGCTTTGACTCAGACCCACCTGCAAATGCAGAGGTCACAATGAAGCATCAAGTGAAAATATCATGGTCATAATACAGGATACCTCTTGGGGATGTACACAAGAACAAACCTCTGGTTTAGATGGTCTTCTAACAGGCACCCAGCATATTTTTATCTCCTTCCGCTCTTATAAGGTAATAAAACATTATAACTTCTGCAGACATTTTGTGGGCAATTATCTTCCAACAACACTTTGGAAATACAGTGGGGAGGCAGAGCCTTGGAAAAGCTGTAAATCCCAACTCATCTTGTATTAAGGAAAAATAAATATCGCCCGCATTGAAGTGCTCAACTACCTGAACTACCACCACGTATCAGAGACCATGTTTTTCCTAACTGGGTCACAGCATGGTCATTAACACAGTCACTTGCAAAGCCTAGACATGCTGCAAATTATGACCTGCTTGTGCTGCTCGACAGGCATAGATAATTCTCCTAAGCCTTTGCACAATAGACCACTTAGATCCTGAATAGAAATGACCCCCCTGAAAACCCTAATATTTTCAGTTTGCTCTTATTTCTTCCAGTCAGCGACCTGGTTTTGGAGTAGAACAGCGCTTTTCCAAATTTGACTGAATTTTATGAATCAGGATTGTGCATCCTTCTGAAAACAACAACAGAGACTGCAAAACAACATCTGAGAAGGGCTGTGCCTGTGCCAGAGCACGAGGCAGCATCCCACCTCCTGTGTCTCCTAGGCCCGTGCCAGCCTACCTGGCAGCTGCATCTTACTGGCCACAGCAGCTGCTCCACAAACTCACCTTGAAGAGGGCAGTCCTGATTTCCAAAGCAACCAGAGCTCACCTTTCACACCCCCAGAAAACAGGCAAGGGACCTGCTAGAAAGGGGGGAAAGGGACGCCGGATCCTACAGTCATGACTGTTGCACTACTAAAAGCTTTGGGAACGGCATGCTGGGGACACTACAATATCAGCTAAGGGAGAGCCATACCCATATTTTAAACAACGAGCACACATACATTGACCATTGAACCATTCTGAGAGCAGGAATAGCTCTTGACTGTGTGGCAGGCCTTCATTTTGTGTGAAGCAGCAGCACACTGCTGGTTTGAGAGACAGTTCACCAGCTAACCAAGGTGAAGGTCTGGCATCTGGGGCAGCCTTTTTAATTTTTTTTTTTTTTTAATTTTCCCTAATGCTGGTGGCAACAGGAGATTTTATATGTGGTAAACACAGAAGACATTGAAATTGAAAGCAAGAAGCAGGAGTTTCCCTGGAAAAAAAAAATTCATGGTTGCCAGAACAGAGTGATTGCCTTCCAGTTTTCTGAGTAATTTCACCAATCTCTCTATATTGTTTTTCATAAAAGGTATTTACTAATTTTTCACAGATTTCCAAATTGGTAACCCTATCCATTACCCATATGCCAAGCAATGGACTGCAGCAGCTGGTTGGAAAACAGTTTAATCTCTTTCAGACAGCTTAAA
Organism: Nycticryphes semicollaris; assembly: GCA_013400055.1. Classification (NCBI taxonomy): domain Eukaryota; kingdom Metazoa; phylum Chordata; class Aves; order Charadriiformes; family Rostratulidae; genus Nycticryphes; species Nycticryphes semicollaris. The sequence continues at coordinate 179,706 of VXBJ01005422.1, read as the reverse complement.
ATCCATGGCTTAAAATTGCATAAAGGCACAGCCAGGCAAGATCTCATCAAAATATTAACTTCAGGGCAAACAGGATGTCAGATGCCATCAAGAACTCCTCAAGTTTCTATGGCACACTCCAACGAAATCTCTTGTTTGTTTGATATCATTCCATACCAAACCATATTGGCACCAGGTACCTCACGTGAAATGTAAGACCTCTCTAAAGTGCCTCCTGGAAAAGCTGTGCCTCTTCTCAAGCTGATGTGAATATTGTACAGCATATGTGGTGATTAATGGACTGATCACAAAAAGTCTTCGCAATTGGGCAGCAAACAGCTAGAGACCACCCAAGTGCAGAAGAAGGACTGCTGCATTTGTAGGAGGCCCAAATTGCAGGTCTGTATTACCACCATACCACTTGTTCTTCATGCTGCTGAAGTAATTGTTCCATTTAAAAGGCAGTGTCCAGAGTGGGACTGGCTTTAGTTTATCTGCTTTCTCTGTACTTTTCATGCAATAGTTGCCCTGCTAGACAAGAAGAGTCCATTACAGGTTCTCCCTTTGGTGCCGCTTATTAGCAAGAACTTCAGAAGGATGTGCAAGAATGCCCACAAATTCCAGTCTGATAGCAATTTGCTTAGCTCTCCCTCCTCCAGCTTTGCAAGATACTAATGGTCTCAAAAAAAATTTGTCTTTTCCAATTTACAAGTGTTATCTATCATTTATCTATCATTTTATCCATCATTTTACAGGTCCCAAGCTACTGTGGCTTGCTCAGGTGAATAATGTCTATGAATATACTGCTGAAACATGTATCTTCCATCCCTGCTTTATGATTTTCCTCCAGTTGCTATGACTGAAAATTAGATTGGAAGGTGTTTGTGGGGTGACTGAGCCTTGCTGTTCAGGATTGACCTAGCATCAATGAGGGAGCCAGACAGACTCTCCACGGCCACCACCTCCTCCTCATGCACTGACAGTGCCCACCCCTTTAACAGCCGGTGTCCGGTACTGTGTGCAACGAGTCAATGTTTCCTCTCAATGCTATAAAATAGCAAAATATTGCTTCAATTGTTCTTATAGTTAATAACAAATTCCACCATACCATCTGCTCTTTCGGAGGCCCACAGATCCAGAGAGGGAATTAACTTTGGAGTGGAATGAACATCAATGACTCATGAGACATTTTAGTTTTTCCAGTCCCAACAGCACAGCTGCTGGGAAGGGTATGTGTGAACTCGGTCATATTTCGGGAGGATGACTCGGAGCTTCAGGAGGGCCAGACCTGGAGCTGATGCTCCATCCCTATGCTGAAGATACTGCACAGCATGACTCAGTCCAGTCCTTCTCTCATTCAGTGTGTGCCACTGTTACATCTCCAGGCTCATGTGATCCTGATGTAATTCCAATTACATCACCCACATCATGTAACAGCTCAGCAATATGACCAAAGATAACAGTAAATAGAGCAAAATAAGAGATTTCCATTTTTAGTCACCCATAGGGAACTCTTGAGGTCAACTTAAAATTTACAAGGGCAACTCTCTTGTATAAGCCAGGCTATGTGATTGCTCTTTGATAGTAAGGATATGCAACTATTAACCTCCACTACAATTTACATATTTTTCAGAGTATATTCTTTGTTTTTCAGTTTAAACTTATCTGAGGGGAGATTGGGGAGATAATCATGGTTTAGGATTAAACCCACTGCTGCAGCATGGAGGCTGATTCCCTCCATTGTTTGCTCAGAACTGAACTACAATGACCTGGAATGGGAAGCAGGTCCAGTTAGGGCACTCCCTAGACCAAGAAAGCAAAGTACTTCATGAAAAGTCCTTGCAGTATAGATAAATTCTCTTTAATAACATGCATACTCTTATCTCCATACCTTTTTTAATTTTTGATTGTAAGCCACAAGCCAACAGAATAAATCTGTTTCCATCACTGGGCTTTGGAACAGGCTTGATAACAAGTTAAAATCAGGAAGGGCGAACTTGTTGGGTGTTTTAAACCCGTCCCAAAAGTAGAAGCTCTAGGTATCCTAGACCAAATATTGCTCATTTTACAGCAAGGCCACAAATTTCAAAGCAATTAATCACACCAACAAAATTCACAGCCTTTGACCAGAGAGGATGTTGAATGAATGAAAACTTAGACCAAATTCTCCCTCAGTTTGATGCATCTCATGCTGCAACTGCACCTAAAATATATTATCTTGCTTAGCTAATATACCTATCTCATTGCTACAGAAACTTTACATGGGCACTAGGCCACACCTACCCCAAGCATCCATATGACTGCATGGTATACAATGGCTTGTAAAACCACAGCCATCTTCAAGGCATGAAACTCATGTATCAAATTGACAGCGAATGCATCTTTAGAACAACTTCACTTGACAATAGTCTTCATGGGGCTAATTAGCTATTCTTTCCACTAGAAGTAACAATTCCCTTGCAAATTTTCTAATTAAATCTGCAGCTGCTTGGAAGAGTATTAGCCCAGCAAAGATTTCCTTTAAGCTAGCCTACTGGGAGCCTTCCAGTGACCTTACCCTAGCTGTCAGCTGAACAGAGAACTATGTAACACATTATGCAAGTCAGGCAAAATCACCCTGTGGCTGCTCACGAGGAAGCACAAACCCTGATGAGGGTAAAAGGGAGAAAACGCTTGCAGTTTTTTACTGGATAGCACAGCCTTTTCTGTCCTTTTCCTACGGAAAGAGAGAGATGCAGGAAAAATGTCAGACTTGGAACAGACAGGAACTTGTTGGTTTTGCTCCCAGAAGGTAGCTGAGATTTAAATAAATATGGCATAAATGAATGTGGCCCTGGTCACTCTGATCTCCCAGCACTTTGGCAAGAGCCAGAAATGGGGGAGCCATTGCACATCTTGGAAAACTGGCTGAGTCAGTCTCAGCACTTTGTCCCCTAATAAAGAAAAAAAAAATGTATTCAGCTCTCTCAGCCTATTGCAAGTCTTCGTGATTAGCACAGCCAAAATTGTACAAATTAGAATGAGCAACTGGGCTCATTTCAGACATATGCTCTGATAGCCTATGAAAGACTGACCCCTGATTTACCTAGTGCTTTTAATCACTAAAGACACAAACCCATAGTGTTTTGATGACTTGGGGAAAAAACACACCAACTTTTCAGAAGATGTTAGCCCAAATTTGGCACCTTTTTTAATTGCACTTTTTGCTGACAACAAAAATATTAATAGCTGTATCTAGGGCTAAAACGAAATTTCTGCTTCATCTTAAAGATGAAATTAACTGAAAATGTATTAATGAGGAAATTCACTATTCACATTTCTGAGCACACATCAAGGTATATGCATTATCTTAAGCAAGTCTTTCTATGTCTTTCTACAGAGCAGTAGACTGTTCTACTGTACCCTGAGTACAGTAGAGAACTTCAGGTCAATAGGGAACATTAGGCAAACCACTGATGAGATTACAGACTGCAAATTCTCATACTTGATGGCATCCATATAGTCCTCAAACAGGGAAAGAAGAACAATTAAATAGGTAAATAAAAGACCTCTGAACAAGCCTGTGTCTATTTCATTTTTCTTAGGAGCCATAGGGTAGGAAAATTCTTAGCACAGGAAAAAGGACTGCAAGGGATGTCAAAAAAGTTGCTAATGGCGTAGTATGTATATTGATCTGTGAATCCACAGCTGTCATCTCCAGTAGGCAATTTTATTTTATTAGTTTTAAAGGTATTAATTTTATGCCAAGGGATCCTGCAGATCATCCCCTCTCTTTTTCCAGGGGTAAAGTTATTTGTAACATTCTTAAATACCCTGAGTGATGCCTCAGGCCTATAAAGATGTTAGTAAGCTCAGTTAATTTTCTCATATTAGTAGTAAGACTTTCCTAGCAGTAAGACTTCCCCAGTACTCGCTGCTTTCAAGTACATACCAATTTTGGCTCATTTTACACCAAAGTAGGCCTGAAAGAACTACTACAGTTACTACTTTTCTGAAGCTACCTTCCATGTGCTTGAGGATTTTTATCAGATTTCCCTTCAGTCTGTTGTTTTATTCCTCTTGACTAAGCCACTCCAGGCCTTTAAACTTGTCCTCACAGGTGATATTTTTTAGACCTTTGATGTTTCCCATTGCTTTACTTTGGATTTTATATAGATAGTTATCTATTTCTGGAAGCCCAGTGTCCAAATCAAGACACAGCACCCCAGCTGCAGATTGAACAGAGCCTGCCATGCGTCTTACAGATGACAGATCCAGCCAGAAACCTCCGCGTAATGTTTACCTTTTACACAACAGATTGACATTGCTGACTTGTCTTCAGTGTGCGAACTACTGCAATTGCTAAGACCTTTCACACAGAATTGCTTTTAACTTTGGTTTTGGCTATCCTAGATTTATTTACTCCCACATCCTCAATGATCACAGTGCCTTTTCTGAATTTCAGTTTGTGTTCAGTTAGCCCCAATCCTGTCAAGCCCTAAGCTTGTCCTTTGGTGCAACTCTGGCTATTCTCAGCGGAGTGCCTCATGAATGTACCCAGCATCTCAGTACTCCAAAGTAAGTCAGAGAAATACTGAATAGAAGACAAAGCAGGGCAGTCTGTGGCAAAATCACACTCTTTTGGCTTGACAGAAAGCAGATAATCGGTATGCTTTGAACCTGGTTTCCCATCAGCTAGCACTTACTTTGGAGTATTTTTGCCAGATTCTGTCCCCTTAGATTGTCTATTGGGATGTCACCTGGGTGTCAAGAGTCCTACAAGACTGAGATTGATACAAGACTAACTGTGTGCACGAGGCCTGTCACACTGTCAAGGCAGGAAATTAGACAGATTTGGAATTGCTTATCCTGGCTAAATTCATTTTGGCTGATGCTCATCTCCATATTTATCTTCCTGGTATTTTCAAACAGTTTGAGTATTTGTTCCAATATTTTTCTGGGAATTGATATTGTAGTCAAAGCTGATAATGCCGATCTCCTCCTTTTTCTCCTTTTTAAAGTTATGCACTATCATTACCTGGTACAGTCCCCTGCCTTCGCAGGGAGAGGACAGATATTCTCAAAGGTAATGTCTCTACACTGGCCTCCGCAAGTCCTCCAGGTTCAGGTCAGGCACAGACAAACTGGAAATCTCTGCCTTACCTAAATATGCTCAGTTTTACTCTGTCCTCAACTCTTACTTCTCTACAGCTAAGTCAGCTGGCCTTTCTGGTAAAGACTGAACCCTAGCAAGCATCAAACTTTTTAGCTTTCTCAGCGCCATCTAGCTTTTCCTTCCCACTCAGTGATGGATTACAATTTCTCTCACTAGCATTGCCCTTACAGAAGGCTGCTCACTACTCTCTCCTATCTCAGTCCCTGTCTTGACCATCTTTCCTAGCTCTTCGTGCTTTTCCCTCATACCCACTCTTAGTAGCCTGAGCAACCTTGCATCTCTTATATCTCCCCTTTTATAGTAAAGAGTAGGTGATCTACTTGCTAACCTTCCAGCTTCCCACACAGGCATAGACTGAACCCACACCTTCAACATATTTCATTTACAGGATGACCAGCTCTCCTGAATATTTCTTTTTTCCCCCTTTAAACACATTTCCTATGAGATCTTTTCTGTATATATTTCAAGATGACTGACTATCATCTGGCTTTCTAAAAGTCTGTTGGTTTTGCCTTCTTTTCTACCTCTGTCATAAGTCATTTTCACCCAGAATGCTGACATGTTCCTGTTTTCCAGTAGTTTCTCCCTCTCAATTGCAATCACATCCATTGTGATTGATCATTCCTTTAGATGCTTTTGCCATCTTTCACATCAAGGAGTCATCCTATAGTTAATGATGCTATAACCTATACCCCAGTATACCTCAGTGAATTGGTTCTCATCCATCCCACATCAGCCCCCACTCACCCTACAAGCCACACCACACAAAAGGCGTTTCAGCATCTCACCATGCAAAAATCTTCCCATTAACTTCAGGATAGTTCCAAAAACAATTTAGTCCAAGATAGACAAATTAGCTTCATGACATATCAGTTCATTATAGATACCTACTGACCCAAACTTGGGTATTTTTTACACCAACACTGAGAAAAATACCTTTGCCTGCAAAGGCATTGAGCTTGGATGTCAACATCATGAGCAGAGATTGGAGCAATGTTTGACACACCTGTACCACTTTGGCACAACTGCAAATCTGTTGGTCACCAAAAGCTGCAAAAACAACGTGTCTATGAGACTGCAGTTCTGTTCTTTTTTTCTAGATACTTGTGGGATACAATAGTGAACCAGAGTGTAAAATTGAAGCTCACCAACATAATCACAAGTCTGTGGATCTCATGTAAATACTAGAGCCTGTGTACATGTATTTCCTCTTCTTCTGATGTGGTTACAGGCTTTAATGCTGTGCCTTCTGACTGACTGTGTCTTTAAAGCACTAGTCAATCGGAAACAGGCATGATGCTGCCAAGTGAGTTCTCATTTGCAAACCTCAGTCCAGTGGCAGTGGACTGCACTTTCTTAGGAGAGTGGCAGATAAACAGACTTCAAACACAGCCTGTGAACTGCTCTGGTGCACTTCTGCAAAGAAGCAAATTGAGATCTCCTACCTCTCCACAAATGGGGAAATACAAGTTTCAGGACCAGAAATTGCCAATTCATGTGCTGTGGTAAGACTTCAAGGAGTATATCCATATGGTCATTTTTCTTTAGTATAAAAAGTGCTTGATTTTTGGCTAACAATGAGAAATCATCAAGTTTTCCAGTTCATACCTTTTCATACTAGGAAAAAAAAAAAAAGAAGAAACCAACAAACAAACCAGCCTGCTGTTTCTATTTTTCATTAGTACTGGTGTGCATATTTGTTAAATATACCATCTAGTTCAAACATCACAGTGGACTTCATAAGAATAATCATTGTGTCACAAAGAACGAGTGGGCTTTGTGAGATTATTCCAAGCTCCAGAAGAAGTAAATTTAATTTTTGTCACCTTGTTCAGATTTACAAGAGGACCTATTTATAATGACTCACTCAAGTACCACAAATTGGGTTTTATTAGGTAAATACTTTCATGTCCTTCTGTTAGTTATATTTAGTTCTCATGCATTCATTTCCAAAATCATCTTAAACAAAGGCTGCTTGGTTTGTAGCTGCTCCTCTTTGGACTATAGAAAAATTGATAGGCTGAGCAAGATACCTAGGCCCTGTGATACAAGTTTGTCTAAATAACTGCCCCTTTTCTCTGAATACTGAAGCAATAGCTTGTCAGTACCCCCTCAAAAGGGTAGAAAATTGCATCTCTAAGTGCCAGCTAACACAGCCTGCTGTTCCTGGGAGATGGGTTGTCCAGCATCCATTGAAACTGGATGGAAACTGCACATCCACGCCTCAGAAACTCCATTAGTGAATTGAAGCATGACAGGTGCCTCAGAAATGGAGCGAAGGGGCAGCTTCTCCCTGGAAGGCAACAGCCAGTCTGGCTGTGGAGAACAGGTAACATGTGGAAGGGTTATCCTCAGCAGTACCATCTAGCATCATACAGCAGCAAGGGAATTAAGACAATTAATGAACAAAAACTTCCTTTAAAGGTTCTTGTAGTGTTTTTTTTCTTCTCCAGCCAAAGTAAGTTTATTACCTCCAGTGACCTGGCCAGATGCCAGTTTGGAAACTACCCTACTGAGTCAACCACTTGCAGAAAACATCTTTATTTCATGCTCTGGACCCTGACTCTGGAAAGCTATTTACCTATGCACCGGGAACTAATGAGGTAAATGGAGCGCAGCACAGCTGTGAGGACCCACAAGGGCTCATTTTCTTCCTGAGGTAGGATACATGGCTGCTGCATGAGACACCTTTGTTATAGTCCCTTTAATGGTCGTACTGGCCACCTTTTGTCCTCAAAAGTCCTGTATTTCATTGCTGGTTAAATTGATTTTTTTTGCAATAATCCTGAAAATCATCCCTTCAAATTGGGATTAGCATCATGTCTCTCTTTGGTAATGGTAGTACTAAACACACTCTGCTGTACTGATGCTGACTACCCATTCTTCAAGACAAATGTAAAAATTTATCTTCTGTTATTGCAATAAACCTAATTCCTGCACATTAGGATTCATGTCAAATTAGAGAGCTGTTACTTTTTGACAGTGTCAGTTTAATTCTACACTTGAAGCTTGCTGGTACTTCCCTAATTTTGCTATTCACTGATTATGTGACTTCAGAGAATACACACAAGAAAACCTCTCTGATCTGTTTTCACTGACTGCTAGGGCAGCAAGACAGTAGTTTATGTCTGCATTTCAAATGCAAAGAAACCCTCCAAACTGTCTACAGCTAGATGTAATAATTTGCAGAAAAAATAATTGGCAAAATTCTGCACGTACCAATCAAAACAATAAAACGCTTCCACATCACTGTGACAACAGCTTTTCTTTAGGAGTGGAGTGGGGCTATTAAAATTTGTCCAGACATCGTGCCTTTGTAATGATACACTGGATCCAGGTCCCAGCAATGTACTTGAGACTGACGGGATGTCCCAGAAGTTGCCCTGCCAGGAGCCCATCTGCTCTGCTGTGCCAACAGGGGGGAAATCTGCCTACTTCTCCCTTCGTGGCATGTGGCCATGAGGAATGCTCTGCCATTCAGGCAAAATACACATGTAGAGAATGAAACCTCACTGTAGGTTGCAGGTTAAACCTGCTTTTGGTTTGAGCTTGTTTATTCTCTAAAGCCTGATGCAACTGAAAATGAACCCAAGGACAGGTACAGAGACTGCTGCTCCAGCTGGCCCAGACAATCTGCCAATGCACTCCCCTCTGAAGGGCATACTGTCACCCTGTCCCGCTGTCACCCTGCTCCTTCACACCTTCTACTCACAGGATCCCAGCAACTTACATGCAAATATGGGGCATGAAAAAATGTCACTTGCACACTAGCTGAAATTGCCGAGCTCCTTCAAACATCAAATGTAAGAAATAAAGCTATTTGGCTGCAGATCACAGAGCCTAGTGTGATCTGAAAATGATCACAAAGTGAAGTCAGTGGTCTGTAAAGGATGTTTTGTGATTCAGGGGGTTCTATGACTACAAACAACATATTTATATTTTAAGTGGTTAAAACTGTATGCCTACTTGACACAAAAATTAGTATTCCACATCAAATGAAATTAAATACTACAATTCTGTCATCATCTCTCTCACTGCAGAGAGTAAAATTTACTTTTACGAAGCATGGACTATGGCATAGTCCCAGTTCAAAAAAGCAGTCAGCAGCAGTCAGTGCAGTTCATTCCATGGAGCTTCAGTTCATCACATGCCTGTGACCATCACATGCAGTGAGCACACGAACATGTGTAGGTAGAGATACAGGATCATATTGGATCATCATGCCAAAAACTCAGCTAACAACTGGGCATCCCAGGAGCAATGTTGTGAAATCAGTGTTCTTCCTCTTCTCACTGAGGCTCCAGGTCCTGGGCACCCCCAGGGACCAAAAAAGACATTCCCAAGCTTGCAGCATAACAAGCCAGGAGCCAGTATGGGCAGTGTTGGTTTAGAGGCACGTATCTAAGATGTTCCTGTGGGTCACTCTGATCACTAACCATTAGTATAAGTGAATCACTAGTGAAATCAGCGTTGCAGAATACAGGTGTCTTGCCGAAACACAGAACCAAATGCAAACACAGATATTTTTTACAAACACTGTAAGCTACAAAAATGTTCCTACTACTCAGAATTACACTTCACAGCAAAATACCCAAGCTTTTAACAGAAAACCCAATACTAATCTTTTTCCCAAGTTGGGACTCCACAAGAAAGAAAGATTTTGACAGCTGCAGATTTCACATGTCAAAGGCACAAGTCCTGTTCTTACAGATGGATTGTACAGAAATACACCTGTTGTTAAAAGGCAGAAAGTTACAGGAGCATTTAATCATGACACTGACAGGCTTCTTAGCCCAAGGCTAATACCTGGGGTCTGTGTCCTGTAATAATTTCCAGACTTATACTTTGGCTTACAGCAGGGGACTGCAGAGATCTCAGGCAGAGAAAGGGCATTAGCAGAGTGGGGCCTAGTGTCTAGTTTAACAGTAGGAAACATGTTAATATTCCTCCAGGACATAGAAGGCTTACAGTAGCAATACAAGCACACACTCAGAACTACTTTTAGTTACTGCATAAATAATCACTTTGAAGCACTATTTGAAATTGTGTTTCAAAAAATTTCTTCTCATTTTAAGTAGCAAACCGTCAGTTATTTTTCATCTTTACAAAATTAATCAGCTCTAGAAATCTTCTTAAGATGAAAATTTGTTGGCAGCAACCTCCCAATACAAAGACCAGTCACCTAGAGATGATCAAAGAACTTTGTATACGTTTGTAAAAGCTGCCCTTCCCATATTGGCAGATAGGTTAGATTTTCGAACACTTTTAAAAATGTGGGTCCTAGTATGGCTTCAGACATCATAAGCAGGAGTAAATATATTTTTGTCTCCTCCTTGCAAATTTGCCCTTCCAACTCCATAGATTAGCTTTTGTTCTCAGAGGTTGTTTTGGAAATTTAGTACTTAATTGCAAGAACTAGGAAATCCCCATTCAAAAAAGAAAGAAAGCAAAAAAAAACCCCTGGAAAGTACTTATAGACATTAAAAATAAGAAAAAGGAAACGATTAAGCCTCATTTGTTTTTATCTAAAAACTAAAAATACCACTGCTTCCATTTGCAAAGATGTATTTAGAAATATCCGTGTGACCCTGAATTTTCTGCAGTTATTAATGTAAAACAGGCAGCCACATATCATATAATCTCATGTAAATGCTTGTCTCTTCTTACAAACATAATAAAAATGAATGCACACCTGCAGAATCAAAGCCTTCAGGTTTGGTTCATACTCCTCTGCACAGTACCTCAGCAGTCCTTTTAGGCATGGCATTAGGAAAAGAAACCCTCTACCTGAAATTTCATGGCCTAGAGTCAAATAAATCACAAGTGTGTAGGATCCAAGCTGCCAAAGTTTTGATTTCAAGTTAGTGAGTGCACACGCTTTGATAGGACCCTTGTTTGCTGAAGCAGGTGTCAGCTAGTAGCTGTGTCACTTTTACATTTCAGAGGGCAGCTTTTATCAGCTGTTTGGCAAACATCCTTTCATATATTAAGTTGATAGGTTAGTTTGGGGTTTTGCTTTCCCTAAGTGCACGCGCAGCCTGAAACTTTGCTTGTCAGGTCAGAGTTTGTCCCTAACAGCCCTTTCTTTCCTTCAGCCTTACCTAGATTATCTTCAGGACCCCTTGGTCCTTTGAATCAGAAATAAAACCCCTCCGAGATTGCCCCCCCCAAGCCATAAATTCCCAAGCAACCTTTTATGTGGAGGCTTTGGTGGCAATTTCTGACCAGATGGGAAGCCAGGATGGGGCTCAGCAGGCAGCCTCTGATCCCTGTACCTTCTGTCTGCAGGCCTCAGGTTGCAACCCCTGCCAATCACCCCTTGCTTTTCCCCACTTCCCGCCACTTCAAACAGTGGCTTTGTGTGTTTGACAAGCAACATCAAACGTGGCAGGTGTGTTTCCCCAACCACTCTCTTTCATAACCTCCTCTGAATGCATTCTGGCTCTATATCCCAAATGAACACCCCATTTCACCAGTGTGCAAAATCAATTTTTCCTTCACTGACCAAGTCTAAATATTCCTACTACTTTTTTTTTTTTTACTTTATTTTTAAGGCTCAACGTGTCAAGGCCAAAAGGAAATTAAGATTATTTAGAAATTAAGAAATTAAAATAAATTAAGAGTAACAATTTTTTCCTGGCTGCATGGGGTCCAAAATCTAAGATCAGACTGAGTTTTGAAATAAAAATCAGTGCAAGCACTAGGACATGGAACTTCAACGGGAACAACTCCAGGATCATCTCCAATGGGCTGGTCTGTAACCACTTGCTCTCCTCATTTATCATCACTGACTGGAGGAAAAAGTTGTGCGTGAAGAGACTGAAGGAAGATGCCAGGTGATTCCAAATCAATTAGAACAGCATGTGTGCTTAATTCAGGTGCTTTCCTGGAGCTACACAAGCACTCGTAGCAATTTGACCCTCTACATCCTGCAGGAAGCCAGAAAGCTTTGCTGGGGAGGCCAAACAGGAATGGCAACCCGCCCAGATGGCCATGTTTATAGAAGCCCTGGAGAGCTGTTGACTTAGCGAACACGTCTCCAAAAGCTGCCCTGCTGATCATCATGCTCCCTCCACAGAGGAAACGGCGTGCAGCAGAACAAGCTTGTAAAAAAGGAGAGGGTGCCTGCACAATGTACACAGACCATGACTGTGCAAATTATATTTTCCATGCCTATCTTGTCATTTGCTGGGGGAGCCACTCAGCTAACAAGGTGAGAGCCTGTCTTCATTCAGGGCCAGAATGAGAATGCCATGACCCTATCAGGTTTGTATTCCCCTGACTTGGCACAACGAAAATAGACGAGCACTGTCACCACTGTACAAGGAATTTTTGAAGTCATTCCTTACCCCACAGCCCGTGTGATAAAAACACACTCTTACCGAGTGGCAGCCATCAAACCATTGCTGCTCCCAGCATGGTGTGAGCAGGGAAGCAGCCAGGCAGTGCCTGAGCTGGTACAGCAGTGCATAATTCTGGCACAAAGGGTTGCACTCACTGCTGTCCTTGTCCTGCCTTGCCAAAGCTCTGTATCTTCCTTACGTGTAGCCACATTTCCAGCCAACATGAACTGCTCCCTTATTGCCAAGGCCTGAGATGAGGTATCACTCATCATGCAGGTAACACCCAGAGAAATCCTTTCAGAAATATCTGCTGTGACTTTGACAACAGAGTAGATGGTGACTGGAAGGAAGAAATGCATTTGCATCTTAAACAAAACTATTAAAATCAGGTCCTAATCCAGGTACCTGCATAGGCAAGTGTAATCTAGCCTTAATAGTTCTTTACAGATAAATCTCACGAGCAGCAAAGATCCCTTAAATGAAAATCAGGGCAGGGGCTGTCATTTTTTTTCTTTCCTAAGGCTTCTTTAAAAGTCTCAGAAGTCTGGAGCTTATCCCACATTTCAGTGAAAACATATGGGCAGCTCATTTCATACAGCAAAAAAGCACTAAACAAGCATTAAATAGCAAGAAAAACATGTCTAACTCACTTAAAAGTAATTAATTATCTAATGTAACAGGTATCTTAATGAGAAATCTATGTTTTGAATCATTCCCTTGTTAATCTCATAAAATCAACTATTTCATAACATGCTATGGGCAAAAATACACGATGTCTTGCTTCATTTTGCTAATAACGGCAGTAGTATAGTTCCCAAATCAAACATCAGCATAATCCAGCTATGTATTGTTCACAAGGTACCAATAAGTCCCCACAGAAGTCAGCAGTGGGGCAAATTTAAGCATAGCAGAGCTAGAAGAGAGCATCATACCCCCTCAGCCCCATGACAAGGAGTCTTGGTAGAGGGGAGCATGGTAGAGCCCCCGTGCATCTTGCAAATCCCCAGGCCAGAGAAAAAGGTCTCCTGGTGTCTCCTGGGCAGTCCTCTGGGATTTGCAATGCGGATATGTCCTGCCTACTGAGAACATTGCTCCCCTCCTGCTGCAGATCCTGCCCCAGCAGCAGGCATCCTAGATGGCAGCTGCATAGCAGCAAGGCTGAGTGAGCAAAATTCCCTATTCCTTACATGCTGTGGTGATGCCCTGGTGTTCTTGGTTCAGTAGCCATGCTTCAGACTGTGGCACACAAGGAAGAGAACTATATCTCTGGTAGGTAACTGTATTGGTCATGGAAACCATCTTGACATATGTTCCTGCCACCTGTTTCTCTGGAAGTCAAAAATCTGGGAGTCAGTATAAGTGATAACAAAAACTGTGTGCTACTTTTCTGGGATGATGATACATTAGTTATCATTTAGAAGCAAAATGAAACTGTTCAGAGGACTCACAAGTCAATGGACATTCAAATGTGTTCATGTTACCTGTTGTGTTCTGTCTCCCTAGGCTTGCTCCACCTCCCAGTAGCAATATACTCGTAGACTGAGGACCTTCTTTCACAAAGCTTGGCCCCGACCTTCTCAGAAACTTGAAATGAGAAGTTCTGCAGATTAAATCAGCTGAACCAATCTATTTATTCAGCTGTAAAGGGGGTGAAATACTTCATACACTATTTGTATATAAAGGCATCACAGACAACATTGGCTAACTCTAGTAAATTCTGTAATTCAGTGCAAGTAACAGAGAAACTTACCAATTTTTCCCTGTTTGTTACATTGACAGTGCACTGCTTGTTTCCTTCTTCAAAAGTGTAATGAATGCCCGCTCTGCAGTGCTGATCACCCTTCCTTATAAAAACTAATCTACTTTCATACCAAAACATTTTCATATTCATAAGCAGTACTGAGGTCTATAGGCTATTTTCCTCAAGAGTCTCATAATCCTAAATTGATATAAACAATCCCATTGCTAGCCACTAGAAAACAAACCTAAACTAATGCAGGAATCATTTTCAGCAGTTTCTGTTTGTGTACTCCCGCAGGAATGCAGGGAACAGAGATCTGCATGTGAGAAAGTGAGAGAAAGACCTGGAGGAAGGTAAAGCTTGACAAAAGCATGCACACTAAATGCAACAAAACATGGTGCATCAGCACTTCAGCTAGGACATGTAATCGAAGTATTATTGATTTTATTCGCTGAGGAACACAGGGCCTCTGAGGTGTGGCAGCAAGCCTTATTTTTATTGAGATCGCCCTGCTGATGTACTGTTAGCAGTTATCATCTTAAAGGGATTCCCACTTAATTTCATATGCTGTAGTTTTCGTGGTTTTCCTGCACACACACATAAATAAGCCAGTGTTGCATAGCATGACTAACGCATTTTCATCCTGGCAATGGGCTCTGGTAAGCTGCAGTCTGAAGGCAGGCGAGATCCACTACCCCAGTCAGATACATTGCATACTGGGAAGAAAATAATTATGACTCTCACACTAAATGTATGAAGTTCTCATTCTCTCAGCATTTATTTTGTCATAATTAAAAGGTAAGAAGAAAAGTTTTGGTGAGAAGTAATGCAGACTGTAAAAGAAAAGCCCTCAAAAGATCTCATAGTGAAAGTTTCTCAGCTCTGCCCCAAAGGAAACCATTCATTTGACATTTATTGTTCATGCACAGTACCTGGGTAGTGATTGATCACTGGGCAAGGTACATTGCAGTCTTTTTAATAAAATCCATTTTAAGTTAATTATGTTTTCCTCTCCTCACTAAGATTCTCAGAATTTTGCATATTTATTAACTTACAGCAGAAGATACTGCTGCCAGATTCTTTCAGCAATCATTCTTTCCAAAACTAATGTTTAGATTTCGAGACATTCATATTTGATGCAACTGGTCTGAGAAAAGAATGAGTAATTTTAGAGGTAATTATGGGTTCTAAGGACTTCCATATCTCCATTCCTACCACCAAGATATGGGGCACTCTGCAAAGAAGTTTCCTCTTTTAGTTGGCCTCAAAAAGATACATCATTTTTTATACTGCTAAAAAATACACATTGCAAATTTGCATTATCATAAGAGAAAAAAAAAGCTGGATTTTGAAGGTCAAAATTTTCTCAGTTGTGGAGGTAAAGTATTTGTATCGCAAAGCTTTTTATTGTTATGAAGTATTTTATTATGTGCATTTTACTAAGAGTATTTTGCTGGTTTTGAAAGTACTTTATTGTTGCCCATAGCTTTTGTCAAAATTAACTTCACCTGTGGCAAGTCCACATGCATTATGTGGTTGCCTTAACAGTGCCTGTGAGCATGTGAATGTGCAGTAAGTTTGCATTTGTGCATGAAAAAACACAATAGAGACATTGTCTAAGTTCGAGTTTATACACAGTAAATTGTTCATTTCTCATGTCTCTGTGTACACAAGGACATGTGATCTCACTTTCAAACTTCAGAAAACACGCATATTATGCTTGGAATACTGTTGCAGAAACATAGTCCCCTAATATTTTTTTAGATTTTGGGTGTATCATCTGAGATATATGAATAGGGGTGACAGATGGTGCAAGACCTCTGTGCCCTTCTGCAGAATCAACTGGGAGGCCCCCAGGCAAGGCTCATTAGCACCTCAGAGACCACAAGATGGGAACTAAATCCCAACCCCACCTCTGCCCTCCTTCCCCTGTGTCCACCCATCAAAATGCAGCTCACTTGCAACTGGGCTTCATTTTGACCTCTGATGTTCCAGGAGCATTGAGCCAGAGGTGAAGGACAGAGTATTGGCACTCGACATTGTGGCCCAGAGGCTTGAAAAGTAGCCATTCCTGAGCTGGAGAGCTTTCTGATCACACTGATTTACACTGTATTTACAGATAAGTTAGTTCTGGATGCCGAAATTTATTTAAACAAGCTTTTCTAATGATCTGTCTGTCTCTTCCAGAGTGAAACCGCTAGATAAACCCATAACTTTACGTTGCCTATTACGCAACTCAGAGTAAAGCTCACATTCATTAAATTTGTCCACTTATTAACATTTCCTATTAAACTCTGAAGTTTAACACATTTAAACTCTCAGAGTGACCAAAAAATTAGGGAGTTTGCTCCTTCCAAAGCCTCCACACTGCCTGGTAGCAAGATAATACATCCTTCCTCTCTGTACAGTAACAGGCCAGCCAAGATTGTAACATGTCAGTTATTGCATGCTGCTATCAAGGAATAAGAGGAAAGAGAACACTCTATGGAAGCATAGCAAAGCCCTAAGAACTACTTGCTTGAATTGGTTAGGAAAGCTAGTAGAGAGTAAGAGTTAATTTTTTGTTTTCTTCTCCAAGTACGTATTGGCATGGAAGCATATTTAGCACTCTTAAAACGAGAAAGGGAGTCTGTGAACATCACACTGCAGAGATGGCTGAATGTCTTCCATTGACAATTTTAACTGACAACATATTACTAAGGGTTTATGAAGAAACCCTGTTACTACTGCTACTATTTCAGCATTACGGGGTGGATTGTCTACAGCTGAATCAGTATATTGCAGTGCTACAGACACAAAAATAGATCTCTGTTCACTAAGGAGTGGAACATAATAAACACAGATGCTCAGATCCTGCATGTTGGGGAGCAGACAAGAGCAAAGCCATGGTCCAGCCTGACACACCCTGAATTCTCAGCAGTCTAAAACACAGGGTATAGAGCAAGCAACAACAAGCACTGAGGTTCCCATTTCATTGTTGCCAGCAGCTAGCCTGCTGTGATTCCCATAAACGCCTTCACAGGGATGAACCTTGTGACCATAAATGATCAGTAATACCATGTACTTACTTACTGAAACAACTTCTGACCCAGAGGAACTATATACTGAATTAAGACCACTCTACTTGCATTAAGCCCTCGGAAAAGTTGAAGTAGGCGTTCCAAGTTTACAAACCTTAGAGCAAAATTAAAATGGCTCAACGGTAAAGCCTACCTAGTACGATGCCAGTTCCTGAGTTTCTTCTCAGCAGGGGTTTTGATGAAATTAGGCTGGTGATGGCATATAAAACCAGGAGCAGATGTAACCAGGAGCAGGCAACTTGGAGAACAAAAAAACCCCATCCATTCAGGGTTCACCCCCACCATGTGGCATTGTCTCTATGTGTAAGAACCATAGAATCATAGAATCATAGAATCATAGAATGGTCCAAGCTGGAAGGAACCTCTAGGGTCATCTAGTCTGACCTCCCCACAGTCAGCAGGGACCCCCAACTAGACCAGGTTGCCCAGGGCCTCATCGAGTCTCACCTTGAATATCTCCAGGGAAGGGGCCTCAACCACCTACCTGTTCCAGTAGTCCACCTCCCTCATAGTAAAGAACCCATTCCTAATGTCCAATCTAAATCTGATCTTCTCCAGCTTGAAGCCATTGCCCCTTGTCCTGTCACTGCAGGCCTTTGTAAACAGACCCTCCTCAGCCTTCCTGTAAGCCCACTTCAGGTACTCAAAGGCTGCTATCAAGTCTCCCCGGAGCCTCCTTCAGGCTGAACAACCTCAGCTCCCTCAACCTGTCCTCATAGCAAAGATGCTCCACCCCTCTGATCATTTTTGTGGCCCTCCTCTCGACCTGCTCCATCAAGTCCATGTCCTTCCTATATTGAGGTCTCCACACCTGCACACAGTACTCCAGGTGAGGTTTCACCAGAGCAAAGAGGCAGAATCACCTCGCTGGACCTGCTGGCAACACTTCTTTTGATGCAGCACAGGATATGATTGGCTTTCTGGGCTGCAAGTGCACACTGCCTGCTCATGTCCAGCTTCTCATCCATCTGAATGGGCAATTTCTAGCTTTGCCAACTCTGGGCACACTGAAATCCTTAGAGTATAAATGAGCCGATACATGCTTGTCATTTCACTCAGGCTGAAAAGGCTTTCAGCAAGTCTGTAAGGGAACAAGATAGGCGTGTGGTGTTCAGCACAGCATGGCACACTAGTCCATGAACCGCAAAACACATTTTATCTTACTGTCACATGTCTCATGTGCGTGCACAGGCAGCAGGGCGTGGGAGAAAAGAAAGCAGATAGGTAGCTATTAGGTAGGTTTACAACAACAAACCCATCTTGGTATCCCTCTTCCCTGATTTTCAGCTACCAAATTACTTATCAACATGTTCTGACAGCCACACCAGCTGCAATTCCATGCAAATCTTGCATCAGTGTTTGGCAGGGTATACTTTTTTGGTGTACTCTGCTGCAGTTAGTCCCTGCAACTGAAATTTGTTTCCTTCTCTTTTGCCTTCTGTGGGGAGGTGTTAGAGAAACCCTCCTTTTATGCACACAGCTCTCATTAGAAATCTGATAAAACACTAGCAGAGAAAAGTTGCTAACTGAGTAATTTCCATTGGGTGTAATAGTTATTTATTCACATATTTTATTAAAAGAAATAAGTCATTAAATACATGTCAATGCTATATGAGCAAAAAAAAGGACAACTAAAATTGCTTTTTAAATTCAGAACCTCTTTATGTGAGAGCAAAATAGATTAAACTGTGCTAAACTATCAAGAACTGGCAAAGACACATGAAAATGTCACTTTCCTGCACTTCCTAGGCCTCAGCACTGCATGATGGGGAACTCATATAGTGTATTTCCAGTGCCACCTACACTCAAACTTATAGACAAAAGATTGAGGGGTTGGAATGAGTTATATCTAGCTGATATACATGCCTGACCACTGCCTTTCCAGTGTAGATGAAATGGCAGCAACACCGCTTCAGTGCATCCCTACCTACAGCTGTGAAACTACAGCCTGAGGCTCTCTGGCAACAAAGAGGATCAAATATACTTTCCTGGAACACCATTTGGTTTAGAAGGGTAGAACCCAGACTACCCTTTCCAACGCCTCAGTCACATTTGATCAAGATGGTACCTTTAAAAAATAAATATATTTTTTAATAGTACTTAAAAGTTTTGCTCCAAAACAGTAAATAGGTACAGCTCAGCTTGCAAGTACTTTAACATCATGACCAAGCAGCAATATGCAGAAACCTGGCAATTGCACAAGTGTCTAAATTGCTCTTTGTTTTCTTGAGTCTCAAAGAGCTCTTTAATCATATGAAGCTTCTCAATTAATGAAAAACAAAACCAAAAATAATACATAAAGGACACGCTGTGATAAAGTATGTTTTTTTCCCCAGCATCACTTTACCTCTGTCATGGTCATGTTGTATGTAAACTATCTCATTTCTATGGTGCTTTCTGGAGGCTGAAGCCAGGCAGAAGGCATACAGAACAGGAACATACTAGCTGGCCGGTAAGGTATTTCCTGTCATAATTTGCTGAACACTGAACTCGTGTGCCAAAGCATAGCAGCGCAGTAAAACAGCAGCCATACTGGCAGGTGTAATAATGCCTTCCACACTCAACATGACAACTGAAGGATATCTTCCCTGACCTCACTATGTGACAGAAGTTTGAAATTGTTTTTTAAGTCCAAATATAAACAGACAAATTGACAGCCCAGTCTGCCCCTGGCCACATGCCAGCTACGTGAAGTCCTTAGTCTCCAGGCAGGGAGAGAAGCAACATCTCAGGCCATGCCACAAGCACAGGGACGTGCCTGACAAACTGAGCAGCGTTCCTTGGGACACACTGGTCTGACACTGCAAGCTGGGAAAGTATCAGAGCTCTTGGGATCTTGCTAAACAGCAGCATCCATATGCAGGCTGGCCTCTCCTACTAGCCACATTTGGAGACAGGTTTGTTGCAGTTGCATCAATATAAATAGGGAAACATTCCACTGAATGCTCCATATTTAGTGTAACTCCCCCCTCTTAATTTTTACATTACTATTACCTGGGAGGATAGAAAAGAGCTGGTAGTAGGAGAGAGGTGTGCTACATGACCTTCTGCACTTAGCTGTGCTGATACATTACAACAAACTAAGGTGATTGCTACTATTCCCATTAGAAAAGTCAGGATTTTTTTGTGTCTTTTAGCCACTCCAGTTTGCAGCACAGCATGTTAGTTTAAGCTGTTGATCTAGGGGGGTAGTACATTACACTAACCTCA